>JAJKFI010000046.1:11855919-11876919 GCA_029204185.1 Lerista edwardsae
TTAGATTGACTGGATAGGGCATGTCAGCACATTCTTGAAGCCCTGTACTGACCAATATGGCTGACTCAACTCAGCGCCACGAAAGGGGCTCTCTAGCTCGCACGGCGCGGGTGTAAAAGTTAATTTCAACGTCTTTAAGCATGCCTGCGTGTTCTGCATACGGGTGTGCGAATCGCGGTACGAAAAATGGGATTACTTTCCACAGGTACTTAAAATCATAGTGATTAATTGTTACTGAAAAATACTACCTCATAAAGTATGCAGCCTTTCACAAACTGAAGTAGATATGAGGAAAAAAAATAAAAATAAAATATTACCTCATGAAGTATGCAGCCTTTCACAAACTGAAGTAGATATGAGGAAAAAAATAAAAATAAAATACTACCTCATAAAAAATACACTTAATAGCCTAGAAGTGAAAAAGAATTCCTCTCATATTGACAACTGCTTGTGTTATACATTGAGAGATTTTAATGTAATTTTCCTACATATTTATATGATTTTTGCCTGCCCTCCCCTTTTTTTCTTTCCTTCCCGTTCACACTTTATTTCTGCTTGTAGATTTCAAAAAATAAGTCTGTCAAAACAGTGCAATCCGAGTTCAAATAGACAGCAAGCGGCATTTCGTCCGATATGTTCAGTAATATAATTATGCGGAATTAAACCTTGGAATTGCATATTAACTCATAATTAGGTTACCAATGATGTTTCTCCACGATCACACGTTGTTATTTTCGTAAGTTTTTATTTCAGGAGTAAACGATTCAGCTCTAAACAGTACCAGAAAACCCATTGGAAATGCTTGGAATGAGCAATGTTTTGTACTTACAAACATGGCCGCTAAGCCCGCCCTCGGCTTCAATTCTTCTCTATGAAATGTTAAGGGAGGGCCACCGGTTGGGTTAGGTTGACCCCCTCCCCCTTAGTGCTGTATCTTTCTGCACTTCCTTCCCCCAGCAAAATTTTACCTGCCTTCCCTTCTTCAACCCTCCATTTCTCCTACTTTGCCTATCTTGTTCCTCCCTCCTGACTCTTCCCGTCATCATCCCGTTTTCCTTCCCTTGCTTCCCTCTCCTCCTTCCTCTGTTATAACAGGCCCAGCTCTTCCACAAGGCTTGTAGAAGTGCCCCAGTCCTTATTCCAGCTGAACACCATCACCTGTGCTGTATTCCAGGTGCGGCAACATCAAGTTTGTTAAGGACAACAGACCCCAGTTATGATTCCATCACCAAGCTCTACTCCACTCTGTTGCCTGCCAGCGCTAAATTCCTGTGGCACCACAGAAAGCAGGGGCTCTGCAAATGACACTATGCTTGGGATTAAAGCCAACAACCCCTTATGCACTCCTATGAAGTTCAATATTTTTTTTTAAAAAAAGAGCATAAAGATCTGATGTCAAAAAGGAAAGGAACATTTCATTTCAAAGTGAATCAGCTACAGTGAACACTTTTAGTCCAGTAATTGTTCTGATGGACTAAAAAAAATTACAATATTTCAGCACCATTTACAACAAGCTATCAAAAGGAGGAAACCCCTTCCTATTAAATCATTGGCACTGTAACCCATATGTTGCAAATGCCTCAATCTGGTAAATGAGTTATATTTACTCCCAAGCATATAGTTACTGTCATTTCAAACAAATCTCAAAACACAAGCTTTTGTAATTGTTATAATTTGTAGTAACTGAACTGGTAATTGTGAAGCACATTAACCTTTTAGAATAATCCTTCTGTTGCAAAAGCTCCATCTTGGCTATGCACAGAACACACCTTTTAATCTATAAACCTAGTCCACAATCTGTACTGAATGACCCAACGTACAAGACAACAGGGCTCCTGAGGCGCTTTTAATGCCAAAGTTGAAGAAGGAACTTCTGTATAGATTACAGAATCTATACAATGTATAGATTTTCTCTCTCTGCATGACAAGATACAAGGGCCAAAACTCTAAAGGTCCAGGATCTCCAGCTTTGTATCTGGAAACTTTAGTACCTAAAAATAAAAAATTCAAGATAAATGCAGAGATGCCACACATGTACACACACAGTAGTTTTACATTTTGCACCAAACCCCAAAGAATTTGAAAAAAAAAAAACCATTACAGGGAACTTTAAGAATCATTATGAAGTGTCAGTGGCTCACAGACATGGGTTTGGCCTCTAAAATAAGGACTATTTTGGAAGAGAAAGTCTGGGATCAAGAAGAGAAACTACCACCTGTGGAACAGCCTGAGGCTACCACCTGGAAAGAGCCCACTCAGAGGGAATGAAAAAATTAAGACACCCAATACCCTTGGCACCCGGATCCACAGCTAGAAAAACACCAACACCTCAGAAGAAGAGGAAGCAGCGAGTTCAGAAACAGAAAGAAGAATGTTTGGACTGGAGTCTCATCCCAACAGCCCAAATTGGAAAGAGAAGGAAAGCACACAGTCTAGATCAGGGCTATGCTGATGACAGCAAAGGCTTCTATAAAACTGCCTGATGTAGCAGCAAGTCCCTAAGAACTCTTGTTTCCTGACCTGGATATAATAGCTCCCCAGCTGACCCAGTACTTTTTGTCTTTAACACAAATTACAAAAGCATGAAAAAAATACATGCTTTTCCTTCCCCTCCCCCCTGGAATTTGGTGATTTGCTCCTGTAGTGAAATTGCTGCTTACAGGACAATCCCCACTTCAGCACAGTAACTTTCTGGGGGGGGGGGGACTGTGTGTGGGAGGATAGAATAAACTTCCTCCTCCCTGTGTGCTCCATTGTTGAGATTCCTGGCCTGCATGACTGTTTTAAAAGGAAAGAGGAGGCCCCTCTGGTTGGAAATGAAATTTTTCCTCATTTCCTTGCCAGGAAAAAAATTCACCTGCTATAATCCTGCACTTGAGGCTGCTATGTAAAGGCACAGAGCAAGGGTCAATAAAAATGGCAATTAGAATTGAAACTTATGGTCTGAAGTCTGGTGCAAATTTAGTCAGTGTGAACTCCAATATCAACTTGTGATAAAAATAAATAGGCACTCTGAGATCATTAATAAAGATCCCATGATAATTCACTATGTTCAGTTTGTGATACGCAAACTGATAGTTCTTCTGGAACAAACAGCTTAGTCTATTTCCTGATAGAACTGTGTCAGTGGCTGGATGTAAACACTTTTGGACATTGCTGCTGAGATGAGAAAACTAGATGTATTTTTATACAGAACTTTTTAAATATAAATTTGGGATTTTTTGTTGTAATGTCTTGGGATTTATGCGTTATGTCTCCAAAGAACAGCATTGGAACTTGACAAATCCGCCTACCACTTCACAGGGATGTCTCTTCTTGCCAAAAGGGTTTTAAACCTTTGTAGTTTCAGCGCTACAGTGCAAGAGTTCCTTCCAAAGTGTTGCAGAGATAGCAGGAAAGCCTATCTGCTTCACTGCTGCTCTTGGCAGGCTTTGCACTGAAAATGTACAATTAGTGCTCAGCCTAGGTCTGAGGGTTGATTGCACAAACCATTATGCCAGCAATTGTGGAGGAGGAGAAATAAGCTTTTGGAGAGGAAAAACATGCACATATGCACTAAAGTTGTTCAGAAACTCTGAAAACACCTGAGATACTCTGGGATTTCTGGTGGATATCCAACACCAAGCAGTAGTAGAGTGGAAAACTTCATCAAAATGAAGAGGCAAATTCAGTACATCCCTAACCATTTGTACATTGTTTCTCAGTACATTGGTTCTCAGGAGCATTTTAATAATACCAGTCATTACCATAGAACACAGTACTCCTCATGTTGCACTATTAGCAAACCAAAAATGAAGAATACATGAAGATGGTTCATAGGAAACGTCTTTCTGTGGTCAGAGTTTAATAGTCAGCTAGCTGCTGACACTTATTTTTATTTCTTTTTCCAGAAGAAGTTTGTTCTGATCATGCCTACCTAATGATCTATCTGCCTATCTCTTCATATTTTCAGGAAATTAAGAAGCACTCAGATATTCAATTTCTCTTCATTCTACTACAAAGGTTGGTTAATAACAGCACCAGTTGCTAATTCTGCTATTCAGGACCATCTATTTAACACCAATATTAAGTGTTGAACTATTTTTATAACTAATTGTTTCGGGATGATAATGAACCCTAAGAAAAAAGGTACTGGGATCTAAATTTGAAATTTACACACCTTCTGAATGACCTAGATCTAAAAGGCATCACTCATTATGTGGCAGCAAAGCTGGTGCGATATTCAGTATACACTCAGTTAGAGCTATGGCCAACCCCAGTACCCTGCTTATGGACCAACTCTATGTCCTTTTACAACAGCATATCCCCTAAAAGGCTCGGTGACACGGTGAGCATTGTCCTGCTGCTGGACCATTTGGAACCACTGCTGCAAAGAGGTGGCAGCTCCACGGACGGAACCCAAGCTGAGCCATGGAACACAAGCTGCACCGACCCCCCCCAGTAAGGGAAAAGTTCAAGGGAGTTTGAGGGCATGGGGTGGTTTGGAGGCAGCAGGAGTGGGTCCCAGCAGCAATGATTTGTGTAGGATGCTATCCCGTCTTTCCAGTCCATCCCACCCCATTCTTTTGCTTGGATGTACAGTAGCTGTATAGCTGATGTGGTCTGAGGAGGCCTATAGGTGGCCAGGAGGCCTCCCCAGTTAAAAAAAAAAATTCTTGTCAGCCCCCCCCACCACCACCACCATAGAATTCATAGAATGTTCGCACAGCTGCATGGGATACCATGACAGGCAGTCGCGGATCCAGGGGGATGCAGGGATGGCAAGCCGCATGGGCGCCAAGTGGTGGGGGGCGCCATTGCGCGGAGTCCGGGAGCGATTGCGCGGAGTCCGGGAGCTTTTTGGCCCACCCACCCTCCCATGCGCCTGGAACGCTCCGAAATGGAGCTCTTCCGGGCACAGGGAGGCGTGGCAGGGAGACGCACAGGGGCAGGGCGACATGCCAGGGGCGCGGTTTCGTCGCCTTGCCTTGGGGCACAGTCCTGGCCCAGCCCGCCTCTGATGACAGGGGATAAGATTGGGCTGTTAGTGTTGTATATGAATCCTGCATGCTCAGTTTTAGCTCAACAGGTAAGATGTTTAGCTCCCACAGCTGTCTGGCTGCCACAGGATGCAATGGTAGCCGCCTGGGTACCACTATACTTCTGGGCAGTCAGCAGGGTCAGAATTGGGCTCTTAATGTTGCTGGGGTGGTTTTTTTTGTTAAACATGAAACACCACCTTGGGGGGTGTTAAAATATTTAAACACAAAACATAGCATTTTGATGTTTAAGATATTTTCTAGAAATTATTTAATTTAAATTATTTAATTTAAATAGAAGTAATCTATTTTAACTTCTCTAATTAGAAATAATTCTGTGGCTGCATCTGCGGATGCTATATCACCTATATCAGTGGTATTCAAACTTTTTAGACTGGGACCCACTTTTTAAAATGGCACTCGTGTCGAGACCCACCAGAAATGATGTCATTAACCTGGAAGTGATGTTGTGGCAGGAAGTGACACCATCAAGCAGAAAGTGCTGTCATTGTACCATAATACAATGATGCTCCTGGAATGCAAACTGGCATTCTTAGACTACAGCAATTGCACAACTATGAAACTTCCCCAACAGAAAGCAAGATTAGGACAAAATATGGTGTAAAAGCTCTGAACTAACAAATTTTTTAAAAAACCCTCACTTGAAAATTCAAGCTTCTAACACTCACAAAAGGAATATAGTAAGAGTAAGGTCTGCGGTTTCCAAGATGGCTGCTCCCAGCTTTCCCTAACCCACCTGACATCAGATCGCAACACACCAACTGGGTCCTGACCCACAGTTTGAATAAAACTGACCTTTATCATCTACCTAGTGCACTTTAAAAGCATTTAATATTAATAAAAATGAGAACGAAATGAGAATGTAGACTGGAACCACATAGCACTGCAATTTGCTTTTTTAATCAAGAAATTTTGGGGAGAAAAAAATCATTCAAAAACCCACGCCCCTAGTGATAGCGTCCAGTAACAGAGGGTATGGCTATGTAAGTTCTCATCCCCACCAGTAGGGGGGCAGTCACCTATTCAGACCCTAGTTTTAAATGCTAGTACCTCGTACGCTCACTCGCTCTCACTTTGACAATCCATCCCAGGCTGCAATCCTATATGCACACTCTCCTGGGAGTAAGACCTATTGAATACAATGCAACTTACTTCTGAGTAGACACATTAGATTGTGCTGTCAGTTTTTTCCCCCCTGACTTCTTGTCCACCTGAATGGCTGCAATCCTTTAATTATTACAGTAAATTTCTTAACAAAAACTCAGCTTTGCTGTGTACCAGACTGATGGATTCCCTCAGCATTGGTAACAGGGTATGGGCCCAAGTCCAGATGCAATACAAACTGCAAAACAAAGAGCTACAGACAAACAATGAACCCATCACCTGAAATGCTATTTTCCAAAGGTGATTTACTAGAAAAACAGTCAGAGGCGTATTGATGGTGCTGTGAGGGGAGGCAAGCGCAGCGGGCGCCAGTTGCGACAGGGAAAAACGTGGTGTGCTTTTTGGCCTGCCCGCTCTCCCTTGTGTCCAGTATGCTCCTAAAAGGAGCAATTCTGGGTGCTGGAAGGTGTGATGTGGTGGGGCAGGGCATCAGTGCTAGAGGCACAGGCCTGTTGTCCTGCCCCCCTCCCCCAGTGCACTTTGAGCCAGTTAAGGCTCTGAAAGCAGTATAGGATGATATTTGGCAAAGGGCAGGAGATGCATAAGGACATAAATGCCGTGTTAGAATCTGAAAATCAGAGTTAACCCTCAAGGCAGATGAGGTCACAAGGCAGTGAAGGGAAACCAGAGCATGTTTTAGATGCAAGAAAACTGAACACCTGAAAGAACTGCTCAAATGAGCTTAGCAGAATATACAAGCACTAAGGGAAACAGTAAAGGCAGCAGCAGGTAGGTCTGTGGACGATGGGTGGGATGGTTATTTGAAAGCAGCGATGTGTGGCAGGTGAGGCAGAACTGCCCTACCTGAGTTCTTTGAAAAGTGCCACCACTGCTGTGATTACTCAAACACAACCCAAGGGCTTTGAGCACCTGAAGCCCATGGGTTGTAAGGGTTTGCAGGATCACAGCCACTGCAATAGCAGTGGAGGCACTTTTCAAAGAACTATGGTAGGGGAATTCTGCCTCACCTGCCGGACCCTCACCACTGCTTGAAAGCCACCCAGGGCACCACAATGAATTAGTGATGCATCGATTCAAAGGCAGTGAGCCACAACACCAGTAACCGGGAATGTTTCACAGAGATTGACTTTTCTATAATGAACCAGCTTTTCCTAGCAGATGAAAAGAGCATCACCATGGAGGGAACTGGCTATAGATTCTTAAACTGCGAAGTTCAATCAAAGAACAGAATGTTCCCATGAAGGATCCCAGAACTAAAACACAGATCTTCTTTCAAGGAAGTATCTCACCAGCAGTGGCTTCACAATGCAATTCCAAGACAGCCAACGTGTGATTAAGAAGGGGACAGAGATTGTCAGAGGAATTAAGAATCATCACCTCTATAGGCTTGTAATATAAGCACACAGCCTAGTCTAGATTCAGGGTCAAAAAAAAAAAAAGAAGAAGCAGAAGTCATGAGGATGTGCACTTCATGGCTGTGTGACATAAGGGCATGTTGCATAAAGGAGAAAGCTTCCATTGCACAATTCAGAACAAGACTACTCAAGTTTTAGGGATCATCCACATTGACATGTGGAGCAATGAAGATTCTCACACCTGATGGAAACAGATACCAGCTGACTTTCATTGACAATTACTCCAAATACACGTGGCAGCTGTCAGCAATAAGTTTCAGAGGAAGCTGCAAGCACTTCACCCTGATAATGGGGAAGGAAGTAGATTTGAAGAAATAAGGCAATGAACAGCGGAAACAGTGCTATACACACCCAAACAAAATGCAGTAGCAGAGGGAAAGAACCACACTTTGGTCAAGATGACCAGACGTACGTTACTAGATGCATGTTACCTCACAAATACCGAGGTGAAGCAATAAAAGTAGCAACCTACCTACAGAACAGATTGCCACTGAAGGTGCTGAAGTAGACAAGTCTGCAATGAGGACTGTGTATTTTGCTGGAACCCAGCACCAAACGCCATGCAACTGCACACTGTTCAAGGGAATCCTTCCACAGAGAATAGTGAAATCACAGATGGAGCCAAGATGGAACCCAGTGCTAACCTACCAGAGGTTCAGGGACAGATCAGGCAGAGTGACGTGACAGAGATCAATTCACATTAATCAATCAATCAATCAACAGGTACTTATATACCGCTTTTCAACACGAAGTTCACAAAGCGGTTTACAGGCAAATAGTAATAATAAAGTTAAATGGCTCCCTGTCCCAAAAGGGCTCACAATCTAAAAAAAGGCAGACCGCCAGCAACAAGACTGCGCAGGGGTGAAGAGGGACAGTTACTCTCCCCCTGCTAAATATAAGAGGAACACCACTGGAAAAAGTGCCTCTTGTCCAGTTAGCAGGGGTCAACAAAAAACAACAGTTAACAACAGTTAACAACAACAAAAAGCCACCATGGAGCCTATCTAACATTGCCATGGGACAGAGTATACCTGCACCTTCAGGTATATCTTGGAGGCCATCTCAAAGCTGAAATCACATAAAGCCAAAAAATGGAAACAGACAGCAAAAGAAAAAATGTAGTCTCTTCACAAGACCAAGATTTGGATGCTCACCAAATTGCTACCTGGGCAAAAAACAGTGGGAAGCAAATGAACTCAGTTGCTGACCCTAACCCCTCCTTCCATGCCCACAACACACCTCTGTTGCCAATAGAGACTTCTGGAGCCACAGCTGCACATGCCACACCACTGCCCGGCTTTTGTGACATTGTAAAGCGCTCCTTGCACTGCTGGAACGTTAGTGGACTGCCCATTGGTGGTCCCACCATTACGCTGGGGGGGGATTCCTCCCAGGTGCCACTCACCGCCGGTCTTGTGTGGCATGCTGAAAGTGTTCTGAAGGCTTCAGAATGCCTGTAAATAATACAATACTTCCAGTTTCCATCAGAAAACCAGAAGCATTGCTTAAAAGTGTTCCGAAGCTTTCAGAAAGCTTCTGGTGTGTGACGGGATGTTTGCATGAGGCTGTGGGAGCCTAGGCGGGGTGGCTGTTGCCAGGGGGAAGCAGTAGTCTGCTCCCTGGGCGGTACACGGGCCAAGGATGTGCCTATGCCAATAAGAAGGGGTGTTGCAGCATATTAAATCTGTGGAGTAACAGTGGGTGTGAATATGTGGCTTCAACCCCAGTTCATTGTGCTTCACAAGACCCCATCCACGAACATGAAATAATTATTACAGTGCACACCTACACATATCTACTCAGATGTAATCCCCCTTGAGTTAAGTGGGGCTTACTGTCAGGTGTCTGTAGAATTGCAGACTGCAATACAATAGACAGTTACCTGACAGTACATCACACTGAACCCAATGGAGGACATGAAACTCTACTTACCTCTAGGAAGACATGAAAAGGATTGAGCTATTAAGCTCCTATTCTGGAGTAATGGGTACTTATTTATCAGCACAGCCCCCTGAAGCTTTCACACATGCAAAGATTTTTAGGGAGAGATACAGTAAAGCAATCTGTTAGGCATCATACCACACAAATCAAGCCGATGGGAACATCCCAAACTCGCTGTTAATCAACACCATACATGGAAGATCTCTTTCAAGGAGTACAGGGAGATTTTCTCAGCAGACTGACCATAATTGAAATTGTGCATTCAAACAAAATGAATGCAACATGTGGCCACATTCTTGTTTTCAGCTTCATTCTGCTAAAAGACTAACAGTTGCTGTTCTAGCTCTTTACATTTCTCTAAAACCAGACACATAATATTCCATTTTTATCATTCTGCCTCCTATCTTCAAAACTAATAATGGACTGAAGCCATGATATTCAGAGCCTAACTCACATGTAGTATAGAAAGTTCACAGTACGCTTTTGACATTGGCTCCTGCCTGCAGTCAAAACCCCTATTTCTGAATGAAAAGTCATTAGACTGACAGTAGGGGGGAAAATGTAAACTAAAAATTAGTAATGAAGAAAATCAGTATTCAAAAAATATCGAAGCAATGCCATTAAACAGGATTTGCCTCCTTTAAAAGCAATTTGCAAGAAGTAACCCAAGAGGTTTTTTTTCGTATCTTGGGAAACCACTAACTAGCATGTCCGTACAGCATGATAAAAAAGTTCCCCAGCTGCCTACAGCTTGAACGTTCTACTCCATGCCCCAAGCTATTGCTGATAGATTAACATTATACCTCCAGCAAAGTATTGTTTGAGATAGCTGATTCTCGTAAAAATACCTTGCTCAGTAGCTGATTGGCAAGGAGTCACTTAGGAAATATCTACCACCTACCATGTCTTTGGAATCCTTCACTTATTTTACATTACAACTCTTATAGAATTCTGAGTGTCACTCTAGGTTTGATGACCAACTTGCAGAAATTTTGGTTTTTCAAGAGGATACCTCTACTTTTGTTTACTCAGAAAGAAATGTACATAGATAGCAACTGAGCAGCCTCATCTTCACACAATTACTCAAGAGCAAGCCTCACAGAATTCCATTGGTCTCCAGTTTACTCCAAGAAGGGTGCCACTGTATTGCAATCAATTTCAAGTAAATATGCATAGATTCAACCTGCAGCCCCTGACACACTTGAGTGGAAGTATGAAGCTCTGGATGTGGGTATACCTGCATATACATTCTAATCCAGTCCTCACATTTCCGCAATGCATTTATGGAGTTTATCAGATCATACAAGGTTTACAAAATGTGTTAGAAATGTGCAGAAGTTTGTATCTAAACAAGACGATGCTCTATGCTAAGATTTGACATCCTTCTCCCATATCTTTGTTACATGCAGAGTCTTTTCCTTCGCCTTGATCTTCTTAGGCCATTCCCCCACCATAAATGGAAGGTTGAGCAGGTATCCCTTACTCTATCACACAGTAGAAAGCTAAATAGAATCGTGCTCAAAATCTTTTAAAGGAGATGGGATACTACAAGTGGTTAATTTCTAACCTAAGAGGAGCAATACACTCAAGCTTGCTAGCATGGAAGAAAGCCCTCCAACTTAGAAACTCTGTGCCCAAGTGCATGGAAGCCAATTCTAGGTCCTCATTACCGAGGCACTTTATACATGCTCAAAAGGCACTGTTGCCTACAACTGAACCCTGATATTTAATTAAAGACAAATCGAAACGAAATCCAAGGCAGCTGAACAGCTCCCAACTCTCTGTATCTTCTTGTCGAGCATTAAAGTGGAATGGTTGTATGTGACATCGCAGAATTCCTTCACAGCAGCAAAGCAAAAGGTGACACAGCAATTAAGCCTTTCTTGATGCACCCACACCGCTCCGAGCCCACGATGACCTACCACCAACAAAGCAGACAATCTCCGTGATTTGACCATCAACAGCACCAGCCCTCCACATTTAGCAAGCCCAATACCCACTAGGCTTTGTATTGCCCCCCACCCCAAGCAAGTATGCAGTGAGTGCATGGAGACAAAAAGGAGGAAGGTCAGCTCTCTTCCCAGTCACCTTTCGACTTCTCTACAGCATAAATCCCACTCCTGCACCTGATCGCACATCCACACCACGACGACTCAGTCTCTATAGCATATACCGCATCCCTGCTGTGGTCTAGGAAAAGCTGTCCCGATCCCTCCTTGTCAGGAAGCGATGAGCCAGGCAAGACTGGCAGGCAGGGGAGCAGCAGTTGAAAGCGAGCTTCTTCTCTCCTCCTCTGTACCAGCAAGTAAATGTTTTTATTTAATTCTAAACACAAGATGACCTCCCCCCCCCCTTCCATTGCCGGAGCCGCCGCCACTGCTCATCACAGCTGGTCCTCTGTGCTTATTATCTCTGTGTCTCTACATACACACATCGACAGACGCAGAGCCCCACAGCAACAAAAGGGATAAGGCTCCCACACCCGTTGATCCCAGAAACGGTACGGAAAGTTGCCGCCGCCGCTTGCCTGCCCGCGAGCCTCTGCAAACAAGCCCCGAAGATTCTGCTCTGCCGCGCGCCACTCGCAGCCTGAGCTCGCGCTCTCTCCAAGAACCAGCCGCCGCCAGACGAGCAGGAGCAGCAGAAGCTGCCCAAAGTTGCGAGCGCAGCTCTGCCGCGCGTGCTCCCTTCATCGCCTTTGCCCTGGTCCAGCGTCCCCCTCACCCTTCATTAAAGACCCACACGCAAATACCCCCTCCCCCGTTTCGTGCCGCCGCCTCCCGCTAAGCCCTCCGCGCCTCGGTTCTCCTTGCGGTGCGTCTGCCCAAAGGCTCACCTGCCAGGAGATAACGCGCCTCGCTGCTGCTGCTGCTTGTTCAAGGAAAGGAGATTCGAAGCTGTTTCCACACACGAAAAAATCCACCCCACCCCCCAAATGTTAAAAGGGTCACGCTTGCCAGGGGAAAGCCCCCAGCACTAGTCTCCCCGCGGCCAAAGGAGTTCTCTTCATCGCGCAGCCTCCTCCCGCCTCCCTTTGGAACGGCTAGGAGGGAGAGCGCCCTCACCACACTAGCAGCTCTCCGCTCCGAGGCGGCTGCTGCTGGGGGTAACGGTAATAAGAATAATAATAATAAGCAGCGAGAGAGGCACTGTGGTCACGCCCCCTGTCCTGGTTCCTCCAATGGCAGCCAGCCGGAGGTGTGGCTCGAACGACGCTGTAGCATTTACGTAACTGGTTCTCCTCTCCGTCGCGCAGAGGGTGGGATGGCAAATAGGTTAGCGCCTCAGCGGCAGCAGCGTGGCCACGCCTCCCCGCGCCTTCGTCCCCGCCCCCTTCCAAGCAAAGCCTGCTGGAGAGCTTTGCTTCCTCAGGCTACTAGCACTATTTACGTAACCAGCCTGCCCTACTCCCTCTCTTGAGCCTCCTTTGCGCACCCATCCAGTTCCCGGGAGGCAGAAGATAATAAAGGCAAAACAAAACAAACATAAAAAATTACGTGATGGTTGGACCATGCTGGTAAATGCTGCTATTCTAATGTGCTTGCTTGAAATCAGTTCTCATGGGAAGGGGGGTATGGTTCCTTATTTAGAAAGAGGAATCAAGAGTAAGGATTGCAACAAGATGCATTGAACAGGATGCATTGGTTGGGCGGGCGGGCGGGGGGGGGGAGCATGTGTATTTTTTAAGGAATATCAGTCAATAAAACTAACAATGCATTTCCAAGGCTGTCATCTTTGCTGGCCCATCCAAACCAAATCCATATACTGTCCTGTGTTGATTTTGCCATTTTTTCTGTTACTGGTATTTATTTTTATTGAAAATTTTATATCCTGCCTTTTCCATGCTGAAGCAAAGGCCCAAGGCAGCTTACATGGGCAGGCTAGTCTAAACTACCATTTTTCAATGGGGTTTTACAGATATATTGTAGTGTATGAATAACAGAGTCCTCAGTCACCAGGTGTTGCCCTCACAGTGTGATTCTCTCCTGTGGCTGCATGCCATTGAGCTTCAGTAGGCAGTTACGAATCAAGCCTGGTCCAGGTTGACGAATCAAGTTACGAATCATGACCTGATCCTCAAGGTCATTCTCTGCTGACTGGCCTTCGGCTTTTCAGCTCTACAGGGACTCTGTTCTGACACAGCAGATACTGCTGCTTTTCACAGCCTGGCATTCCGTCTCCCATCCAAAAACATGACCACAGGTTTTCCTGCTTAGCTTTTCAGGCAGTACCAACAGCTCGACCATCGGTTCACACCTGGAAGGGGGGTGGAGCTGGGATCCAGCACTTGGTACACTTTTGGCCTAGACTTAGAACAATTGTGCTTTTTTAAGGACTAGGTCATTAGAGATGCAATCCCAAACACTCCTAACCAATCCAAAACTGGCAGAACTAGCACACGTGCTGTCACCAATGCGTTAGAAAGCACAGTGCAGCAACATAGTGGCTCTAGAGGTTGAGCCTGAACAGAATAGATGGCAGAGGCCTCTACCAGATCTTATCCCCACTCCTGGACACAAAGCTGCTCGCACTTGCACCAGCAATTTTGCTGGCACAAGCCCAAGCCCATAGAGGCTGCTGGGGCTTATTCCAGGGCAACAAAAATCCCCTTACCTTGGTAAGCAGCAACCTCATTCCTGCACTGGATACAGCAGAGGCCACTTCAAGGCTGCTGCATCACAGTGCGGGCATCTCAATAGGATTATTCCATAAGTTCCACTGAATACATGTAGGACGGCAACCATAACAATAGTCCTATTGAACTCAGATGGGATTTTGAAGTAAATATTAGGACTGCAATATTAATGTGTAGATTCTATGGCTACTATATTCCATTCATTAGAGGTACAGTATTCAGTTTACATATCTAGTTAGATGTATCAATATTTTTTGATTAAAAAATTGCTCCCAGTTAAATAGGAACCATCATTCCAAAAAATGTCCTTAATCCTAGTACTTTCCTGTCTCCAGCTGGCCTGCAGAGTACACTCAGTCTCCACTGCATCCCATGGGTCATCTCACAACCAGGCCAGACAGGAGAAGCAAGGAAAGAAAAATTATACCTATCCAGCTGCTCTGTGCTCCCCTATGGGCCTACAGCAGCTCTTTTGCTGATGCAGCTATGATAGGGCAAAGGCAATGTTTCATGCCTGGGACTGGGGCACCGGATCCTGCAGACTCTGCACCCACTGAGATCCCACTGCAATCAACCTCCACCACCACCACCATCACGACTGCACTGATGGTCACTCTGTGATACGCGGATGGACCTCAAGATCCACCAGCATACCATGCAGGTAGGGTTGGGCCCCCAGAACTGGTATTCTTCCAATGCTTTTTCTAGGGTAACGCTTGCAGTGGCCTGTGCATGCATCATCCATAAGCAGAGTCACTGGAGGCTAAAGTGCTGTGGCGTTGAATGACTAAGGAGCCCTGAGTTTACATGCCCACTCAGCCATTAAGCTCACTGAGTAACTTTTACTCACTATCAGCTGTCACTATGTCACAGGGTTTGGAGGAGAATACCAGTCTCTGCAGCATAAAATATGGAGCTGCCCTAACAGGAGGTGGTGCTGGGTAAATTTCCCAATGCAAATCTCAATGCTATTGACACAGGCATTTCTGTAAGTTTTCCCTGCCATGGCTTTGGGAGGGGCCATGCAGTTTGCACAGAGGAATCAACACAAAGGCAAAGGGTTTTGTCATGCCATGAGCCTAATCCACATTGCCGCTTCTCCTTCTTCCATGCTACTTTTTGAAAAAGATATCAGGAGTTCCAATCCTGCAAATCCTCATGTAACATTTTTGCGATGCCCAATTCAAAAAGTAAGCAAGCCCTCGAAGAAGACCCCAATACAATATCATTGTGACCATAGTTTTTGCAATTAGTGATGGTCAGATGCAAGCAAAAAGAGAATACATGCTGAATTTGTAACAGGTGTAAATAAATCCCACTGAATGCAATAGAGCAGATCCCAGGTCTCCATATGACTGCAGTTCTCCCCACAAAAGAGTCAATGTTGGAAAATGCAAGGTTCACAAAAGACTAATGGGACCAGCCAAACCACTTTAACTCCTCTCCCAAACATGAGATTAAGAAAAAAGATATGAGAACCCTGCATACTGACCAGAATAATTGAAAACATGTTTGCAATGGTTAATGTAATGATTTCACTAATTAATAAAACCTCACTGTATCATACATTTTTTTCCAGCCCTTCCATGCCTTATTTTGTGTTATTTGGCATACTTCTCCAATCTAGTATGCACATTTATTCTGTATGTTCAACTTACAAAATATCAGTTAACATTTCTGGACTGGAAGTACCACCAGTGAATAATATCATTTTGTCTTCTGCTTGAACAGATAAACTCCCTCTGTTGGCTGTGATCCATTTTTCTTCTGATAAAAAGCATGTCCATGTGTGAGAGAGATATCTATCAAATAGGCCAGAAGTCACTCCATATAGATAACAGACCAAAATGGAGTCCATGATACCATTTTGCATCCAAGGTATGATATTTGGAGTGATTCTTGGGGATGCATAGACATGAAGAGATTACTTAAGAATGCATTACCCATAACATTTATCAAAGGACAACCGCACAAGTTGGATCCAGAAGAAAACAGAAGCTGCTTATAGTAGCATTCTTGAACAAAATGTACAGATACCATATTCTACCAAACAGTGGCGTTTCTCCAGGGAGGGCAAAGCTCTAAGTGTTGCAAGAAGCCTTACCCTGTCATGTTAATCCCTCTTCTCCCTTGCTGCTGTAGCCAGTAAGCAACGCCAAGATGTTGCTTTTCCCTGTGAGGATTGGCTAAAACGATGCAGGAGAGGAGGGATTTCCACTGCAAGGTAAGTCTTCTTGCAAAACTTAGAGCTTTGCCCTCCCTGTAGAAACGCCTCTGCTACCAAAACATGTTCACCTATATTTTTCGCCCTGTGAAAAATTCAAAATGCCATCCCACATATAGATGCAAACATTGTGTTAGAATCTCTCTCCCTCCCTCCCTCCCTCCCTCCCTCCCTCCCTCCCTCTCTCTCTCTCTCACACACACACACACACACACACACACACACACACACACACACTTAGGGCCCAATCCAATGAGCCTTATCGTGGTTGGTACATTTGTAATGCCTGGGCAAATGTTACGCAAGGCCCCACAAAGCACCTCCAACACTGGCGGTAAACCCTTACCGCCAGCGCAGAGGCAGCACCATAGCAACACCTGCCGTTCATGACTCAAAGGGAATACCAGTTGCCAGCGAGCCGTGAGTTTGCCGCTCTCTGGCAATGCGGCCATTCGGGAGGAGCAGGAGGGCGTTCCGGGCTGGGAGGGAGTGGTGGAGCAGGGGCAGGACAAGCGGTGTCTGTCGCCACCGATTCCCAACCTCTGGGTATCTCTGGGACCTCTGGGAAGTAAGGCCTTCCCGTGTGGCCTGACTCAGAGGCCCTCGCTTCTGCACTGGCTAAATTGCAGGTGCAGAAGCAAGTAGACCCGTCGCCTGCCCTGTACCCTTACTGCGGCGAAAGGGGATGCACGCCCCTTTCCCCCCGGAGCTCCCATGGCTGCCTGGCTGCCACAGGATGCAGTGGTAGCTGCCTAGCTGCTGCTGTGCTCCTAGGCAATCAGGCAGTATCGGATTGGGCTCTTAATTAGAGATACAATGACAAAATAATCTATTAGAGGGGATTTAAATTTCAGTAGATAACTAGCCAGAACAGCATGCTCAGACCATGCTCAGGCAGTGAAATTGACTCTGATATCCTATGCAGTGGATGGTTTTTCTAGAGTAATTGAAGGTTTCCATGAGGTCAAATGCACTTGAATAAAAATTAAAAGCATAAATAACATCTCTTTAATGTCTGAAAAAGATGTTGAAAGAACATATATAGATTCACTTTTAAGTCACTTCAACCATAGCAGAGCAAAATTAAGGAGTTATTACTTCAATTACTGCTCTTCAGTATTTGCTGAAAATACCACATCCTATTTATTCATTTTATTATTTCTTTGAACTGCAGCGCAGAAGGTAATCCCAGCTTAGGCATCAATTAGAATGCTCAAAAGTTGTCATTTATACGTTTGAAAGCCATGGGTGCTTGCTCATGTTGTGTGGGACAATGATTTTGTCGACAGATAAAACCCTGCTGCTGTGATTAGAAATACAGTATGTTCTTGTTTATGAACTCTGATAACTCTGAAATACTCTTCTTTATCTCTCTCTCACACACACTGTCCCACAAACACACAAAGGTTGAAACAACCGTGTATTCAAATATTCTCATGAAATATATTCCTCTTGTGTTCCTCTCACAAATCTTTTTAAAAAGCTAGACAAGGCACTCAGTCCATGGTTCTAATCCTGTGACTCTGCAATGATAAACTACCTGTTTTTCTGGCAGTGGCCCAGCTCTTTCAAGACTTCAGATTTTTCAGGACATTGAGAGAATAGTTGTCTACTTCATGTGATTTATCACAGTTTAACATTTGAGCTATTTTCTTGGGCACTTCAGCACTGGATGTCTCACCTTTATTGCCTCTGAAGAGTAAATTCTGAAGGAGGAAATACGCAGTAAAAATGTATGATGAAGTTAAAAGACGTTGCATTTTCATAGTGACCCAATTTTTACTTTCCCATGCATAGCAACATCTTTCTGCTCTCACCTCCCTATTGGAGACGCAACCCCTTCTTCATTCTGCCAAATATTTTTTTTCCAGTAGCAATGAAGAGGATAAGAGTTTGTTGTGTATAGTCCTAGATTCAAAAATGAAAAAGCCAAAAGGCCAAGTCAGCCTCTATCTCATGCTGTTTCCTACTTCACTGTAGTAGACGCGAGTAGCTTTTGTGATATTTGGCTTGATATTGTCCAAGCTCGAGCTCCTTGGGATCTCACCCCTCATCCACTTCTACATGAGGGCTGGAAATGTTCACCCCATCATGGACCCACCCACTGCTCCATGGGACCTTGGCAGTTTAGGATTGGGCTGCCCGAAATTTGTGTTGAAAACTGTTGATAACAGTTGTTATCATTGACTCATGGTGGCAACTATTGACACCAGGCAACTTTGCCCAGCTTCCTTCATCATCTCTCGTCATGATTCCATCATTAATCAGTAGGTACATAGGGTTTGCTTTCAGTTGCTTCAGGCCAGCAGTTGAAATAACTTGGTGGGGCAGAATGGAAGGAACAAGAACATGATGAATAAGTGGGGAGGAGCCCTGGTTCAAGATCTCCCCAAGAACTTGCAACCTGTAACAATGGGCTATAGCAGAGGCTCTTGAACCTTTTAGCAGCAGGACCCAAGAACAGTTCTTCCCCTGCAAGAACAGATGCAGTCTGGGAGTGCTCCTGGACTCTCAGCTGTCTGTGGAGAACCAGGTAGCAGCTGTGGCTAGGAGTGCATTTGCCCAGCTTCGATTGGTGCACCAACTTCGACCATACTTGAGCCGTTTTGACCTGGTCACGGTAGTCCATGCATTAGTGATTTTAAGGCTGGACTACTGTAATGTGCTATATGGAGGGCTTCCCTCGAGAACAGTTCGGAAGCTACAGTTAAGTTAGTACAAAATGCAGCAGCCTGGGTGGTAACAGGCTAGATGGTTTGACTCAGTCGGCCCACTCCTTCAGCAGCTGCAGTGGCTGCCCATTCACTTCCGATCCCAACTTAAGATGATGGTACTGACCTTTAAGGCCCTTCATGACTTAGGCCCAGCCTACCTAAAAGACCACCTTCTCCCATACATATCTGTTCTCCCTCTTAGATCATCTAAAAGGGCTCTCCTTCAAGTGCCCCCTCTGTCCCAAGTTAAAGGGATGGCAGCTCGGGGACGAGCCTTCTCTGTAGCAGCTCCACAAATATGGAATTCCCTACCAGAAGAATTAAGAACTAAACACTTCTTCATGGCCTTTGGGAGAGGGCTCAAATCATACGTATTTAGACTGGCCTTTGGATGACTGTGTGGCTGTCTGCCCTCTGGTATATTGTCATAGTCTATTTCACTCCCCTGGTCAGTTGTTTTTCCCACCCTCTAATACGTCCTGATATCAAGAATTGGGTCTAGCTTTCACTCCAGTTCACTCTCGGTGTTCCCGTTAATGTTTAATTTGTTGTTGTTTTAATGTGTTTCACTTATTATGTTTTACTTATTATGGTTACATTGTATTTTGTTTGTTCTCTGTAAGCTACTTTGGGCATTTGCTTCCGCATAGGAAAGGTGGGGTATAAATTCTTCAAATAAATAAATAACAATCTGTCCAGGACTCACAGGATGTCATGGCCAGAAGTGCTGTCATTGCCTGGTACTTTCCTGAGAATGCAGCAATAAGTTGGCTTATTTCTCAGCCATTTTCCAATAGCACTGTTAATCAGAATTTTAAAAAAGGCTTTCAACCTTGACACAAGCAAAATAACCACACAGCCCCCTCCTTTCCAGTGTCCCCATACTTCCAATGATGGCTGTGTGAGGTGCTATGCAACCCACCTGAAATTGGCTTGTGACCCACCTAGTGAGTCCTGACCCATAGTTTGAGAAACATTGGATTATAGGATGGAAAGTCTGCATATTTTCCATCCTCCCACTGGTTATCACAAGGAGAACATAGACAAAAAGGGAGAAAACAGAGCCTTTGGTACACCCCAAAGATATGATGGTTATCACAAAAGGCTGTGCTATATGTTCCTATTCACCACATTCTTCCTTCTGTGGCATTTATGACCTGCGGTACTTAAAATTTAATTTTGGAATGACAGTGTTCTGACTTTCAACCAACTGGATACTTGCAATCTCCTTTTCTGACTCCTATATGAAGGAGAACATCCCACATGCATTCTAGACACATGTGAACAAAGATCAGGAGACTTTACGTCATTTTTTTCCAACCACAGAGGCATATTTATTAGGCATTCATAATGTTCGAAGACAGACTGGCTGGAATTCAAAAGAAGCCACCTTTGGTATTAACAGGAAGCTAATTTACTTATCACCATATTTCTTCATGTTCAATCAAAATTTCATCTCCAGGGTATAAGATTTATTGCCCATTTCTCCCCAATATGCATTTCCATTTGTATAACTGACAGGCTCTGTTGCTGAAAAGAGCATGTGAGTTTTCTTCCAATCAAGGCACCCATCTTGGTGACATTTATTACAAGTTTATTACTTCAGTGCTCATCTCAGCAAAGCTCTTTTGGTCTTTGTGGGAGTGTCTGAAACATAGTTTTCCATTAACTGTGACTTCTCATTAATTTCACTCTGGCTTTTCATTTAGTGTAGACCTTTTTTAAAAAAAATGCAGGAAAAACATAATACATAGACCAATTAAGAAAGAAAAACTCATTTAGTCTAGGGAAAGGTGGAAACATTTTCCAAGTCAGGCTACAGAATGAATTATTTTCTTTAAAACTTCACAGAATAAACACACACACACACACACACACACACACACACACACACACACACACA
>JAJKFI010000046.1:11876929-11909779 GCA_029204185.1 Lerista edwardsae
ACACACACACACACACACACACACACACACACACACACACACACACACCTCCCCTATTTTTTAGTGATGTGGCATATTTTGAACTCTGAAATAAAAGGCTGGAATAAAAACTCCCACCAATTTTAATTCTGCAGAAGTTGGCAAAAGTCCTCAGCTAACATGAATAGGCTTTGTAAATGTTCTCATTAGTATGGAGTTCAATGGCTTACTCCCAAATAAGTGTGTAGAAGATCACAAACTGATACGTTGTTGGGAAATAAAATTTGGAGAAAATGGCTGTACAGAAAGCTGGAGTCCCCTAAATCAGGGGTTTAGCATCGGGACCCACTTTTTAGAATGACAACCTGTCCAGAACCCATCAAAAGTGATATCATGGTTGAAAGTGCCGTCACTATGACACCAGAGCCTGCTGCTTTCCTGAGAATGCAGCAATACGTTGGGTGATTTCTCAGCCATTTTCAAATAGCAAAGTGAATCAGAAAGGAAAAAGCCTATTTACAACCTTGACACTAGCAAATCAACCACACAGCCTTTCCCCTTTCCAGTGTCCCTTCTTCCCATATTTTCAATATGGCTACTCTACATGCTTCACGAATGAAATTGGCTCCCAACCCACAGTTTGGGAACCACTGCCCTAAATAAGTAAAGAATGTACAGCAATGCCTTGCACTGACTTCTGGTTAGGGATCAGAGCATGGGTGAAAGTCAAAAATGGATGAGTGTCAAAAGCATAACCTTATTTGGCTTGCAAATTTAAATAACACATGCACAGCATGCAAAACCTAAGTAAACAGAAGTAAAAGAAAAATGTAAGAACATTGACAAATGTTGTGGAAGATTGGATGAAATAAGACGAAAGAGGAAAGCATGTGGATGAAATCTGAAATGTGGTTATAGCAGAAGATGGCTGAAAGATCAAAGCAATGAATTACCAGTTGATTAAAGTCAAAGTATTGCCATATATGAATGGAATTCCACACCCCTCTTATTACAAGATGAATTGGTTTCAGCACAAAGAAAAATTTGAGCTCAACTTGATTCAATTTCTCATTCCTTGTCAAACAAATGTACACTCCTAGCCTGTCTTCTTACCACTGTCCTATGAGCTATCCTCACCCAAACCATTCAAGAATCAGGATGGCCTAGATCCTAGGTTTCAGTTAGTAACCTGAAAATCTTTGATGCATTTGATTCTCATAGCTAGCCAGCCCTAAAACAAGGCCATTGTTGCTTCTGCTTAGAGCTCTACCCTCTTCTTGAATGATGCAGCTAAGTGCATTAATGTGATGAAAACTAGGATGTTGTCTTGTAACTGGACTCTTTTTTAATAAAATCACAACCATCTCAAGATATTGAAAGCAGGCATTAAATGGATATTGTCCACAACTGGATGCTTTTGCCACCTGGAAGCAGGCATGATGTCAAACGGCATTGTATTGACATGATATAAAGTGCCAATACCAAAAATGACCCCATTATCCAATTCCCCAATCAGTATGAATTCTTTGTATGAACTATGAATGATCAAATTCTGTAATCTTTTCTGTTTAAGTATTGAACTGTATATGAAGATAATCAGCAACTTCTTGAGAACTGATTATGCCAGGCTCGCAAGACCTGTGACTCCCATCAACCCAAGATGTCAAAGGTAGCCAACAGTCATGTATAATGGCTTCTTAAGTATCTGATCCATGTTACCACCACCACCACCCTTGGTAGTCCCAGGTCAGTACTTGAAGTGAGCCTTTGGTGGGCTATGATACAAGGCTAAAGAGTTGCCAATCAGCTTGGCAGTTCTGTCATTTTACAGCTCTGTGCAATATTATCTTTAAGATAGTAAGCACTTTGAAACCACAATCTCTCTGAACGTGGGTTCAAGCTTAGATACTTATTCAAACTAATGTCATACCAGTTTAGTCCAAGCGAGAGACAAAGCAAATAATGCCAGTGGGCTCTGAAAGGTACAGATATCTAGGAAGAAACAAATAGAACAACATATTGAAAATAAAATCATTTAGAAATGGTGCTATAAAAATGACAGATGGGACTTTTAGAAGGGATTAGACTAAGATTTATTTTCATTCTAGCCTTGCAGTCATAACACTGCGGAGCGTATGAATAGAAGGGGGAAAATATAAATGGCAAGCTGGGACAATTATAAAAATAAAAGCGATACAAACAGGAAATAAGAAAGACGAAGACAGAAATCTTTCAAAGTGCTGTTCCACTGAGACATAATTTGAACAAATCAGTGATCACAAATTGTGGAATAAAAAGTAATCTTTAAAAGTTAGTCATGTAGATAACATCATGAATCAAATTTCCAGAGGAAAGAGCAATTTCCTTTAAGATCAATAACAGTATATTATTCAAATCACAATAATTTACTTGATATGAAGGAATCAGAGTCACATTCCTATTCATTGAACTTCCTCAACAGGTAATCCAAGCATTGGCAATAGATGCTTTAAATAGATTTTCATCATCGGTCTTAGGAAGAAAAATAAAATGTGATTATGTGTACACAGTACACCAATTATCCTAAAATCAATCAAGGATAGAATGTGTGGGAATAATCCATAAATGAATGTATGTTATCCTCAAACTGCTGACACTCTAGGGCTGCAATCCTATAAACCAGTGTTATTTGAACTGTGGGTCGGGACCCACTTGATGGGTCGCGACCTGATGTCCAGTGGGTCGCGGAAAACTGGGAGCAGTCATCTTGGAAACTGAAGACCTTACTCTTGTTATCGTCCGTTTTTGTGAGTGTTAACAGTTTGAATTTTCATGTGAGGGTTTTTTAAATTTTGTTTTTAGTTCAGTACTTTTACATTATATTTTGTCCTAATCTTGCTTTCTGTCAGGGATGTTTCATGGATGTTTCTTGGATTTATGCAGTCCAAGAATGCCAATTTGCAGTCCAAGTACGCCAATTTGCATTTCAAGAGTGTCATTTTATTACGTCACAATGACAGCAGTTCCTGCTTGATGATGTCACTTCCTGCCACAACATCACTTCCAGGTTAATGACATCACTTCCAATGGGTCCTGACATAAGTGCCATTCTAAAACGTGGTTCTAAAAAGTTTGAATACCACTGCTATACACTCTTCCCTGGGAGTAAGTCCCACTGAACTCAGGGAAACTGACTTCTGAGCAAACATGCTTAGGGCTGCACTGCAGACATCCTCCAAACAAAGTGCTTTGAGGATGAGAGGAGAAACTGCATGCACTGTAATAAATAATATGCATTCATGCCAATATGAAATTGGAAAATGAAATAGTAAGACTTGTTAACTGAGTAGCATGTGATGATGTTTGGAGAGGCAGTAGTAACCTCATTTTATCATGTCAATAAAAAAAGAAAAGAAATAATTTTAAACTGACTTCCCTCCATTGTATTGTTACAGATCCTATAGGCAATTATACACAGCTGGGCATACAAGCTGTGGCAGGAGAGGATGTGACTTAAATAAATACAGCTGCAATAGGTCTATGGCATTCATTAGAATTGCTTTACGTGCCTGTGTGTGTGCAACTACCCATTAGATATGCAGCTGGGGATCTGAAGATAGATGGTAGGAATGCCATATTTGGACAGAAGAAAATGAAACTAATTGTTTCTTACAATGACTGATGTCAGGCAACATATGTAATAGGAAAAGAGAGTTTGCAGTATTACTTTAAACTAGTGGTTCCCAAACTGTGGGTCAGGACCCACCAGTGGGTTGTAAGCCAATTTCAGGTGGGTCGCAAAGCACCTAGGGCAGCCATATTGAAAATATGTAAAGATAGGATACTGGAAAAAGGGATGGCTGTGTGGTTGCTTTGCTTGTGTCAAGGTTGTAAACAGACTTTTTTTGTTCTGATTCACTTTGTTATTGGAAAATGGCTGAGAAATAAGACAATTTAGGGCACAATCCTAAGGTGAGTTAGACCGGTGTGAGATAAGCCAGCAAAGTTTGGCCAGCACAAGGGACACCGTAAAGTATGTTTGGACCACTCTCGGAGTCAGAGAGGCCAGCACACATATGTGAGCCATCCTCTCTGACTCCGAGAGTAGTCCAAAAACACTTTATGGTGGCCCTTGTGCTGGCCAAACTTTGCTGTCTTATATGCCAGCCTAACTCCAGTTTAGGATTGCGCATTTAATGCTGCATTTTCAGGAAAGTAATAGGCTCTGGCATCACAATGATTGCACTTCCAGCCACGGCATTACTTTTGGTGGGTCCTGAACCAATTGGTGTTCTAAAGAGTGGGTCCCAGTGCTAAAAAGAACCATTGCTTTAGACTACAGTCATATATACCATTACCTGGAAGTAAGTCCCATTGAATGCAGTGTGATTACTTCTGAATAAACATGAGTTCAACTCTCTATACTTTTGACATCCTATCCAGAAAAATGGAACCTCCATGTTCAGAGACAGGTAGGCCTCAGAATGAATACTTTATGCTGGGGATGAACAACAGGGGAAGACTCTATTATGCCCTGTCTGTAAACTTCAAGTCCAGCAGTTCCCAAACGTTTTAGCGCTGGAACCCACTTTTTCAAACAGTCGATTGGAATCCACCTAGCTTTACTGGACTAAAAAAATGTTTTACAGGCATGCCCCAGTATCCACTGGGGTTCTGTTCTGGACCCCACCATGGATACATGAAATCATGGATACTGGGGATGCCCTTTTAAAGATAGGGGAACATCAGTGGTTTTGCTGCAACAAGATTAAAAAAAGAGAGATTTGTTTAATGTTCCCCTATGGTTTCCATGGATAACTGAAATCATGGATTCTGAATCAGTGGATACCGGGGCACTCCTATACTTTACCACAAGCTCAAGCCTTTGTTTTTATCCTTCTTTATTATGGGAGTACCCCCTTCTGGATTGTATGTTCTCCACATTCATCAGAGTGGGGTCATTCAGGTGGCCTTGGGTTCCCCTTTGCCTCACCAATAAGAGCCAAAGCATGCTCACTTACTCATGAGTAAATGCAGACATATTTGCCAATAGCGAGTTCGCATATAAAGAGGACTGACCATTCATTCATTCATTCATTCATTCATTCATTCATTCAACAGAAGTCCAAATGTAACTCCTAAAGGTCTGAGGCAACAAAAGGTCTTTTTACCCAGTGGGTAGTTAATCTTTGGAACTCTTTGCCACAGGAGGTGATGATGGCATCTGGTCTAGATGCCTTTAAGAGGGGATTGGACGGATTTCTGGAAGAAAAGTCCATCGTGGGCTATAGGCAATGATGGATTGTGCAACCCCCGTACATTAGTAGTAGGCTACTTCAGAGTACCGGGTGCAAGGGAGTGGCAACAGGATCCAAGCATCTTGTTGTCTCATGCCTCCCTGGGGCACCTGGTGGGCCACTTTGAGATACATGAAGCTGGACTAGATGGGCCTTTGGCCTGATCCAGCAGGGCTCTTCTTATGTACTTATAACAAGATCTTCACTCATATGAAGACCGGACTGGAAGGGATGTCCTATTAAGATTGCACTGAAGCCTTGCACTGAATTAGCTACATTGATATTAAAATTAATTTGACAGACTGTTCCAAAGATATCTGCCAAAGTATAGTTTACCTTATTTTTATGCAGATCCATTACAGAATCTAAATTAAAAAGTTGAACTTCCAGTGGTCTTTGATTTTTACATTTTTATTCTCTGGCCCAATGATGTTGAAGGAAAGTTTAATCTTTTGAATGGAGATAATCTATAAACAGATGTAAGGGTAGCTGTGCAGGCTCCTTTTGGGCCTTAATCTATTCTTGTAATTGCTCCCTGTGGAAATAATGTTCTGGAAATTTCATTTCTTTGTCATGTCTGACATAAATCATCCTAATTTCATGCCCTGCTGCCTTAATCTTTTTCAGCTTTAAAAAAAAAATGCTCTCATTTGTTACCTGGCAGAGAGGTGCGGGGAAAAAAACAAACGAGGGATTATTCCCAGGTTCCTTTGCAAATGTTACAAATAAGTAGTCACTGTATTTTCTACCCTCATACAGCAAGGTAAGATTAATATCCACTTGTCATCTGGTTTGCTTGGCCCTTCTGCAATATGAGTTTACCGAAAGATATACTTGTATAAGATAAGGAACGTGTGCCCTTCTCCCTCCCCACAATGGCTCTTGTTGGTAATACAATTTAGCTGTCAATACTTACAGAGGAATACTTTGTTCCCAGAATGGGACGCTGGCTCAAAGGTGGAATGTTTGATATTCACAGTTACAACAGCCATCTTATTGCAGAAGACATACCCTGTTGAAAAATAGTTCTACCAGAGTGCAGTAACGATGAATATCAACGCTAGCAGCAGACAACCCACCACCCCAACGTCTTTATAAGGAAAAGGGAAGATGGAAAGTGTTCCCATTGCCAAGAGACCTTTACTTGGCAATTCATTCTCCTTACCTTGATTAAGCCACATGAAGGTCCAGGTCCTGTGTCAGCTACCACCAGTGGAACAGGCAGGTGCATGGTTGCAAATGTGCCCTAAAGCACAGAGGCCAGTGCTTTCCGTGGCAAGGCCTGCCAACACTGAAGTGTCACCTGCTGACCAGGGTGAGTGAACTGCTGGGCAGCAAGGAGGCAGGGGGAGGGCAGAATGGGTGCAGGGATGAGTGGGGGGGCAGCCCAAGGGGCTCTTCAGGCCCAGGAGGGGACAGGGCGGCAGCAAAGGATGTGGCCGCATCCTATCCACCACTGGAACTTCTACAAGGCCTGCTCAGATCTGCAGCAGCTATTGAGCTGGTGCAGATCTAAGTAGACTCATAGCGGTTTTCTGGGCTCAACACAGGAAAAAGAAACCCATGTTCCCTTACTATACCCGGAGGGGACCTCTGGATGCCTCCTGGGCCCTGTAGGATACAGCGGTGGCCATTTCAGCACAGCTATACTGTGGGGCGGTAGCCTCATAAGAACATAAGAAGAGCCCTGCTGGATCAGGCCAAAGGCCCATCTAGTCCAGCTTCCTGTATCTCACAGCGGCCCACCAGGTGCCCCAGGGAGGCATGAAACAACAAGATCCTGTTGCATCCTGTTGCCACTCCCTTGCACCCGGTACCAGTAGCCCACCACCTTTGTAAGGAGGTTGCACAATCCATCATTGCCTATAGCCCACGATGGACCTTTCCTACAGAAATCTGTCCAATCCCCTCTTAAAGGCATCAAGACCAGATGCCATCACCACCTCCTGTGGCAAGGAGTTCCACAGATTAACTACCCGGTGGGTAAAAAAGTACTTCCTTTTATCTGTTTTAACTCTCCCAACCCTCAGTTTTAGCGGATGCCCCCTGGTTCTGGTGTTTTGAGAGAGGGAAAAGAACATCCCTCTATCGACTTTATCCCTTCCATGCATAATTTTGTATGTCTCAATCATGTCCCCCCTCAGGCGCCTTTTTTCTAGACTGAAGAGTCCTAAAGGCTGCAGTCTTTCTTCATAAGGGAGGTGCCTCGGTAGAATTGGGCACACTTTCCTGAGAGTAAGTCCCATTGATCACATTGGGATTAGTTTCTGTGTAGAGACAAACAAACTTGCCCCAGTAGTTGATATGGAGAAGAATGTATTTATTTAGATATACATTTGAATGCCCAGCTCATTGAAAGTAATGCAGTAGTTCCCAATTTTTTTTTTCACTTGCACATCCCTTGGCAGCCCTTTTCCATAAATTGTACCCCTCCTATTAGCCAAACGTGTGCAATTAATAAAGTTGCTGTTAATTGCAATACAGACTTTCCTTTTCTGCCATTATTCAATTCTTTTTTGAGGACCCCTAAAGGTCCTGGCAAGAACCCCTTGCAATACAGATTGGGAACCACTGCAGTATTGAATGAACAACATCAACCTCCAAATTGTGTCCTCAGAGTCAAGAACAAAAATAATTGATGAAAAAGTAGATACTAGAGGATTTTTAATGCACCTTTTTCAACACCCCCAAATGGTAGGTTTTCTAGTGAACAATGACACACGGAAATGTGCTGCAGTATTGTATTTAACATCCATCTCACAGACCTACTACCTCTGCACCAGTCCACTAGTATAGGTGGACAGGTAGTACTCTGAAACAATGCCAGGGAGACCATTCATTACTGTAATTTATGACAGTGTCAAATGTTTGCTGGTGCCAGTAGTGTAGTGCGGGGGAAGGCAGAGCACTAAGTTTGGCAAGGAGTCTTTCCTTGCTGCATAAATTGCTCCTCTTCTTTGCCGCTGTGGCCAGTAAGCAATGCCAAGGCGTTTCTTTCCCCATGAGATGGGCTACCAATCCCCATGAGGATTGGTGAGGGAGAGATACAGCAAGATAAGGCTCCTTACAAAACATAGTGCCCCGCCCCCCATAAGGATGCTACCGGCTGATGCTAATTTTCCATAAACCACAGGACTCATCTTGGAAACTGTTGAATTTGGTAATGCCCTCATCCCTTCCCCTGGGTCTTCATTATCTTTTTTTTTTTCCTCACCCATATACAAAACAGAAATGCATACACCCAGTTAAATTTCTTTTCCACCACATTGACCGCAGTATTTGCTTGGTTGTTCATTCTAATATTGCACACCTGTGCAAATTTCAGCCATACTGCCAGAGCGGTGAGCCACGGAGACTTACCAAAGATTGTGAGAAGAAACAAGCATGTATCGTGGTGACGGAGGAGCAAATTGTGTCCATGCAGTCATAGCTTCACCAGTGCCATATAATGAGGAGAGCGTGTGTTCTTGCCTCTTTTCCTCACTTTCTGCACTGTCTCTCTCCTCATTCTCTCTCTTTTCCTCACCTCACTGCACTGTCTCTTGCAGTGACACCCTCTTCTGCAAGCCACAAGAAAGATGGCTGAGAATCTCTTCCTCTTCAAAGTCCTGTACCTGGGTGGAAGTTGAACTGAACTCAGACTTACATAGCATTGACCTGTAAATCAATGGATACAGGTCAATGCAACCCAATCCAAATCTGGGCTGGTACCAGCACAGCAACCACCTTTAAATGCCGTAAAGCATGCTTGCTCTAGTCTAACTTATGAATAAGAAATGCTAGTGGGAAAACCTGTGCCGTCTTGCCGGCGCTGAATCCGGAGCCATGGCCACTGGCACTGGTAAGTGCAGTGCCGAGCAGCACAGGGGCAGGGGGAGGGTGGAATGGAGGCAGGGAGGGGATGCTTCAGGGCGGGGGACAGCATTCAGGCCTGTGAGAGTGGCAGGGATGGCAGAGAAGGCTTTTGCAGAAGATTTAGTTGAGAGGGTTAATGCCTCCGTTTGCCTGAAGATAAGAGCTGAAGATCTGAAGGTCGCCAGTTTGGGACTACCGGAAGTCTCTGTGAGCGGCAGACCTTGTAATTGCGACTGATTAACAGCTGAGCTGTCTCCGGCTGCCTTGTGTGAGGGGGAGTTGTGCCGAAGTCAGCTGCTTCTCTGGTGGGAGCAGGGAAGCCGCTTATCAGCCAGCAAGAAGACAAACGGGTGGCCAGAAAGAAGGACTAAATCCAGAAAGATCCATCTGTATGTGTGTAGTTCTTGGAAGATAGAACGTTTCTGTAAAAATTGTAAAAACCTTCGGGTTTCTGAATAAAGTCTGCCTATGTAAACCGCCTTGAGTTATAGTCATTAGAGAAATCTGGTGAGGTACGAAAGGTGGTATATAAATACAAGTTGTTATTATTATTGCCATATTCTAAAAGCTGTCCTGGGCATGAATGTCCGGCAGAATTGTATACATTATCCTCCCCTCTTGGTGTAGTTTTCCCCTTCTCTTGCATGGTATTTTCCCCCAAATTTCCTACTCACATGTGATCAAAATATGTATTTTATTTTTTTGCATGTTTATAGCACCCTTTCTCCAAGGAGCTCTGGTGGTATGCATAGTTCCTTCCTTTTGTCCTCACAACAACCCAGAAGGCTTCATGGTTCAACAGGGATTTGAACTGGGATCTTCAAGTCCACTGCAGATCTCAAGTCCTATACCATGCTGGCTCCCTAAAAGCAAATATTACTTTTGAGGTAGTACTTAGATTGTGTGTGTGGTGGTGGTGGTGGTGGTGGGGTGTTCAGACAAATAATTCCTCATGTGATTAGGAGCGCAGTCCTAACCTGGGGTCAGGCCTGCACAGTTAGGCTAGCGAAGTTTGGCTGGCACAAGAGCCACTGTAAAGTATGTTTGGACCACTCTCAGAGTCAGAGAGGCCAGCACACAGATGTGTTCCATCTTCCCTGACTCCAAGAGCATTCCAAACACACTTTACGGTGTCTCTTGTGCCAGTCAAACTGTGCCGGCCTAACTCCAGGTTAGGATTGTGCCCTAGGAGAGTGGCATGCTGGAAGGTGCAGTAGGCATATTCATTCATATTCCTAATTGCATGATAGTGCCCAGCCATGTTCATCCCACACCAGTTACAATACAAAACTTCCAATCCACTCCATTGCAATGAAAAGAATGGCCAGACTGTATATGCTTGCTTTGCCAATCTTCAGCCAGAAAAATTTGTCACTATTTCTTGCCCTAAAATGGATAAGGATTTTTTTTTAATGTGCTGAAGAAGAAAAGGGTTGTGGAAAAGAGCCAAACGTGGAAGAGATTTTAGTAAAAATGCAATTGATGTAATAGTTCAAACTATTTAAAGTAAAAAAAATTATCAGGACAAGGTAGCTGTAATTCTTTCTCTTTTTCTTCACAATGGACGTCAATATGTCACTGGCCATCCATTAGATCACAAAAGGTAACGATAATTCTAAATGTAAACTGTGATGAAATATAGTAGAACACTTCAGAGCATCCCTGGAAATGAACCACTTTGGCATCAGAAGCCCTTCCAGATGGGCATAACATTTGCAAGAGCAGCATAAGCAAAGACAGTATCCACCAAAGCAAGATGAAATATGTGCATATTTGGCTGTGCAATCCCATGCATGCTTACTGAGAAGTAAGCCCCATTGACTTTAATGGTAAGCGTGTATAGCAGTGCTTCCCAAACTGGTAGGTCACGACCAGTGGTGGGATTCAGGGGGTTCGCCCAGGTTCTCTAGAACCGGTTGTTAAATGGCCGGGCCCCACCCACTCGCTTACCTCATCTGGCTTCGGGTTTTTTTTGCTCCGGCTATGACGTCAGAGAACCGGTTGTTAATTTATTTGAATCCCACCACTGGTCACGACCTACCAGCCCAGGAAAGCACTGTAGCTGGCCCTTTAAGGGGTAGGGAAGGGGGAAGGCAGTGATGTGATCCCTAGGAACATGCCTCTGCTGAGAATGAAAGAGGTGTGCTGGCCTCCGGGGGTGTGGTGAACACTGCAGATGCCTCTGCAGGGCTCCCCAAGCCTCAGGAAAGGTAAAAATAGCAATTGGAAAGCACTGGATAATATCCAGTACAAGTCACAGGTGCCAGGTGCCTCCACCTTCCTCCTCCAACATGTCTCCCACTCTCCCCATTATGCCCTCTCCACCAACTCACCTTCATCAGCGCATACTCATTTCCCTTCCCTTGTGTGTGGGACTGCTCCAGCCTCTCCAGGGGGGTTGGAAGCTTGTGGCCCTGGCCACTTCTGGACCACCATTTATGATGGCCATAAAGCGTGTGCTGCAGCCAGAGGTCTAGACCAGTAGTGCACTTTCCTGTCAAACATGTCCTCCAGCGCATGTGCTCCAGTTGTTTGTGACTCAGGAAACTATTGGAGTGCACGTGCACTCTCTGCCGCATCTGGGGTGAAATCACCCCAGCTGCCACTGTGAGTAGCCACAATCTCCAGCCGCTTCCTGACTCAGGAAGAACCTGAAAGTGATGTCATCTGATGTCATGGCATTGTGTGATATAATGACATCTCATAATGTCACAACATTGCTTCCCCAGGTGCCACAGGTCCTGGGTACACCTCTGGCCATAATCTTTCACATTATAATCACTAATTGTCTTGTGTGCTCCCTGAGGCATCTGGTGGGCCACTGTGAGATACAGGAAGCTGGACTAGATGGACCATTGGCCTGATCCAGTGGCGCTCTTCTTATGTTCTTATGAATGACCTGTGAGGTAAACCCTGACTCTCATTGTATTTGGAGTTAAATTAGACCATTATATTAGCATAGGTGTGATCTATTGAGAAATAATTTTGTTTTATATCTGAACAGGAAGTCGTAAGATCTTGCCCTTTGGTAAGATTGGGGGTGAATATCTGTGGTGACTGCTCATTCTTAAATTGCCTCAGTCTTAAAATTAAAAGGGAACTAGAGGACGTGGTGGCGCAGCGAGTTAATCCGCTGTTGCTGGGCTTTTGACCGCAAGGTTGGGAGTTCAAGACTGTGCGACGGAGTGAGTTCCCGTTGCTTGTCCCAGCTCCTGCCAAACTAGCAGTTCGAAAGCACCTAAATGCAAGTAGATAAATAGGGACCACTTTGGTGGGAAGGTAAAGGCGTTCCATGCGCTATGGCATATAGTCATGCCGGCCACATGACTACGGAAGCTTATCCTTGGACAAAAACGCCAGCTCTACAGCGGAGATGTCAGTCAGTCACGACTAGACCATTTGGTCATGGGGAAACCTTTACCTTTTTTTCGAGGACATCAGCCATTGGCCTGACACATGAGTGGTTCAGCAAGAACAGCTGCCACCTCCTTCAGGCCACCAGGAAGCGAGCCACTGCTTGGCTCAGCCCAGCACAAACCCAGGAAAAAGACACGTTCCAGTGAGACCAGGAAGGTGGCAGGCAGGTGGGAGGTGTGGAGTGGCCACAGGGCACCTGAGACCAAGAAAACTTGCAGCTCACCATCTGAACCTGGCTGCTTTACTCTGTGCCATGGGTAGGCTTGTTCTGTATGGGAAGATTTAAGAGGTTTTCTTCTTCGCTGCTGATTTATGAGAATGTTTACAGACTGGAGCAGACAAGCAGTGGACTTGAAGGGAACTGAAAGTGGTATGCGAGAGAAATCATTGCCCTTGGTGCACATGTACATTTCTTTTGTTCTTTCATCACTTCTGGTCAAAGAGGCTCAGCTCTGTAGTTTTTGAAGCACTACGAAACCCTGTTAAACTGATGAGCAGGAAGAGACAGCTGAATGAATGTGTGCACTGTGCGCAACGATTGTACCCTGAAAACGCTATTTTCCCTTTTCAGCCGAAACAACTCATGAGTTTGCTGCTGTCTCCTTGGGCATGGTTTGGGAGCCACTGGTGTATGTGTATGGGGACTTACCCCATGCATCTTTGAGCTGCAAGAGGCACCGGGAGTAAGGCTGCAAAATCCTATACACACTTTCCTGGGATTAAGCATTGAACACAATGGGACTTACTTCGAGTAAAAATGCATAGGATTGTGTTCTCCATTTCCTAATTTGATCAAGAAAATGGCAGGAAAAAGTCAGTTTCCCAGCACTTGTCCCTTGATTGAATTAGCAGTTCCCCATGGAACCGTTGTACATGTCTCCTGCACAAGGATGACATGCAAACACATGAAGGTGATTTAAAGTATGGAAAAAGGCATCAGAATTGTAGATCTCCTATGGCATGTGTAGCCGAACCCTATATATCATGACAGTTGGGGCATCATTTATGCAATGGGTAGGTCTAATAAAGCCCTACAGTCCAATGCCTTTGTTTCCCCCAGCAGCTTAAAACCTTATCAGTTAGATAAGTCTTTTTTAAGTGAATGCCAGTGAACATTATGATGACCACATGCAAAGGAGAAGAGGGCTCCTGTACTTTGTGCAGAGTTGTACAGAGAATCTCAGTAGGTGCAGCAACATGATGCATCGGCCAAAATCCCTCTTTTGGACACGTGCTAAAGACATAAGAGCTCTTCCTACCTTTGCCATTCTACTTCACTGTAGTTCACATCCAGTTGGTGCAATGGTGGTAGAGATTTCAGCTTTCAACTGGGTTGGCTTTGTACTCATCTGAGGCTTGGATGAAAAATATGTTTGCCATTTCAGTAAAAATTATGCTGATGCTCTTTTCATGTTCCAAACATATGCACTGAGCGATACCTATCTAAATTTCAAGCAAGTAATAACTGCGGTTATAAGCTGCTAGCTGGAGCAAATGTATCAGGGATTTTGTACCAAGCTTTTGATCTAATGCCAAAGATGAATTCGCCAAACTGCACATCTGCACACTGAAATAAGTGCCAATCCAAAATGCTCCACACAAATGAGGTTGGTGGTTTTTTTTTGAAGTGAGAAATCAAGAGCACACGTTAAAATGTGCAATAAACCTAAGCCTTATCATTTTGCTGCAGACAAAACTGTGGAAATGGTATTATAAAATAAGCTGAAACAATGAGGTTTCATTCACTGCATAGTTGATGGGAAGGCAAAGTTCCTCATCATGCTGCCATGATTTTCAACAGTTCAATCAACCTCATATTTTGCATGAACAAAATATTCGTACGAACTGCTTTTGATATGATTGCCCAAGAGCTCAATCCTAACCTGGATTTAGGCCAGCACAGTTAGACCAGCAAAGTTTGGCTGGCACAAGGACCACTGTAACATATGTTTGGACCACACTTGGAGTCAGAGAGGCCAGCACACAGACATGCGCCATTCTCCTTGACTCAGAGAATGGTCCAAACATGCTTTATGGCCCTTGTGCTGGCCAAACTTTGCTGGCCTAACTGTGCCAGCCTATCTCCAGGTTAGGATTGCACCCCTAAAGGATCTGGCACTTCTTTTGCATCTCATAAAGCAATCTCTAGTCCATAAAGTTATGCTACAATAATGCATTATGTCTTCAAGGTGCCACAGGACTCTTGATGAATATTTTAGTTCCCCCTTCCATTGATTGCTAAATTCCTGCTTCCTGTTAACATTCTTGGAGTCATCCCCTCTGGTGTGTAGGCTTCCAGCCTGCTTGTCTGTCTATAAACATCATGCTTATAGCAACAAGTACAAGCAAGGCACGTTCAACCTTGATAGTAGCGATAAGAATGAAAGCTAAAGGGTATGGGGGAGATGCGGGAGCATGGGGAGCTTGGAGTTCCCTCGTATCTGCAGTCTCTGAGTGCTATCCTAAACTGGAGTTAGGCCGGCATAAGCTAATCCAGCAAAGCACAGAGGCCACCATAAAGCGTGTTTGGACTACTCTCGGAGTCAGGGAGGATGGCTCACTTCTGTGTGAGCCTTGTGCCTTGTGCTGGCCAAACGGTGGTGTCAAATGGTGTCCCTTGTGCCATTTGGTTGGCCAAATGGTGTCCCTTGTGCTGGCCAAACTTTGCTGGATTAGTTTACACCGGCCTATCTCAGTTTAGGATTGCACCCTCTGTATCCAGGGGTGGGGGTGGGGTGGTTTGAATGCATCCACTGTGGATACTGGGGATGCCTACATTCCAATTCCATCACTGGAGGTCTTTTCAGATTTGCGCTCTGATGTAAGTGAATTATATGTGCAGAATTTGATGCCTTATCTTGCCATTTCCAAATTCATTTGAAACACAACCCTTATAACTTTCCAGCTAGCTGTTACTTGCTGATAGAAACAAACTTAATAATGTGTCCCTTAAACTTGTGCTCCAGATGTCAAATTCACCAAAATGTGAACAATTTGGTTTGGGATTATACAAATTCACATCTACGCCTTTGGTTAATTTGCAGTTTATTCTGATTACAGTTATGTTTCCTTAGTGCCAATGTAGTTTTTTGAGAGTGGGGGTAAGTATAACCCTAGATTTACAGTATGTTCAACGCAAACATGTTCGTTGAAGACTATGAGAATATTTTATTTATAGTCTCGAAATTATAGCCTCAGATTCAGTACGCATAAATTCACGTTTTTCTCCCTTCTTTATGGAGCTCGAACCTAAACAGCTGTGCGAAGTTTTCTGCATATAACCTCTGCATCATGTTTTACAATTCACTAGTTTGAGTGCTGATGCTGCCTATGATATGCGCTCATCTGCTGAAGCAGCACATTTTAAGTGTGCGCTATCGAGCATACAGAAAAGATCAGATCTGGAGCACAAATTCTATCCAAGATATTGGAATACATTCTAATTGGAGTCGGCTTTGAGCCAAGGTTTTTTAGGCAGTATGCAAGTCGATAATACGGACAACCCAAAAACCATTATCAAAGGATGTAACAACATCTAATTCAGTGATTTTGGGGTGGCATGTCAAAAAAATTAAAAAAAGCCTAACTTTACTCTGCTGGTGTGTCACCCACCCCTCTCCCGAGCAAAAAAGAAATAATTATTTACATATTCATTTAATTATAAAAATACAGTCCAATCATATGTGCTGTCATTTATTATAACAAGAAACGTCAAATAATTCCAAAAATGAAATATGAGTAAAACAAACTCAGTTGTCATCAGGGGTTGGTAAATGCTGGTGTGTCACCCGAAACATCACGGTGTGTCCCCTTTGACACATGTGTCATTGGTTTGCCATCATTGCTCTAATTTGTGTGGCACAACTGCTAATTAGAGGTGTTGCCTAAATTCTCTAGATCTGGGCTAGAAACACATTTGGGGAGTTCTAAGTTCCCTGGGCTACCCTCTCTCCACTGTGCCTCTGGCCACCATGACACTCCTGGATCAGCTGGATCACTCCTTGCCACATTGTGGCAGGGCAACAAACAAATAACCAGGAATCATTAACAACCAGCATGTTGTTGCGGGGCTTAACTCAACAATGTTTTCCTATGGACAAGTTCCTAAGACCACCCAGGACCTGCATGTGTTGCAGGAAAATGGCTTGGGTGGTCCTATTACATCTATTGCAACCCTTCTGACCGCTTGCTAAGTTGTCATTTTTAGTTTGCAAGATACAGGCTGTATGTCATACCACAGACGGACACCCCACTGATACATAGTACTCAGCTATGATGCCAATTTCAGAAATGTGGAGAGAGAGAGAGTTGCACCGTTTGGCTTAGCTATTAGTAGCTCCAATGTAGTGTCTGCGCTGAATCAAACATGATGTCAACAGAAGAGAGGGTTTCCTTGAAAGATGAATACATTTACATTCTCCTCACATGTTGAACAAGATGGAAATGAAGCTGAACAGAAATGTAAACAGTTCTTGATTTATTCAGTGGCTACAGGGCCTGACAAAGAGGCATCAAAGCTGAAAAAATCTTCTTATGCTACATGCTGCAGAAATGACTTGAGCTACAGATTATGTGGTTGCATCTAGAAAATATTATCGTCTTCCGGGACAAGCCCCACTGAAATAAGCAAAGTGCTTTGAGGATCCAGCTATAAGGAGAGGAACTATCGCAGTTGTGGTACTCATGGAAGAACAATATCTGGGAATGCCAAATACTGCTGCAGAGAATATCCACAGGAAAGCATTCTTGGCCTGGAAAAAGGGCTTTTGGGGAGACTCAAAATGTTTCCTGAAAAATCCCTTCAAAGTTGATTGTATCATGCCTGTTCTTCAGGCCCCATGGTTAGCAGGGACCAGGGTCAAAAAGGGGGCCAGGAACCAAAGGAGAGGGGCCAGAAATTTCCTAAGATCTCAGAAAATGTTTCCATATTTTGTGTGAAGACTAGCATTTACATTTTGTGTAAGCCTACATAATTTTATATGTCATAATTTGTAGACACTAAGATCCAAGGATTGTAGGAAATTTTGGTCCAATGGAGAAGGGAAGGGCCTAAAAGAAAATTTTCACCTCCAAAAGGGCCCAAAAGAAATTTTGTACCCCCTAATAAAATTCCTCTCAGAGGCCCTGCTATTCATCTGCTGTTTCTTGACCTTTGGCTATGATTTTTTTTTACCTCATCCAGGACTGCTTCTTCTTCTTCATAATATGATCAGAGCCAATTAGGGATCCTGTTGTGAGCGTGACACTGTCACAATGCTAAATAGGCAGTCAAATGAGGAACTGACACAGCATCACTGTGGGCCAATGTAGCCAATTGAGGGGCAGGGCAATTCCTCTGTCACATTGCCTCCATTTTACATGTGTGATGAAAGAGAGGTTGTTATAGCTGCTATCGCTACTATTTCCTCTTAGGTAAAATGACGGAAACTACAGAGCTCTATTGAAATTTCAAAGTCCCATCACTGTAAGTGGAGGACCTTTTGTTCCCTGTGACCAGGGCTCTGTAGTTGAGGGGTCCATTTTGCTCAGCTCTAATGACAACCCTCCTGCTGCTTTATTCATTTAGTTTTTATTTTGCGTACAAATGACTTTGAGACTATGGATTGTCACACGAGGATAAACAGAAAGAAGCAGGCACTCCTGGGAAATATAATGGAATCTAAAAGAGAAATTCAATCATGCAAAGGCAACTATACTCGTACAGCACACATCATCATTAAGTACCAGAGAAACAATGGTTAGAATTAAGTGCAGGGATGGAAAATTACAGTCTTATTATTTAACATTTTCCTGAAGATGAAAACTCTTGACAGCTCAAATATTCTCACTGGAGCTGGAGTAAAACAGAAAGTGCCAAACGTACAAGCTGAAGTAATACCACCAGTTAGGAGAACTGTGATGAAACCAGGAATTGGAACACACTTATATACACATGTCAGGCATGAAATCATTTTCTTGTTGCTTCTCCTCTTTGTTTAATGTATGCTTAACGTACCATCCTTAACTGAATATGATGAATTTTGCTGTAGTTAACAACTATTCCAAACTTTGCCAACTCTGTTGGCACAATCCTAAATGTGGTTTGTGCCAGTGGTTTCTGCTCCGCTGGCTCATGCTGTCCCATGGCAATAATGTACCATCAAGGCCCACCAACAGAAATGCTGAAGCCTTCCCGCCAATGCAAGTGCGAGGAGTGCTGCCTGCTGGAGCAGGTAAGCACTACACTGAGCAGAACAAGAGCAGCAGGGCAAGCAGTGGGGGGGGGGAGTGAGGGAAGCAGTGGGGAAAGGGGAGGGGTGTGTAACGTGGCAAGGGGAGGGAAGCAACAGGAGCAGAAGATCAGCAGATTGTGTGCGGGAGGGGGTGCTGGCATGTGCCATATCCCCTCTCCCATCCCAGGCCTGATTCACCAACATGGGGCAACATGGGCTTGAGCCCATAAACTCACTGGTGCAGGTCCAAATAGCCCCATTGTGGGGCCTTTGTGGTGCAGGGCCTCTGAAAGGAATTTTATCAGCGGGTACAAAGATTTTTTTGGGACCCTTCCCTTCTCCATTGGATTATAATTTCTATGAATTATAATATATAAAAAGAGGTAGCTTTATACAAAATATGAATGCTGGTTTTCACACAATACAGGCAGGCCCTCATTATCTATGGGGGTTTGTTGCCCCGGGCCGGCAGCCGTCCATGGGGCGCCCCCCCTTCCAGGGCAAGCAGGCCAGCAGGGACCCCGGTGGGCGAGGGCTGGCGAGCCCGCTCGGCCTCAGCCCGGAGCCAGCTCACAGCCAAGCCGCTCTTCCAGCTGGGGAGAGACGCGGGGAGGTGCCGATGGCCGGGTGGGAACCCGACCAAAAACCCCAGGGCGCCCCGGCTGCCTCCCGCAGCCTCGACAGGTTGTGCAGGCACGCGGCTGAGCCTCACGAGACTGGGTGAGCCCACCGGAACTCTCGCGATAGTTCCAGCAAGACTTCGGCCCGGAAGGGGTGGAGCCTCCACGGCCAGCTGGGGAGCTCATAAGGCGGCCGGCCGGCTACGGGAGAGGCTGGCCACCTCCCTCCCCTTATGGGCTTGAATGCCCCTTTTTGGAGCTGACAGAAGCCAGCAAAGGGCCAGGTCTTAAAAATAACACAGTTACATGATTTTGGCCGATTTTCATGGTTTGAGGCTGCCATCTTGAAAATAACCGGTTGTCAGGTTTTGGTAAGTTTTTTTTTCTGTCAATCAGTACACCTAGTACTGACAAGAACAGTTGACAGACCTTTTATTATACTTAGTCCCGGGTCTAATGACATATTGACTGGACTAAAGAACATGTTTGATTTAATGACTTTTTTTTGGTAAACGACTTTTTTTTGGTAAAAAATGACTTTTTTTTTTGCTGAGGGTTGAGAAAACAAAACCAAAAAAGAGGGGAAAAAAAGTAGTGGAAAATAAGTGAAGAATCTCTTCAATATTTGAGAAAATTTAAAACCACAGGAAAAAAAATCTGACCTTGTATAAACAATGTATTTGATCAGCCAAAGATAGGACAAGGTCTCTCTAGAACAGATAACAAGGGATCAGGAAATAGCAAAACTGAACAGGGATGTCCCAAACCATCTGACCTAGATAGAAATAGTGAAAATAAAAATGAATTGGTGCAAAAAAATGGAAAAAGAGATTAAAAGAGAGAGCTGTTCAATTTGTTTGATGTTATCACACCAGCTCTCTAGCGCTTGTTGTACTGGCAACAAAAACATTGCTTTATCAGGGTATTCTTTGACCTCCAAAGCCACTGCTCCCCATTCAACTAAAAAGAGATTGTGGAAGGAGATGATAAACTAGCACAGTGGGGAAGGGAAGTAGCAGAAAACTCTCACCTATGAATCCAGTCTCCCTTCCCCCCCACTCAGAGCTGACCCATTTTATTGGCTGCAGCAAAGGGTAAGATTTCTCCTCCTTTCAGTTCCACATACAGAATCTTGTACTGGAAAAATAAATACAAAGCCAGACTACTGTACAATACACACTACACAATACACCAATACACCAGTCCTTAGTCCTGACAATGGAGCGCAAGACATTTCAAGACATATCAAACGTTACTTGCTGTTGAGTTCATTGCAAAAAGTATTGTGGACAAATGCAAAAAAGTTCCAAGATCAGCTTTGCCAAGCATAGGGCACAATCCTAAACTGGAGTTAGGCCGGCACAGTTGGGCCAGCAAAGTTTGGTCAGCAGAAGGGACACCATAAAGTATGTTTGGACCACTGTCAGAATCAGAGGCCAGTACACAAATGTGCACCATCCTTCCATACTCCGAGAATGGTCCAAATATGCTTTACGGTGGCCCTTGTGGCAGCCAAACTTTGCTGGCCTAACTGTGCTGGTGCACTCATGTAATACTTTGAATAATAATACAGCCAAAACAGCAGCCTGCCAAGCTGCAAACATCTAACCTGCCCTCCTATGGACACACAGGAGGTCACTTCCTCCAGTATTGAGGAAATAAGAGTCTTCAACTCCCAGTTAGTAACCAAGGGCAGCTGCTCAGCAAACTTCGTTCCATGCAAACTTTGCAAACTTACGACTAAGCAGGGATCTTGCTGGGAGAATGGGGCAGTGAGGTGAATAGTGGTAGCAACCAGCAGCCCAACCCAATGGTTCCTGGTGCCCATTGCTCCAGCTGGGTCAAAAAGGGCTACTGCTGGATCTGTTGGGTGCCGGAAAGCCACCAAAAGTCTCCTCAGGATAAGGGATCATTTGCACCCTTCCTCTGGATAGACTGCAGCCAGTGGCAATGTGTCTCCTCAGCTCTGCACCCATGATTGAGCAGGCATAGAGTCAAGGAGGCCCATGTTGTGTTGCCCAGCCCAGGAGGTAGCACAGGATACAACGGCTGAGGCTGCCTCTGTCTCCCTCCCAGACTTGATCCTTCCCTCCCCCCACCCAGTTGTGCCCTATCCCTGCCTTCCCCCAAAAGGCCTTGTCATTAAGTGGCGTTGCTACTTACCAGCAGAGGCTCCTCTGTGGCGTCTGCACGGTGTCAAAACCCAGTGCCAACTAGCACTGGACCAGTGCCAGCACTCCCTCCTCCCCAAATGCTGAGAATGTGCTTTACAGCAGTGGTTCTCAAACATTTTGGCCGGGATCCACTTTTTGTCATAAACCTGGAAGTGACATGTCATGGCAGGAAATGATATCATCAAGTAGGAAGTGCTGTCATTGTAACACAATAAAACGACACTCTTGAAATGTAAATTGGAGTTCTTGGACTGCAGCAATTGCACAACCATGAAACATCCCTGACAGAAAGCAGGATTAGGACAAAATATGATATAAAATTTGAAAACAATTAAAAAAAAAAAACCTCGCTTGAAAATTCAAACTGTTAACACTACCAAAAGGAATATAGCAAGAGTAAGGTCTGCAACTTCCAAGATGGCTGCTTCCAGCTCTCTGTGACCCACCTGGCATCACGTTGCGACCCACCAAGTGGGTTCTGACCCACAGTTTAAATAACACTGCTTCACAGCATATCACACCATCCAGAGCTGGCGATACACGTGTGTTAAGAGGCTTAGGATTGGGCCCTTATTTGCCTTGCTCCACTGACACAATGTACCATTTTAAGAACACAGGAAGGAATATGCAACTGCCTCTTAGAATAGTGTCACTAAGGGGCTTTGAAGCAAGTAGACACCGTCCCTTACATGCTGCAGGCAGGATTAATGCACCAAAGTGCCTTGCAAAGATTTAAAACCCTGCAGTTTGTTCTAGGGGAAAAGTCAGAGGAATGGCACAGTGGCACAGAAATGAGAGCTGGCAAAAGGAAGCAACTTGGAAAATCCACCCTTCTGTGACAAAAAGAGACATAGTTTGCAGCTTCACTGAACCAAGAAGTCACAATCTACAGTAGTCATATCCTTACTAGGTCCAGCCAAAAAAGTCACAACACTGAAGTCATTTTTTTAGTCTCTCCAGAAGTCTTCATCAGGCTGGATGTTCAAGTGAAAAGGGGGGGGGGAGCAGAGCATCATAATAGCCACCAAATATAGCCGTTGTGGCAACCCCACCCTCTTACAGCTTCCCTGGAACGTAAAAGGGTGAACAAATAGACTCCACTATAATAGATTATAATGTGGGGCAGACAGAATTGTGTGAAGAGAAATTGATGCTTAGTTCACAGTTTTATTTGAATTTAAGTGTTGGGAAGGAGATTTGGGCTGCAAACCTGTACACACTTTCCTCTCATTAAACACAATGGGGTTTTCTTCTGAGTAGACATGAATAGGCTTGTGCTTTCAATCATGTCCTTTTTATCTCTTGGGGTTCACTGCTATGTCAGAACCCCTTCCTCTGAATTCCAAGTCAAAGCCTGCAACCCTACACCCACTTACCTCAGAGTAAGCCCTCCCTTAACACAGGAGGGCTTCCTTTTGAGTGAACATACAAAAGAAGGTATAGGAACCAAGCAGGGGAAGGAAAGAAGAAAGGCAAGGTGTTCTTTTGTATTTTGCTGCTGAGCTCTCCAGAACTATCAGTAAACCAGCAGCCTATTTTTTGTTATTCCATAGTAGTGGTAACAGCAAAGAAAGCATATTGCTAGGCTACCCTTGTAGCATAGCACAGAGTCAGTCAGCAGAGGGGTTCTGTCTGTGCGATTTGAGGTTACATCCTTGGCCCCCAGAATGGTAAGGTGAATGCCTCAGTAGCTTGCTGAGATCAATTTGTGAGACACTGCAGATAAAATTGCTCGCATCTGTCACAACTTAGATGCCAGTCCAGTTGGTCCCAGTCCTGTGCAGACTGAGGATCTATTCAGACGGAGGACCTGACAGGAAGTGACATTAGTATGGACTCTCTTCAAGGAACTTTTCTAGACCCTTCTATGTTGGAATACTATTGGTCAGCAGGGCCAGCCTTAGGAACTGTGGGGCCCAATTCAAAATGTGTGTTTTTTTTTTGGAGGGGGGAGTACTCATCCAGATGAGCAGCAGTGCGCAGGCCACCCAGCAGCAGTGTCACCACCAACTGTTTCGGGGGAGCAATTTCAGTCAGAACCAGGGCAGGGCTGTCCTAAGGCAATGCTCTGCTCACCGCATGCATTTCATGATGCCTTGGCTCTGTACCAGAGCATCACCTACAGAGCAATGCTGGCTCCACACTCCCCCAGTGTTGGGCCCCTGATGGAACTCTCTGAAGCTTTTGATACCATCAAACATGGTAGCCTTCTGGGCCATCTGGCTTGGATCAAGCTTGGGGTCACCATGTTATGGTACCTCCAATACCTTCTGAAGGATTGGTTCCAGAAGGAGGACACTGCTTGAATATCTTGGTTGTTGCTCTGTGGTTTCCCTCGGGTTCTGTTCTGATGCTCATGCTTTTTGATATCTATATGAAACATCTACATAAGGTTTTCTAGGGATTTGGAATTAGGTGTCACCAATATGAGAATGAAGCCTAGCTCTATCTCTTGTTTTCATTGTCAGTCATGGAAGCTGTAGAAGTGCTGAATTTGTGATTGGAGTTAGTGATGGTCTGGATAAAGGATAAAATTAACAATTCAAATATGACAGAGGTGCCATTAATGATGATCTAGGGTTGAATTGTAAACTTTTTGGGATGGATTGAAATTATTTTAAAGGATTAGTTTCACAGTTTGTGAGTAATCTTGAAAGACCTTGGATGTCCAGGTGTCAGAAGGGGCCCAGTGTGTACTTAACCAACTTAGGGCACCAGCTGCTTCCAAGTTTCTTGGATTGGGTGAACCTGGCTGTGGTTGCACTGGTGATACCTAGCTTGAAAAGGAATTTTGTTGCTTTAAGGGAGTAAGGACTCCCAGGGCAGCCGACAGGTGGTTTTTTACAGCACCTGTGAGCAATCAAGGCATGAGTGGCATATAGCTTAGAGTGAAGCTCACTCTCTCTTCTTCTCTTTCCTTCTCATTTGATTGCTTGATGTGTAGCTGCTAGCTAGTCACTTGCTGTGTGCTCTTGTGGTGTGTTACTTACTTTGAGTCAGGAGCAGGAGCAGGAGCTTGTACCGTGTGTTCTTCCCTACGTTGATCTGTTTGGGGGACCGTTGCTGATCAAGCTAGACCCGGGCAGTGTGAAGAGCATGAGGACTGTGTGCCGGTAGGAACCTATTCAGCTGAAGACTTCTGTGACAGGAACAGAGGACTTTGTGCATGGTTTCTGTCTGGACTATACCACAGGTGAAGCTATCATCCAGTGGTGTACCACTGTGTTCATCTGTGTGACATCTGCCTGTATGTACTGCAAGATACTTACCTTTGTGCCTGATTCCCTCGTGGAATCCCTAAAGCTGTAAAGAAGCCTTAAACACTTTGTGGACCTTGCCTCTGTGTGCATCCTTGAACAAAAGGGACCCTGTCCCAAGGTAGAGCAAGTGAGTCTGTGTAACTCTGCAGTTAGGTACTTGGAGGGCCACCCTACATCTTGCGCATGCTACCATTCGTGTGCGCCCCAACAACTGTAATTAATTCTACTTGGGGCTGCCTATGAAGACTGTTCAGAAACTGCAGTTGGTAGAGAATGCAGCCATTAGGCTGTTGACTGGAGCTTGGGGTCATGATTGAGTCACACCCCTATTATCTCATCTTCATTAGCTGCCTGTACATTTCAGAGCTCAATTCCAAATGCTAGTGGATACATAAAGACCTTAATGGGTTGTAACCTAGATATATGAAGAACTGTTTCTCCCCCATATGAGCCTCCTCACCCCAGTTGCATCCCTGGCCCATGTGCTGGGGCTGCAGACTGCCACCCCCAGAGACTGCCACCTCCCCTATTCACCTGGTACCTCCAGAGCCTCGCAAAATCCAATGTCCATGGGGCCTCCGAAAGCACCTTGAAGCTTTTGGAAGGCCTTTAAGTGGTACTACCGGTTTTTGCCAGAATCCAGAAGTACAGCTCAAAGGTCTCCTGAAAGCTTCGGAACACTTTTGGGGGCCCCACAGACATCATGATCAGCCTACCTGGCCCTTGGGAGAGCCCCAGGGGGCATGCAGTGGTGACTCTGGAGGTTGGACAGCACCAGCGGTTCATGGGGTCGTTTACCATGGTGCCCTGGGCCATTTGCCTCCCTGGGCCCCCTGTCAGGTACACTTCCACTTCATCCCATGGGATCATTACAGATGGCCTGCTGCAGGTGCCATCATCACTATATACACAGTTGGCAGTGTTTCAGGGCAAGGCCTTTTCTGTTGGGATGCCCAGTATCCCAACCAAAATCAGGACTGTCCTCTTTTTGTTGGCATTTTGAAGGGGGATTAAAACTAATTTGTTCCTCTGATCCTTTGACCAACAATTAACCTTTTCATTCTGTTGACTCCAGTTGATCTCAGCTGTTGAATTATTGCTTTACTTCTGTCTTTTTTTTATTGCAGTTTTCCTGTATTGCTGCTTCGTTATTTTAATCTCAGCTAATCTTCTTGGTTTCGAAAAAGAAAAGGGCAAGCATGCTTTTAAATAAATACACAACTGTTCATAGGATTTTTTTTTTCTGCTCAAGGAAAATAATTCCTACTCCTGAAGTGACTGGTTAGATCAGAGAAGAAAATGAATCCCCAAAGAAGCAGAGCTCAAACTAAAGTGAAGCGTGTAGGTAGTACCGTAGGCATGTCATTTGTACACGGCTTCAAGAAAATGTTTGTAGCAACCTGTAGCCGGTTTGCAAGAGAACCTGCTCCCAAAGGAAAAAAATTGTGAACATTCCCTGCAGCATCTGCTCATGTTAAGTGAACTGCCTTTGCTTTTATTTTCCTGCCTTTGCTGTTTCTTGGGTTATGCCACCTGAGGATATCAGAACTCTGCTGTCATTTTAGTGTTGCTTGCTTGTCACCTTGAAGGTGCTAGTGAGTGCACATGTGTGGAAGGATCAGTAGCGCCAACTCTGTGGGTGCCGGTATGCTGTCAGCACCCACAATAATTTTCTGGGGGTGCTCTGTACCCCCACACAGTGCAGCACCGCCATGTTCAGCACTGGGCCGGGAGCACGCCTGGCCCAGTGGCGAACAAGATGAGCCAAGGGCAGTGCAATCGAGCCAATGAGCTCCTTTCCAAGGCATTGCTGGCGCCTCGGAAAGAAGCTCATTGGCTCCCTGCCCCGGCCTCGGAAGAGGGTGGGGCTGCCTTGCAATGCCTAGCCACGATGCAAAGCAGCCTGTTCCAAGGCCGGGCTCTGGTGATCATTCTCACCGGCTTCAGAAGTGGGTGCTGCGAGCAGCCGCTTCCAAGGCCAGGCAGTGATGACAAGGGTGTAGTCACATCAGGGGGTGTGGCTACGTCAACTTCAGGGGCGTGGCTATTGGCACCCCCAATGTTGACATCAAGTCGGCGCCCCTGGGGAGGATCATACTCCTTCCTTGCCAGATTTCTGAGAAATTCTCATTTCTTTCTGGCTGATGTATGCCTGGTAACTTGCTTTATAGCCATGAGGCAATTACAAAGATGCTAGTATGTGACCTAAGCTTAGAAAACAGCATTCTCTAGCACTGGGTAGAGATTTCAGACAAGCTCACGCAAACCACTTTGGCTGCAGTCATAAGCATGCTCAGAGGCATGTCTGAGCGGGGTCAATGGGGCACCAAGCTGGGGGAGTGACAAAATAGCTCCCAGTCTTCCCCTGCTTGGAGCCCTATAGTTTTGCCCCTCCCCAGGTTGTATTCTTGTAAGCCCTTCCCTGCTGCGCTAAGGGCCAGCCATTTTTCCCTAACTGCCCCCTACTCCTCTGCTTTAAAAAAAAATTGGAGGAGGGGGTGGGTGGTGGTGAAAAGCTCCGACACTAGCTGCAGTTGGATAAAGGGACATTCCTTGCCCTGGGGTAACTCCCAGAAGCTGCTATGGGGCTATTTGGATCTGCCCCAGCAACATTCCAAGTGGCCTCTTGTTGGGAGATCATGGCCAGGAATGGGATAGGATTCAGTGGGATCCTCTGCTGCCATTCCACCTCTTCCTAGGCCAAATACGCCCATCTCCTGCCCTATCACCGCCCTTGCTCCACCCTGTTCCACCCCTTCCCACCCCTATCCCACCACAAAAATCACAGGTGCAGGTCCAAGGAAGCCACGTGGCCCATATTGAGGCCATGTGGCCTGGGGACGAGGCCTAGGATGTGGCCTAATGCCCACATCCCATGCCCGCCCCCTCTCCAGGCTGGCATGCCCGCCGGCCCGCCCACCCCCACCCAGTTCTGCCCACCTCCCGCCCAGAAGCACCCTCCCAGGACTGCCCTTGCTTCAGTTGAGTTTGGCTGGCACAGTGCCTGTGCTCCTAGGCTGATGCTACTAGCCAGGGAGCTTTAGCCAACACAGGGGTGATCCTAGTGATGTAGAGCCAACGCAACAACGTTGCATCAGTGCTACATAGGGCCCGGGGTTGCGCCCTGAGTATATTTGGACTTAGACAAGCAAAGACTAGGCCTGAAAATCAGCTAAAGTCACTTGTCTTATTCATTATGGCTATTTTGAGCCATTAGTGGCAGTTAATAACAATAATTGTTATAATAAATGGCTACAGGTCTAGGGGCATCCAAGCCAAACCTTCCATGTATTACTTGACTGATGCATTGACCTGGAAGGATCTTCTGTCTATAGATTTCTGTGCAACCGGCAAAGTCTGCTACACAAGAGCCCAGGTGGCATCATGCCTGGAGCATTGGATCTGGGTTTCCCTCATCTGTGGGCAATCTCTTAAACCCATTCATTCATAAGTTCCTCACCTGTCAACAGTGACCTAGCTCTTCAGAATATAAATGTCAGATATGCATATTAGAATTGGTACAGAAATTGCAACAATCACTGTTCGAATAATTATGTGCATAAATGACAGACTTTGTTCATTTCTGCATTTGTAAACGATGCATGTACTTTTCACATCTAGCATCCCGCTGCTGGATTTCAGAGCAATGTTGGCTGTCGAATGCAATCATTATTTTCATATCTTGGACGAGGGCATTGCCTGCCTCTTCTCTCAGAATGTCCCCCACTAATTAGCATGCTTTGTCTAATTGTGTCATGTCAGCTTGTTTTTACTCTGTGCTTTACTGAATAAGACTATGCATGTTTTCACTTCAAATAAAGAGCCGGATTTAGCTACCTTGTGGTTTGCATCATCAGTACTAGTGAAGCCTGAGTTAATGCAGAGGGACAAATAGATGAACTGAGCATTTCCATACACTGCAGACTGCAACATGCAAATCTAGATTTGAGTAGGCAAGTGACAGATTCTACATCCATTCTTACATGAATAGGCTTCACACTTCCACTGAATATATTGACAAATCAAAATCAACCCTGACTAAGCCATGGATAGACAGTGTCTTGCAAAAGAAAACAGCAATACTAAGATGTATTGATAGAAAAAGGCTTATCTGGGAAAGGCACAAAACCAGCTTGCAATAAGGGCAAAGAAATCACTAAAATGCAAGGTACAAAGAGTAAGCAGGAGCTATAGAGAAATCTAAGAACTGGGGACACATTTTGTTCATTCCACACATATGATCAAGGCTGTTCATTCTTTCCATTGTTTATTCATTCTACAACTGTTTTTGTTTGATAATAAGTATGCACTTCAGCAGTGGTTTTTTACAGTCATTGTTATAAAGCTCTCTGTTGGGGAGGCCCACAGTGGATTTCTCAGATAGCAAAAACACTTAGAAGAAAAGAGCTGGATTTGGACTACCAGATTGGGAGATATATTATCAAGCGTCAACATTAAATTGGATAAGAGAATGGGGGTCTTTACAAAATAAAAGAATATTAAAGCTGGAAGCTCATTCATTTTTATTCTATGATAAAGCTAAAATATATAAATATTTTAGACAACACATATTGAGAAGATCATTATTGTGGATTTGGGAACAAATAAGATATAAAGTTTACACTACAGTAAATTGCCAAGATGGAGTAAACCACTGGAGATATCCACCAATCCAAATTGGATTAAAACAGACCAAAATAGGTCATATAATGAAGTATTAAATCCTAAAGTAAAATTATTTAATAAAATAGAACTGGAAGAAAAAGGAATATATATGGATTGGTGGAATGAAATACAATTAAAATCAAGATTTAGGGAAGATTAAAAAAATAAAAGAAATTGAAGAAGAAATAATATTTGATAAAATATTCCTAGCGGATAAAGGGAAGTATATTTTAAAAATGTATGAATTTCTTATTAAAGTTAAAATAGAGGATGAAACAGTTAAGGATTCAATGATACACTGGGCAAAAAACTTTGGACTCAACATACTACCAAATTTGCAGATGACACTAAACGTTTCCGGTGAAAACTAGAAAGGATTGTGAAGAACTCCAGAAGGATCTCTCACAACTGGGAGAATGGGCAATAAAATGACAGATGCGTTTCAATGTAAGTAAGTGCCAAGTAATGCACATTGGGGCAAAAAATCAAAAAATCACATATAGGTTAATGGGTTCTGAGCTGTCAGTGACAGACCAGGAGAGAGATCTTGGGGTGTTAGTGGACAGCTCGATGAAAATGTCGACCCAGTGTGCAGCGGCAGTGAAGAAGGCAAATTCCATGTTAGGGATAATTAGAAAAGGGCTTGAGAATAAAACAGCCAATATTGTATTGCCATTGTACAAGACAATAGTAAGGCCACACCTAGAGTATTGCGTACAGTTTTGGTCTCCACATCTCAAAAAGGACATAGTGGAATTAGAAAAAGCACAGAAAAGAGCAACTAAAATGATTACTGGGCTGGGGCACCTCCCTTAGAAAGAAAGGTTACAGCGTTTGGGGCTCTTCAATCTAGAAAGAAGGCGCCTGAGGGGGGACATGATTGAGACATACAAAATTATGCACGGAGTGGATAGAGTAGACAAAGGGAATCTCTTTTCCCTCTCATATAATACCAGAACCAGGGGACATCCTCTAAATCTCAGTGTTAGGAGAGTTAGAACAAACAAAAGAAAGTATTTCTTTACCCAGCGTGTAATTAGAATGTGGAACTCCTTGCCGCGAGATGCAGTGATGGCATTGGGCCTGGATGCCTTTAAAAGGGGATTGGATAAATTTATGGAGGAAAACTCCATTACAGGTTACAAGCTATGATAGGCATGTCCAGTCTGAGATTAGCTGGTCGCTCATCATGAGGGCCGGGTAGGAATTTTTTTTTCTGTCATCCAAATTGGCCAAGTATGGGCGACAGGTTTTTTTTACCTACCCCAGACTGGCGAGGGAGGGATAGATGTTCAGTAGGTTACATGATTTACATTGTGCTTAATAAAGTTAAACCCCAACCTCAGTCTGGTATCTTCCTTGGGGGTGGTGCAAGGGTAATAGTCTACTTTAAAATGCCAGATGCAGGGGAGTGGCAGCAGGACACAAGTATCTGGTTGTCTTGCGTGCTCCCTGAGGCATCTGGTGGGCCACTGTGAGATACAGGAAGTTGGACTAGATGGGCCTTTGGCCTGATCCAGCAAGGATCTTACCGATAGAAGATTGGGAATAAATATGGACTACAAATATTAGGATAACGAAGGCAGCAGCATTTAAAGAAAACATAAATGTTTTATAGATGGCATTTATCGTCAGAGAAAATAGCAAAAATGTATAGTGGAATATCAAACAAGTGTTGGAAATGTAAAAAATCAGATGGAACATATCATATGTGGTGGACTTGTGAAGAAGCAAAGAAATTTTGGAAAATGGTACACGAAATGTTACAAAAGATTTTGAAATGTATAGTTCCTTTTAAACCGGAATTATTCCTCCTAAATATTATGCCAACTATACAAAATATAAATAAAAAGCATATAATTGTATATATTAATACAGCGGCGAGATTAATATATGCGCAAATGTGGAAATGTATAGATATATCAAATTTAGATAAATTGAAAGATAAAGTGTATGAACTTGCTGAAATGGACATCTTAGCTGAAAGAATGAGAGAAGGTCATTTGGAGAAGATTAAAAACTATTGGAAGCCTTTTTATGACTGGATAGAAAATTAAGATTGATAGCCAACTTAAATAAGATGAATGATAATTGATATATTGTAATGCTAAAAGAAGAAAATTTAATAAGTTTTATGAGATAAGAAATGAATTATGCTGTAACTCTAAGGCAAATTTCCTTGTGGGTGACCTATGTAAAACCCTACCCAAGGTATCCCTTACCCAATACCCAAATACCTCTATCTTTTTTAAAAAATAAAATAAAATATGTTTTAAAAAGATAGCAAAACCACTTATAAAAACACATTTGCACAGATTCCAAAGTATGCGGGCAACATGACATCTGAAGATTAAAAAAGGAGATCAGGTGTCTTTGAGTCAGGTATTTCACCAGAGGTGTCAAACTCATTTCATACAGCAGGCCGAATAGCACTCATGGTGCCTGCTGAAGGCCAGAAGTGACATCATTAAGCAGGATGTGATGTCATTAAGCAGATGGTGAACAAAGAAGCACTTTGTTCTCACACAGAAACTCATTGGCTACAATTGACAGAACAGAAAAATATTCAAATGTGATCATATTTTCAAATTTTCAAAATATGGGAGAGTCCACTTAGCAAGCTGAGGGAGCCCAATTATCACATCGCCAAACTGACAGGGTAGATTCAGCCATTTGCATCAAGGGTTAAATAAATTCTTGGGGGTGGGGAGCATGGCTGCCGAAGCACCATTATAGCCACAGCTATAAAAAGCTAAAACTTTTGAGAGCCACTGCTATAGAAAGTACAGCATAGTTCATGTTTCCAGATGTGCCCAGAGCACTGCTGAAATGACTCTGGCCAGCAGAAACCTCTTCAGTACCCACAGCATTGTGCTTATCTTAGAAAAATCCAATGAAGTCAAAAATTAAACAGGCAATCATTTGTTTATTTGCTTGTTTTAAGCATTGGTGCCCAGCTCTTCAGCCAACAGGTTCCCAGGCCACAGAAAGTCTTTCACAGCCTTTCATAAAGCCATAGAAAATCATTACAAGAAAAGGGGGTGGGGAGATATGCCCTTTCATTAAATCATTATGCCTGGTAGGGGAGCATAGCAAGATTGCGCCAAAGTGCTTTTCCAGCCAGGAAAACTTAAGTCCATTTTACCCGACTGTAGCATTACAGTTGGTAAAATCACAGGTTATCTGTCTGGGATCATTCATGGTATCTGAGAGAGAGAAAGTGACTTGAAGAGGCTCAGATCTATAGCTCACATTATGAAGACAACACTGTATGAAGACAACTGTATGAAGACAACATTTCTGAGGCCACACTTACATGAAGAGCATAAGCATTGAGATGCTTTGTAATAATAATAATAATAATAATAATAATAATAATAATAATAATAATA
>JAJKFI010000046.1:11909789-11926659 GCA_029204185.1 Lerista edwardsae
TAATAATAATAATAATAATAATAATAATAATAATAATAATAATAATAATAATAATACTTGTATTTATATACAAGAGGAAATAAACCAAACCTCTAGTCTGGGGGGTCAAATTTGTTTCATACAGCAGGCTGATTAGCATTCATGATGCCTGCTGCAGGCCGGAAGTGATGTCATTAAGCAGGAAGTGATGTCATTTAGCAAGTCATGATCAGAAATAAGCACTTTTTTTCCTCACTTAGTAACAAGTTAGCTGCAAATAACAGAAGAGAAAATATGTAAATCCTGACAGTATTTTCAAAATATGGGAGAGCCCAATTATCATTTGAGGCGCCCTTTCAGCAGTGGCACTTCAACACAGCTCAGGAGCTGAGAACAGCTGATGGTGGTGTTGGTAGAGCCCAAGGGCCAGAGAAGGAGCTTCTATGGGCCAGATCTTGCCCTGGGCTTTGGGTTTGACACCCCTGATCTTGTCATTCGTGTTCTACGTTTCTTATAGTTATTCATTATAGGCAACAAAAACTGCTCTGCCACAGAGGAGAAAATAATCATGCCACCATATTGTAGAATGAGCTAGTTTGTGAACTAGCTCATTCTACAAAAATAACACAGTGCCATCAGACAGGCCATTCTCACTCCGACATGGTGCAAAAAGCTGTTGTCCATCGCTTCCCATTTCCTTCCTCTTCCTTTGGTGACCTCCCGCCTGAACCTACCTCTGCTATACAGCAGAATAATGAATTGCTGCCATTTAGCTCCAGGCTCAGGAATCGCAAATGACTCTTTGAGACAGAGACACAAGACATGCACAAAAGAACGGCAAGAATAGACAAAAAATCTTTGACATTTTGTGCAGATCTCAAATCAAATTACATGAAAGCTCCTTCCACTTTAAGTATTTTGCCCAAAGAGATTTATTTCATGTTACTGCCACTTGAGTAGTTCCCTCTTATATTTTCCTTTCCTTTTCGCAGAAGAAGGATTAAGAGGCAGCCTTCTTGGGAATTTTCATCCTTCCAGTGTCATTCAGTAATACTGGCCTGCGTTTGTTGGAGAGCGCTATAACATGTTTCAACACAGGCAGGGGGAAGACAGAGCCCATGGACTTGTGAGATATAAATCGATAGTCATACAGACCCATGGGAATTTTGAACTCCAACACTAAACCATAAGGCCTACTGTTTCTCTCTAGAGAGAAACAAGTGGTTAATGGTGTTTTAGGCCCAGGCAAGGCCTGACTGGTAAAAGGGGAGGGCTGTGCGTATTCCTAAACTGATACATAGGGAAAAGTTCCCAGACCGAGACACAGCTGTAACCTTGGGTGAAACTTGCATTGAGCGTAATAGCCATCCCTATGCATCCTGGGTAAAAGCATGTGCAAGGGAGGGGGGGAGAAGTAAATTATTCTGCATGAGTGCTACCAGGTGGCTGGACAATAACCAATGAAAATACGGTAAGAAACTCCGCCTCAGTAGTATAAATTGTTGCACCCATTTTGTGCAGGGTGTGGTACGCAGTTTGTTCTGTTTTGGATTTTGCTTGCCACCCATATTTGCAAATATGACAATAAACCTTTCTTTTGAACCACACCTTTGGGGTCCAGAGATTTATGATTAACAGACTTATCTCCTCTGCTTCTTACCTCTGTACTACCATCTTGGCTGGTGGTACACAGCAATGAATTCTCTCCCAAGAAAAGCTGTCCAACTGTTCACTGTGAAAGGCCCTGCGTAAGGCAAAGAGAGTATTGTGGTACCTTAAAGGCCTAAACTGAAGTGTTCATATCATTAAAGATGGCTCCTGCCTGAAGGCGGTGCACATTCTGCCTAGATTCATTCTTGTGAGCTAGGTAGTTGCAGTAAGTCAGTAGGTCTCAAGCTCCTCAGAAAATGTGCACTGATAGGAAACATGGGACCATGATTATGAGACTAGTTAAAACAAAGGGCAATGAAGGTCAAGGGCTGAGAGTGCAGCCACTTAGGTAAGCTTAAGGTCTCATTTTGATCCATCTCCATATGGATGACTGTGGTGATGGCATATGCCAGATCCTATCACCTCTTTTGGCAGCCTCCCTGACCCCTTTCTCTCCTCAGACATGCACCAGTTACAGTACAGCTGGCACAGGACCAAGGAGACCCACAGCGCAATCCTAACCTGGAGTTAGGCCGGCACAGTTAGGCCAGCAAAGTTTGGCCGGCACAAGGGACACAGTAAAGCACATTTGGACCACTCTGAGTCAGGGAGGATGGTGCATATCTGTGTGCTGGCCTCTCTGACTCCGGGAGTGGTCCAAACATACTTGTGCCAGCCAAACTTTGCTGGCCTGACTGTATGACAGAACTCCCCTTTTACTGATGCAGGCAAATGCCACTTGCACTGCTGCTGCGGCACCCATTGGATGCAGTGGTAGCCATTTTGCTACTGCTGCTCCTATGGGCACTTGACACCATAGAATTGGACTGCCTAGCACTAGAAGGCTGACAGGACTTCATTTCCCATCTCCCATCAAATGTGGTTATACTCCCATAGAGTGTGGTTACTGGCTTTCCCCTGAGTGAGATTACAGGCTGGCTTCCATGATTAGGGTTCTTCACATGATTAGAATCTTCACATGATTAGGGTTAGCAGATACTGTTGGGATACTGAAATGAGGCAGAGGAAATTTACAGACTTGTATGGTAGGTTTCTGCCTGGAGACATGGAGCCCGAATGGCAACATGAGATTCTGCCCGGTGATATGAGTAAATGGTAACATACAGATCTGACCGGAGATAAGAGTTAGAATGGTAACATGTGAATTTGCCCAGAGACAGCGTAGAGTTTGCTTGGTGATAAGGTCATGTGATCGTGATGACTGGAGAATATATAAAGACCAGGGATACAAGTTACCATTCAGTTTGGAGAGTATGGAAAGTGTTTAGAGAGTTTAGAGGTTTAACTGTCAAGTGTTTAACTGTCAGTTACAGAGAGAGTTTGAAGTGTGTGTGCTTGAAAGAAGTCTTTTGGATGAGAGCTGAACATTGATTTATAGAAGCTATGTACAGAGTTTGCTGAAATTGCTGAAACATATGTAAAGACGATTAACTACAATAATACAGAAGTTTTGTTAAAGAAGTCTCTGAGTTATTTCTTGTCAGTGATCATCGGTGCTCTGAGTAAACCACTCTGCAGGAGGAGAAGCAGCATATTTATATTATTCCTCCACATCTCAAAATAAATAAAATTACAGCAGGTACAAAGTGGGACAGAGTGCCTGTACCTTTAACCTTTAGAAAAGGGAATTTGGGCAGATGCAGCTCATCATGGAAGGGTCTCAAAAGCTGCACCTGCCAAAATTCCCTCTTCTATACAATGGTTAAAGGTATAGGCACTCTGGAACTGGTTTGTAACTGGTAACCCTACATGTGATGTCTACATCTAAGCATTCCACAGGGTTTTTTCCTGACTTTTTGATCTGTTCCAATATAATAAGGGAGAAAACACCAAAGATTTTGAGAGGTGTTCTCTGCACCCCATCAAGTAGTGGAACTGGCTTTTCCATTTATAGGACCTCTCTCTACTACAATATATTCTTCCATACCCAGTAGGAGCTTGAATTAGAACATTCAGGTTGACCTACATTATTCACCTAAGTACCTAAGGACATTGGATGACAAAATGATCTAAAATTGGTCACTTTCTGTACTAGCTGAAACATACCAAACTGTATGGCAACCTCCCAAAAGGAAGATTTCTTTTATAATGTGTTGGGGGGGGGGGAGCCAAAGCATGTCCTTTAGTTCTGCTTCCCTCATTATATTTAAGCAACACAGGTCTACCCCTGTGCTTAAGGTTCTGTCAAAATGCACCCTTGTAAGAAACCAATAGTTCATATTCCTGAGGTGTACGCAAAACCTTGCAACAACCAAGTCAAAAAACCTCTCTTCAGAAGGGCAGTAGCAGCCTCACAAAGAGAATTCTGTTCCTTGCATGCATTTTCCAGTAGGAAACAAAGTCCTGTCAATCAGATGCTTGGCAGTCCAATCCTATGGCGTCCATAGGAGCAGCAGTAGCAAAATGGCTACCACCGCATCCTATGAGTGCCGCGGCAGCTGTAGGCAGCACCTCAGGAAAAAGGGACTTTCGTTCCCTCCCCCCCCCCAGGTAAGGGTGCTGGCCCCCAAGGGGCTTCCTCAAGCCTGCACCCACTATTTTGCTGGCACAGACTTGAGGGTTTCTTTGTTGCGTTGCACTACTGCTGGTCCTACCCCCCACCACCCCACCCCCGCCCTCCCCACACGCCCAAAAAAGCTCACCACAAGTAGCAGTGTTACTGCCTGCTGGCTTCTCATTGGGTCCTCGTGGCGCTGGGCCAGTGCTGGCGGCAAGCCCTTGCCACTGGTGGTAGAAGTGCCTATGATGTTTTTGTGACATCAGCATCCCAGTGCTGGGCCACTTAGGATTGGGCCCTCAATCTTCTCTCTTTTCCTCTGCTTTGCGGACATCAACAAATCCAACAACAGTGGCACGTTTGTCCATGTAAGACCCATGGCACTGTCTGGACTGGATATTTCAGTGGGAAGAGCCAGTCACCCAGTGATGGAGCACATCCCACTACGCGCAGACGATCCCCCTGTGCATTTCCTCATGTCTCTTAAAAATAGCGATCTTGTAGCAGGTTTAGAGAATAGGAAATAATGGGATTGTGGCTCTGCCTAGTTTCTCAGGACTACACTCAGCATGAGTAGTGAATCATTGTGACACTGCAGCTGAAGCCAGGCCATACAATAAGGTGCCCATTTGAGCTGTCATTAATGTGGTACACAACATTCTGGGTAGAAGGATGTAATGAATTTTCTGGATGAGAAACAATGGGCAGTGAATTCTCAAATGTCGATTTGTATCTTCGGTCCAGACTGCTGGAGCTCTCTCTGCTTCCAAAGCAAGATTTGCCTTGGCTAACCAATTGCAAAATTACACATGATGAGACGCAATTCTGGGGCTCTTACCATTTGAATTTAGAAATGCAAACTAAGCATGTGACTCGAGGCGATTAAATATTCATCCAGCTTCTCCGGGACAGCAAATACGGATTCCAATATTTCTCACTAGACACGAAGCCGGCAATTTGATTAGCTTAAAGTTAAGAAGCCCTATTACCGCTTTGTGCTAATGTAAATGTCAAGTGAGGCAGAAGCATCCCAATCAATACCATTTTAGTAACTCAAAACCATCAAGGTTTCCAATTCCAAAAGACCGACACAGCTTTTTCGTGTTTGCCGTCTCCTCCGACTGTAATCACAGCTTCTCTTCAGCGTCTATTCTTTCAAAAGATTAGCTATTTATGATTTATCAAACTGGGATGAAAACAATCTCTCTCCGCTGAATGGGTACAACAACATCTCAAAACAAACTCCCCCCAAAGGAGAAATGTTACCAGAAGTCATGATTAGCGCAATGTTCTGTCTCAGCAAATCACGCCTCGCCCCTCCTAATCAGATTACCGCTTGGCATTGCAACAATACACAACCGGTGCGGTCAAGTCATGCAATTAGTGTCCGAAAGAGCAACAAGCACCAGGCCTTGGGAGGAAACGGTCGCTCAGTAGAAGAACACAGACTTGCATGGAAAAGTCCAGTTCAGTCCGTGCAGGGCTAGCTGGTGACAAGGCAAGGTGACGTGGGCTGTCTCAAGCGGCAGGTGAGTGCAGGTGGTGCCCTACGCCCCTTCTCCACTCCTCCACTGACCTCCATGATCTTCATTTTGCTGCCCTGTTTCCAAATAGGGGGCCAAAGAAAGTATGTGAGGCAAAGCACCACTTCACTTCCCAAACAGAAAGTGCTGCTCTATTTTAAATTAGGGAAGCAGAGGGAAAACCAAAGAGAAGGTCAGAAGGAACTGCAGGTGGGCTTGAGGACCTGCCTTGGGTCTCATTGCAAAATATTGTGGCAGTGGCACTGGAGGACATTTCTACTGCCATCTTGTTGCCACCAGGGGTTTCATCATCACCATCCCACTGTTATCTCCCCTCTTTCTGACCAGGCAGAGTGGACCAGGTAAGCCAGTTTGGAGTACTGATAACAACAGCAGCAGTGGCAAAGGGTACACACTGATGTGCGCACCAGTGTTTTTTGAGGGGTGTGTGTGTGTGTGTGTATGTGTGTGTACCTGTGTAATTGATCCATGTTATATATTTATATGTATACATTTATATACAAACATTCATTGGGATCGACATGATATAATTTCAATGTATAGCAATGGTTGTTATAGTGCTGATCAAAAAGAATGCCAGCTCAATATGAGCATTTCATCAGGAATGATGGGCCCAATCCTACGATAAGGCCACTGTGCTGTTGGAATGTGTTCCAAGGATGCAGCAACCTTTTCGGCATGCTAACATACATGATCTGACCACTTCTGGAAATTGCGGGTGGTGGCGTCTGTGCAGTGGTGGCCAAGCAACAGTAGCCTGCAAAGATGTCTTGGTGCACTGGCAGAGGGTGGTGGTGAGCAGGAATGGGCAGAATGGGAAATGGGAGAGGATGGACGGGGCGAGGACCAGCACATGGTTGGGGGTAAGTTGAAGGCAGGAACGGGGTGATTCTCAGCAACTGCGGTTTTGATCGTATCCTAGCCCCCTTTCTGCCCTTGATCCACCTCCCCAAGTCCACTTGGAATTGCACCAGCAAAGGAGTTGTCACGGGTCTGTGTAAACCTATTAGGGAAATAGAAGTTTACCTCTGGGACTGCCCCCAACCTGATCAGGATATAGCAGGATATAGTCCTGCAAAGTGTACAACTGTGTTTAACAGTACACAGTTCAGAATATAATTGTCTCAGGCCTACACAACTTGTGATTGTGGGTAGAGGTGGCTATAAATCAGAGATAGGGTACCTCCTTTGCAAGTAGAAGTTTCCTTGATCTATCTCTGCAACCTCCAGGTTAGGCTGGAAAAGATCCCGGCCTGACAGCACCATCCTATTTGACGCAATGTTGTTGCATTAGCGCTATGACATTAGCGCCGATGCGGGGGCACCAAGCAGCACCCCCGCATCGGCGCTATAGCTCTCAAGTCAATGCTACGAGTAGTGTCAGCTTGAGAGTGCTGACGAGAACGCCGAAGCTGGTCGGCGCAAAGGAGGCTCTGTATTGAGACGGCACGGGGATTGGTGGGAGGGAGGGAGGTTGGGGGCAGGACGTGGGCGGGCTTGGGATGTGGCTATATGGCTGCTTCCTAAGCCCACTTGGGAGGCCGCACAGCCCTGATTTGGGCCACGCAGTCTCCTCGGATCTGCGCCTGCTGTTTAGCAGGCACAAATCAGAGAAGTACGTAGGAGAGGCTGGAGCCTCCCCTACGGTAAGGGAATGAATGCTCCCTTGCTGTGGGGCGGCTCCAGCCTCTCGTAAGCAGCGTTGGATATGGTGCTGGCCCGTCAGCCTCACCACTCCAGCGCTGCTTAGGATTGCGCCCTGAATCTGTGCAGGACGGCCGCTTGCAATCACTATAGGCAATGCTGACTTTAGTGGACTAACAGTCTGACGGCCCAATTTCACAGTGGTGCCAGCATGCTGCATCCTGTGCCCATCACTGCCCTCCCCACCCCGTTACATCCCCTTCCCACCTTCCCCCACTCTCCTCTTTTCTGCGTCTGCACCGCTAGTGCGGAATTTATCGTCGGTGGGGCATGCTGCTCCCTGTGCCAATGCAACCCTTTGCATCAGCCCACCTGACTTCATGCCATTGCAAAGTGCTTTAGTACACTTTTGCCATGGTAAGCACTGGTAGTGTGCACTGCACCAGCCCACATGCTACGTAGGAGTGCATCATGACAAAACAGAAGGCATCTTCATGGGTGAGCTTTCAAGACTGACAGTTCATTGGGGAATGGTACCAACCCACTGATGCACCCTGCCCTTGTCTATGCAAACCAGGTGGTTATCAAGCACCGCAATCAGCCACAACATATTATTGGTGAGCTGCATTTGGCTGGCAAGAGCACATTGTGCACTTATTTTCAAGACGATTGCGACAAAAATTATAGTATTGCTGCAGAAAATTACAGAATTTATTTATTTCAGAATGTGGTTCAGTTTTTTGATTAATTTACCCGTGTTAATTTCCATTTGCAATGCAGTTTAGATTGCATTTTGCATTCATTTGTGTATGAAATGAATGACTGAATATTGACTAGTAGGTGGTTTGCCTTCAGGTGAACGTTATGAATGAGGCAAAGCAGCCCCTTCTCTGTACGGTTTCTGGCAGGGTTTAAGAACACATTTATTTCCCTTGTAGGGCTGTTTCCTCTGGTGACCCTTTTCTTTAATCATTGGTTATAGCTTTCTGCTATCTTGTGCTACTTCTTTGGTTTTATTTGGCTATTATTAGATGTTCTTTTATCCTCTTCCTATGTAATTGTTAGCTAGTTCTTATTTCATTGTATGTATCTTCAGAGACCTTTTTTGTCATTTTAAATTTACAGGCATGCCTCGGAATCCACTGGGATTCAGTTCTGGACTCCCCCATGGATGCCTGAAACCATAAATACTGGGGATGCCTTTTGAAAGATAGGGGAACATCAGTGGTTTTGCTGCAGACAGGTAAAAAAAAGAGAATTTGTTTAATATTCCCCTATCTTTTTAATAAGTGTCCCAATATCCATGGTATCTCTGAATAACGGAAACAGTGGATACCGAAGCAGTAGCTACTAAGGCACACTTTATACTGTATGCCACTTTGAGCTTATGGAAAAAGCAGGTTAAAAATCATTTTATACAAATATAGTATGTGTGGGCCAAGTCATTGGGAGGTCTCCATTCTGAGCTGTAGCAGATGGCGATAATAAAATAAGGGCACAATCCTAACCTGGAGTTAGGCCAGCATAGTTAGGCCAGCAAAGTTTGGCCGGCACAAGGGACACCACAAAGTACGTTTGGACCACTCTTGTGGTCAGAGAGGCTAGCACACAGAGGTGCACCATCCTCCCTGACTCCGAGAGTGGTCCAAACACAATGTACGGTGGCCCTTGTGCCATCCAAACTTTGTTGGCATAACTATGCCAGCCTAACTCCAGGTTTAGTTAGGATTGCACTCTAAAATCAGTACAGCAAAGCTCTTCCATTAGCTTGGAGTTCCATAGCATTGCACAGTGGGAAATATTCTGGTAGATGTTGGAACATGGGAGAAGTAAACATAATAGTTGTGCTGCCTTTCCAGTCTTGTTCCACTGCTTTGGGGACACCTGGCTATCCCTCAAACCCCCTCGGGGGGGGGGGAGGGAGCAGCAACTGGTGCTGTGCTGCCAAAGCACAGATTCATGTCCAGTCCACCCACCATCCCCATAGCTGCCAAGGCACAGGGACACAGCAGCACCTGTGATAGGTGCATAGAACATATATGGGGTGCCACATTTATATATTATGGATCTGAACCGAATCTGAGTTTCACATACTTTCTCTGAGCAGCAGCCAGTAAGGATGAACTATATATGTCACATCTGCTCAACAGTCTAATACTTTACTGCACGTTCAGCCAGTCCATCCATCCATTCAGCAGATGAAGAAAATGTTCATTTGTGCTTGTCTTAGGGCATTTAAAACATGAAAGCTGGACCACGTTGTTTGGTCATGTCTATCCAGTTCCAGGCAGGCTGTGGTGAAGCATCTTTTCTAATTATCTCCTTCACTGCAACCCCAAGGTAAAACATTTCTTCTCTCAGATGTGGTGTTGGTTGGATAATTCAGAACCATCGAGAGCAGAATGAAATGTATTAAAATACAATAAAGGAGAAACCAGGAAAAGATCTCTCCAGTTCAGCAAAGCAAAACCCGATCTTGCAATGGAATTCTTTTGTGACTGTATAATACGTACGAATTCAAAAAGCAACTTTCTATTAGGAAGTTAGAACCATAATTCCCAGATTTTGTAGCATACGCATGACCCAATTCTATCTAGGACTGGTCCAGAGCATGAAGCCGTGCCATAGCAGGGAAGTGACAATGGAAGACAGGGTGCCTGTACCTAACCATGCTACAGAAGAGGGGATTTTGGCAAGTGCCGCATTAAAAACCCTTCCATGTTGAGCTGTACCTGCCAAAATTCCCTCTTCTATACAATGGCTAAAGGTACAGGCATCTTGTCCTCCATTGTAGCTGGTCAGCCAAGGACGAGGCAGCCTGGGAGATGCAAGTAATATAAAGGAGATGTTGATTTACCTCTCTGTAGGCTGCCTGGTTCCCATTGGGTCTCCTCAGGCTTATACCAGGTCCTTGGCTGGCATAGATCTGAGATTTACCCCTTTCTACCTACAAACCATCCCCAACACCTGCTCTGGCCCAATCCCTGACCCAGGCCAATCCCACGCCAATCTGCCCCCCCCCTGCTGCCAATTTACAGGCTGCAGCAGAGGTTCTGAGGCCTCTGTCATTGCTGGTGCAGGGCTTACCAGCTATCGCAACCACTGGCAGCAAACTGCAGAATGGCAGAACCGCTTCAACTATCGCAGCTCTGGCATTACCCTTGCAGATTGCGAGAACTAGCAACGTGATGCAAGCGTAGGACTGGGCCGTTAATAACTTGGGGTCTAATCCAGAGCCCATTACCATGGGCGGTACGCTCGTACCACCCGGCAAACATCAGTATGGCTCCATAAAGCGCTTCTAACGCCGGCGGTAAGCCCTTACTGCTGGGGCTGTGGTGGTGCTATGGCATGCGCCTTTCAGGGCAGAGAGGGAGGGCATTCCTGGGCAGGGGGAAAGGTGAAGTGGGGGCGGGACCAGCAGCAACTCTTGTCACTGGTTTCTGATCTCTGTGTAAGGCCTTCCTCAGAGGCCCTTGCTTCTGTGCCAGCTAAAAGCCCATCGCAGGGGCAAGTAGACCCATCAATTACTCTGTGCCCCTACCTGCAGTGGTGTCATTCAAATGATTTAGGAACAGGAACTCACTTTTGATTGGCACTTGTTGGGAACCTGGAACCAGCCATGGAGCCCGTTAGGATCCGTTCTGGTCCGTTCCCCCTGAATGACATCACTGCCTTTAACCCTCTGAGTGCCGGCCAACCAAGAAGAAAAGCTCTTTGCAGAGGAATTGGGAGGGGGGAGGAGGGAGAGTGAAGTGGGCGGAGTCAGCCCTAATTTTAACTAGTGGAACTGAGTTCCCCCGCGTTCCCCCTGCATGACATCACTGCCTACCTGGAGAAAGGGGGAAAATGTACCTTTTCCCCGTGGAGCCTCTTGGGGCTGCCTGACTGCTGTGGATTGCAGCAGGAGCCACCTGCCTACCGCTACACTCCTGGGCGGTTGGACAGTTCAGGATTAGGCTGTTAGATTAGCAATGAGATGCAAGAGGAATTTGACTGTATAATAATCTCAAAGGCAAAAAAAATTGCAATTCTACTTTGAGGAGTAACATGTCAATCTGGACGGGGCAAAAATGATTCTTGGGTTTTACGGTGTGCAAGTCTATTCGAAAGGCTCATTATCTGCATTCCTCTGCCATTGAGATGGACCATTTTAGCAGAAGGTCAAGGAACCCCAAGAAGTTTATGGGTTGTTTTAGAGGGAGTTGAACATTTTCTGTGCTTCATTACTGTCACAAAGTACTCAATTTAAATATTTTAGGAGGTCAGACGTGCTACAGACATAATAGGTATTTTAATACATTTGTTACTGTTGGACATAGTAAAGTTCATATATTTTAAATTGAGAGTTGCTTTTTCACAGCCAACTGTGAATATCATGACATATAATCATATAGGCACCATTGAGTTGAAGGGGCTAATGGAACTGGCATTCTGGCAGCACAAGGTCCTTTATGGCAGTGAAGCCTCCTTCACTCACTTTGGGGCACTGAAAATGGAAGAAGTGCATTGTGGGCACCAGTGGCTTCCAGAGCGTCAACTGCTCTTGGTAAGTGGGCAGAGAGGGCATGTCATGGGTGGGGAGGGGAGAGAGGGTTTCAGGCAGGGAGTGTGGGGAGGGCTAGGACAGTTCAAGGGAGGTAGGGGGTAGATCCCAATGGCACCAGCATGTGCCCAGATCCCAGGCTGGCGCTACAGCTAGCATTGGCCTGGGAGCCGTAGTGCTGATGCGGGGGGGGGGGGGAGCTGGTTGGCACCCCTGTGTGAGCGCTACGTCCATTCTAGAATTGCACCCTACAAGTGAAGGAGTTCCCTGTCAGACAAGTGTGGGAGGTGAGTGCAGCCAGAGAGATGCCAGACTATGAAGGAAACCACCTGGACGGAAGATGTTCTATGCAAGATTAGGGCCACAATCCTACTTTCCAAGATTAGGCTCACAATCTACTTTCCAGCACTGACATAGCTGTGCCAATGGGACATGTGCTGCATCCTGCAGTTGGTGGGGGGCAGTCACGGAGGCCTCCTCAAGAGAAGGGAATGTTTGTTCCCTTACCTTGGAGTTGCATTGCCCTTACCCTGGTGCTGGAAAGTTGGTTAGGTTTGCAGCCTAGAACGTATAACAACCCCAATATGGGGTTGAGAAAGGCTGCCTATGTAAATTGCCTTGAGTAAAGTTGGAGGAGTAATCCAATGACAAATAAGGTGGTATATAAATACTTGTGGTGGTATATTATTAATTATTATTATTATTGATTAATAATGAATAATAATTGCAGCCTGAGTGTTGAACTCAAGAGGAACTGTGAATCCTGATACAGTGCAATTTGCTCTCTCTGTGTGCAGGCTGCCAACAACTCCACGAATGGGAAATTACTTTTACAGCTCTGGCTCCCATTTATTGAAATAAGCACATGCCAGTTTTCAGCATGACATTTAAAACAAAACTGGAGCATTCCGAAGTGAGAGGAAAGGAGGCTACAAAGTGCAATGCTGGCAGTTAAAAAGAAATATTGCTGGTGGGAAGAAGGACATAGAGTTGTCACCATTTGCAGGAGCAAGGGTCTTTGCCCTTAACACAAGACAAATTAAACAAATTAAACCATTGAATTCTCATGATTAAATAATAATGCTTAATATTCTGTAACCCAACAATGATTAAAGCTTGTACAATTAATTGAGGCCGCAATCCTAATCTGGAGTTAGGCTGGTACCTTTTTGTTGGCCCAGGAGCAGAGGCGGAGGGAGAGTGCCGCGGGGGGGGGGGGAGGCAAGCTTAGCAGGTGCTGGCTGCAGCAGTGTGCATCAGCATGGAAAAAACCACATGCTTTTTGTCCCCCCCCCCCTTGTGCTTGAATCGCTCCTTAATGGAGCAATTTAGATACAAGGAGGTGTGGTCGAGCAACACACAGAAGTGCTGGGGGCCACGCTGGGGGCGCAGTGACGTTGCTCCTCCCCAGGCATGCTGCACACCAAGAACAGCTCTGCCCAGGAATGTGGCAAATGCACCATAAAGCGCATCTGCACCCCGGAGTCAGGGAGGCCAGCACATGGCCTCCTGGCCTCCGAGAGTGGTCCAAACGATCTTTACTGCACTGTTGTGACGCTCCTGGCCAGCACAAGGAACTTGTACAGGCCTAACTCCAGATTAGGACTGTGCCCTGTGTGATGTACATCCAAAGCAGAGTATTACTGTCTTCCTCCCCTTCCATTTATTTGCTAGCAGTGCCTTTATTCCCAACTATGAGTTCTCAAATTTTGCAAGCTTCTTGCATTTTATAATTCTCTTGCCAGTTTATCATGTTGCAAAAGGAACTGACCTCAATAGACTTGTCCAGGGTACAGCATAGATTCCATCAATGCAGTAAAGTTGAGCACAATTATCCAGGAAATCCCTGACCTTCGCTACAGTGACTTCCATGTTATGCTGGATGACCTATGCGAGCCGAATCTTCTGGCTGTGGCCTTTTGTGCAGCACAGTATCTGTCACTGACATCGCATTGTGACACCTTGCAGTGTGTTTCTTGCACCTCAGGAATGAATAGGAGTCGGCTTTAGCTAATGACTTCCTTTCCGTGTGTGTGTGTGTGCGTGTGCGTGCGCACGCGCATGCGCACATGAATTTGTGCATGTTTTCCTCTCCAAAGCAGGACACAGATGTTGTCGGTTTTAGAAGACAAAAGGAAACAAATGAGTTCATGTAATAAGGATAAGCAAATGATGCATCCTTGTTTTCATTTCACTCGGCAGTGCGTGATGGTAACTACCCAGTCACTGTCTTTAGCGTTTCTCTTCTCTTCTTGTGCAAATTATGGGTATGGGTGGGGGCAGCCCAGCAATGCTTTGGGCTGGGGTAGATGGCAAGGCCAACTGAACCTCTCCTGCCCCACCTCCAGTTCAGCAGCTAAGCCCTCTTGTCTTATGTATTTTCCCTGGAGGGACTCTGATAAGAGGTGGAGGATGGAGGGGGCTATTTCCTTCTCCAGTGGAGAAGGATTCTTAAAGAAGGGTGCCACTACTTCTCAAATCCTCTCCTGCCATGGACTCCTTGCTTCTTGCTCCACTGTCACTGGTTCCAAACTGGCCAGATGCATCTGGTAAAGATGCTGGGAGTGGAGAGTTTACCAGCCAGGCCAGTTTAGAACCAGCAGTGCTGATGGAGAAAAGTGTGGTGAGGTGCTTGCTTGAGGCTAGGAGCATCATGAGCTATGAGGCTGGCTAGTTGGATTGGGGAAGGAGTGGCAGAATTGCTGGAGTGTGGTGGATCAGCTGCCACTTTAGGTGACAGATCAGCTTTGGAAATGCTTGGTAGGCAAACCTACCCCCTGAAAACTGGTCAAGAGGCACTTTTCTAAGTGGTGTTCCTTAGCAGGGGGAGAGTAATTGTCCCCCTTCACCCCAGCTCAGTGTCTTTTCTAGTGGCTGTTGCTGGTGGTGTTCTGCATTTTTTAGATTGTGGGCCCTTTTGGGACAGGGAGCCATTTTTAATGTTGTTATTATTTACCTGTAAACTGCTTTGGGAACTTCATGTTGAAAAGCGGTATATAAATACTTTGTGATTGATTGATTGATTGATTGATTGATTGACTGATTGATTGATTGATTGATTGATAGGTACAGGAGGAGGAGGAGGAAATGGAGATGGAGGAGGAGGAGGAGGAGGAGAGGGGGGGGAACAAAGTAACAGCCTAAGGCTTCTTTGTTGTTGTGAAGGATCAACAGACATGAAAGAGACTTCTAGGATGAAACTGCACACTAAGATTTCAACTGGCCCTTCATTTCTGGAGAGAGAATTCTAGTATTATTGTGGAAAACCCACAGGCTCAAATGCACACTGGGTTGACTCCCCACTGTTGGTTTTGCAAGGTTGGGAGGGGGGTGTCCCTCGCCCCTCTCCCCCCTCTCCCACACATGCACAAGCACCTCCAACATAGATATCCAACTTTACAAATAAATCAATAGATTTACATCAGGTGTGTTTCACAACATGTTTACCAAAAATCAATGATATGCTTTAGCTAATACCTACAAATTTCCATGGGAAAGATGTAGACAAATTCTTCCTCCTTAATGGCAATTATCGGTTGAGTATGCCCAGTGGTGTCATCCAAATGATTTAGGAACAGGTACTCACTTTTGATTGGCACTTGTTGGGGTCCGCCCACCGGAAGTGACGTTATAAGCCGGAAGTGATGTCGTGGCAGGAAGTGAGGTCATAGCCGGAAGTGATGTCATGATTGTTGCCATGGATGGGATCATGTTTGTAATAACTTCAGCTGGTGGTTAGTGGTGATTTAACTTCTACTGCTTTGCTTTCTAGAGATGTATATAGACATATTTTGCTTCAGCTGTTCCCTGGTTAAATAGCAGGCTAGACTGTACTAGATTGTGAGCCCTTTTGGGACAGGGAGCCATTTAACTTTAATGTTAATATAAATGCAAGGAGCCAGCAAGGAGCAGGAGGGGGGAACAAGTGACCAAAAAAAGACTGCATGGGGGCTGGGGCTGGGGGGAGGCTGCAGGAGGAACCGGGACGCTGGATCTGCACGGCTGGAGGGAGCGGGAGCCCCAGGCAGCCTACCTTCTCACGACTTCTGCCTTATTCCCGGGTCTCCCTCGCTGCCACCGCTGCTGCTGCCGCCTCTGGTCCTCTCGCTCCGCTGCTGCCGCTGCTGCCACCACCACCACGCTGCCTGCCTGCCTGCCTCCTCACAGAAAGTGCAGGCAACGGCTGCGGGTGTGCAGTACGCATGCGCAGCTGCTGAGCCAACCAGCCGACGGGGCCGCTTCAAGTGGGCGGGGCCAGCTCAACTTCTAGGAACCGGTACTCACGTAGTGGTGCGTAGTGGGTGCATGACATCACTGAGTATGCCTTATCAGGACTGCTTGGGATGTTTTTCCTTTGGTCATTCTTACTGTAGTCGAGGAATATGATGCTTAATGCTCTGCATAGGGTCAGCCTAAGAGATCTGGAAGTGAGAAAATCAAGCCACGGCCTATCAATACACCAGCATGCCTTGTGAAGTGCATGACCTCAGTTATTGGCAATCACTTCCTGGGTGTGGCTTCAACCCTGGCCTGAAGTTCAAGGAAATGAAAGTGCAGGATTCAATCCTGTGCCTCAAGCAAGCAGCACTTCTACTCCAATCTATCACACATAATTTGGTTTAGGTAAGCATGATTGACAATTTCTTTTCAGGAAGGAATGTGCACCAGACTAGTAAGGAGAATGAATAACTTTTCTCACATAGCAAAGACAGCTTTCCCCAGGGCAAAGCTGAGTTAATTAGCAGAGCAAAATTTGGACAATGAAGTAGATGCAGCTGCTGTCAGATGCTGCCACTTCCTTTATTATCATAAATGGAAGGATCTCCCCACAATATGAAATGGCACAGGGATGCATCAAATTGGTCTTTTCAATTTATTTTAATGGGACCGGATTTGTGGCTCTAGATTTGCAAGCTGACATTCAAAATGCCAATCAGTTCCTTACAGCTAATGAAATTGATCTGCTCAGTTTCGGATAAATGTGCAATA
>JAJKFI010000046.1:11926669-11966410 GCA_029204185.1 Lerista edwardsae
TGAGCTTTTGCAAGTCAGAGAAGAGAAAGTGGTGTGTTAGGAGTGGAGAAGACGGAAAGCATTCTGGCACAAGTTGCACATGGCAGTATATGCCCTGCCCTGCCTCCATCATGCCCCTCGCTCTCTCCCCATTCCACCCTCCCCCTGCAGTGCTGCCACCACTTTTAGGAGCACTTGCAGAAGGTGCTCCCTCAGCTATTAATGTGCTCCATTGCGCCGTGTGTTCCATAAGCTCCACTCGCAGAATGCGCTCCATTGTTACATCCTCCAACAGCAGCCGTTTTATGACAGCGGAAGTGACTTACAATGTCCTAATAGGATCTGTGCAGCAGCTGCCCTCCTAAATCAGCGACGTGCCATCAGTTTTCCTTAATGGATTCAACTGCTTCTGGATGCAGGAACAGATTTCCATGTCTACCCCACATACTGGGGTTTCTCAGAACATATATAATTTCTCAGAAACTTTCGACACACTGGGTTTTTCAGTGACTATAGATTTCAGATATCCTATCACATACTGGTTTTTTTTCTGGGTTTCAGATAGGCTTTCACATACTGGGTTATACACAGTGAGACATGTAAGGAAACTGGACTTTCGGATGTGGTCCTTCATGTGATAGATTTTGTGGTAGATAATTGCATTTCCAGTGAACAAGATTTTGCATTATGGCACCCAAGGCAATCATGCTATCAACTCCCTGAAGGCTGATTTCATGCACAACCTATGCATGGTTACTGCAAACCGTGTGTGTGTGTGTGTGTGTGTGTGTGTGTGTGTGTGTGTGTGTGTGTGTGTGTGTGAGAGAGAGAGAGAGAGAGAGAGAGAGAGAGAGAGAGAGTAGTGGGAGGGACAGCGATCAGCTGAATCCATCTGCAGGTCAAGATATACCAAACACTTGTCAAAGCACATTATGTCCTGTAAGAAAACATGCTAAAAGCTAGTGGGAAGTCAGATTCTTTGAAGCATCAGAGCCCATTAAAGTAGAGATGAAGTGGTCTTTAGGATTAGCCTCAGGAATGTTCCTATAGTGGAAATGCATATGGCCTGAGGCTCAGCACATACTGTACCTTCATGTGGAATTACTCTCTCTGACCTCAGAATCCAATGTCTTGTTCAGAAAAGCAGTTTAACAGGCACCTGATTTCATTCAGGGCACAATCCTAACCTGGATTTAGGCCAGCACAGTTAGGCCAGCAAAGTTTGGCTTGCATAAGGAACACTGTAAAAGGATGTTTGGACCACTCTCTGATTCAGAGAGGCCAGCACACAGACGTGCGCCATCCTTCCTGACTCTGAGCGTGGTCCAGGTGTCCTTTACGGTGTCCCTTGTGCCAGCCAAAGCTTGCTGGCCTAACTGTGCTGGCCTAACTCCAGGTTAGGATTGTGCTCTCAGTCTCCTCATTCATCTCTCAGTACAATTTGTACTTTTCTTATAATTTCTCAGAAACTTTTGACAGTGCAAAGGGATTTTGGTTTATTTTCTTTTAGTAGTTTATCAGTACAAAGCTCGGCTCACCTTCTTCCCATCCTTCTTGATAGTGGGGTGTTTTTAAATGATAGTGGGGTGTTTTTCCCCTTGGCTTATCAGAGAAACTTCATGGTAGATAAGAATACTGCTTGAATAAGGGGTATTATACAGTTTTCTTTGTGTTTCTAGAAAGTTTCAGGAGAAGTGCAGTACGAATTGGCATTTTCTTTCAGCCTCTGCAGTATATCCTGATAAATGATAGTGGGGTGTTGTTGGTGTTGTTGCATTTTAAGGCAGTGCAGAAAATGTTTATCACAAAGGTGATCTATGGCCATCTCAGGCATGATGATCTGGTGAGAGATCTGCCATGGCTGTGTGACAGTGAAGTGTATGCAATGACTGTCACTAGTGGCATCTCTAGGGGGTGCAGGGGGTGCAGACTGCACCGGGTGATGCACCTAGGGGTGTGTGACACCGATAATAGCCAGAATTGTGAAAATCTTGGTATCTTTGAATAACATATCATCATGTTATGTATCATACAATGTGGAATTTAATGCAGAATGCAGTGAAACAAACCATGTTGAAATATCTGTATCCTATCAAAAGGTATAGCCAAATAACCAGAAAAGGAAAACACAACTGTCTTGTGTAACAAAAGGTAGATTTTCTTAACTCAGAAATGAACAATGAGACTGAGGGCACAGTCCTAACCTGTGTCCCGTGCAGGTCACGAGCAGGCTGGAACTTCCACAGGGCAAGGGCAGATTCTTCCCCTTACCCTGGGGTAGGTGCCAGTTGCCCCAGTGGGGCTGCACAGATCTGCGCCAGCAGATCTCAGATCTGTGCTTGGTTCTGTGCTGAATTGGGGCCACAAGGGAAGCTCTACCTCCCTGGTCCACCCCACCCACTAGATCGCCCACCCCTTTCCTCATCCCACCCTCTGTCCTGCCTTCCCCCTGCCCCACAAACTTGGCGGGTGCGGGAGTGGCTTACCGAGTGCCCACTTTAGTGCTGCTGCATCGATGCAGGTTCCTGAATCAGCACAGTGCACCTTGGCCTGGGGCGCAAGTGCTTTACAGCATGTGTGCAACTGTGCTCAGCTGACACAAGTGGCTTGCATTGGCCAAAGGAAGGGTTTGGATTTCCCTGTCCTTGTTCCAAGAGCCAATGAGGTGTTGTTATGACACAGTAGGAAACCAGTCTGGTATTTGTATTAGTCAGCTCTCATTCCCATGCCACAGAACTAGTTGTATCTTTTTTTAAATGGTACTCAGATATGGTACGTCATCGCTGAATCTTTGTACAAGAATGACAATAGAAATGTCAAAGAATTCACACTTGTAATAGCTTTCCAAAAAAAAAGCAACCCCAATGTTTTGCTGAATTACCTCATCTTTTCAATTTGGAATACTGTAGTTCTCAAGAGTGACTTGAAATGAAGTATTATATTAATTCTCTCCCTTTTATCATTACTCTCCAACAACATACCATATCTGAGTACCATGTAAAAAAAAGATGCAACTAATTCTAAAAGCTGTGAAACGCATTCAACTACACTGCACTTCACTTATCAGATACTATTTAATCTTCTTTGTGGTTGAAGGAAAATCACATTGAGTACAATAATGTGGCATCTTTATCTTAAGAAGTGTCTTTGTAAACTGGAAGCGATGATAATACTTTGCTGTATGCCCAACTGGAAGGCACCCAGTCATGGCAACTAGCAATTTCATAAAAAGCAAAGTTGTATCTCTTAGACCTGGAGCTTCTAGGAATGGCAGGTGGAATGCAGATGAGAGGTTCAACCCATACTACGCATACGTGATAGGACGACCTTAAGAGCTGTTTGGCCCAATTTGAAACATTTTTTCCATTCAAGGTCTGTAGAACCTTAGAGATATAAATAAACTTTTATCTCGACAATCCTATCCTAATCCTTACCTGAAGTTAGGACGGCACAAGGGCCACCGTAAAGTGTGTTTAAACCACTTTCGGAGTAACGGAGAATGGCACATGTCTGTGTGCTGGCCTCTGACTCCGAGAGTGGTCCAAACATACTTTGTGTGCCAGCCAAACCTGGCTGGCCTAACTGTGCCAGCCTAACTCCAGGTTAGGATTGTACCCTCAGTCAGAAAAATTGTTGTTGGATGACATTCCGAAATACCATGCAACATTGTATGTATAATGATACCATAAGGAACAGTTTTCTGGCATGGTATTGTTACAAATGGCTTCTCCTCAGCAACTTCACATTCTCATAGCTGTGGTGTGCCTTAGCCGCAGTCTACCAAACTCATGGCAGACAAATTTGTGGATCTAAAAGATGTCAATGAACTTGCCTTTCTTTGTCATCCCTGCTCACTTTGTGAAGTTGGTAAGAATGATATGAATGACTCACATTATCCTGCATTCAGTTTGCTGTTTTTTCCCCCCCTCGTTTAGAAATGCCAGCAACTTGAACATGTGCGGTAAAAAACAGTTGGTACATTCAGCGGATCACCCGGGGATGTGGGCTTGAGAGCATTTCTGTTATTATAATGGCTATTGTGTGCCTGCTTCCTCCTGCAGATAGCTGATAAGGTAATTGTAAGATATAGGTTTTATTTTTTTTCTTCCAGACACCAAGAAACCCCAACCTAGGGATAAGCGTTACACTCCATTACTATCAGGTTCACTTCTCTGAAATTACACTCTGGTGCTGAAGCCATTTGCTCATCCCTGTAGCATTTCAGAAGGAGAGCACCACAACTTCACCATCTGTAAGGGTACATTAGCAAAGGTTTGTAAGTTCAGTCTTAAAATGGATTCTGAATATTTTATGTATCTTAACATTTTATAATAATTTCATTTCTGCAGTCAGTGGAGAAGTGCTGAAGGGAGCCAGTACAAAAGAAGGAACCAAATTAAACAGACAATACAAACATAATTAAAAATCCATCTTCTTAACATTCCAGCTGATAAAAGCATATTAGTGTCTGTTCCAATAGGAAGTAAAGAAGAGAGCGAGCGAGCGGGCGGGAGAGAGAGAGAGATCCCAAAAATTGCATTATAGAAATTACTTTTGGAATACAAAGTGCTTGGTAGGAATAAGACTAAGCAGATTATTGTTATATCTCAAGCCTATGTTTCTGATTATGAGTACTTAACACAACTCACGGCGATATCCTAAACTGAGTTAGGCCGGCATAAGCTAAGCCAGCAAAGTTTGACCAGCACAAGGGACACTGTAAGTATGTTTGGACCACGCTCGGAGTCAGACAGGCCAGGGAACAGGCGTGCACCATCCTCCCTGACTGAGAGTGGTCCAAACTCACTGTATGGTGGCCCTTGTGCCCGCCAAACTTTGCTGGCTTAGCTTATGCCGGCCTAACTCCAGTTTAGGATTGCGCTCTCAGTTGTTGCATTATGGCTTGCTGCTGTATCATGGTTGCTGTATTAGATCAGACATGAACAAGCTTGAGCTCTTCCAAACACAAATGATTGAGGCCACGGGTCTCTAAACCCCGGCCTGGGGGCTAGATTCGGCCCTTGGAGAGCCTCTACCTGGCCCACGGCCAGCCTCTGGTCCCCTATGAGCCTCTGGCCCTCCTAACCTTGCTGGCATGGACTGCATTCTCCAAGCTGTGCTCTGGTTGTGTGCAGAGGGTGTTTTGAGGACCAGGGGAGGCCATGCGCAGCCTCCCGTTTCTCAGAATGCCCCAGGAAGGCTGAAAATGGTCATTTCCTGGTTTTCCCAAAGACCCAGAAGTGACATTTTTAGGCCCTCTGAAGGCCTTAAGACAGCTTTCTGAGGGGCAGGGAGGCCTCCCCAGCCTTCAGAACGTACTCTGGGTGTTTCCTGCGATCTGGTTCTGAGATATTTACTTCAGCACAGGGTTGGGGGAATGGGAGTCCATTAAAGTATGTGCTATATTTCTGTGGTGGTGCTTGGAGAAATCCTGGAACTTGGAGCCATTCATTCATTCATTCACCTAAGTTCTGTCTCTAATGTATTTGTTTAAATTTTCTATTTGAATTTATTAATTTTATTTTTTCGACCCTTGACACAGTGCCAAATATTTGATGCAGCCCTCCGGCTAAAAAATTTGGAGACCCCTGCTTGAGACAGATCCTGGATGTCTCTCTACAGTGGTCACCACTGTAACAAGTCAATGTCGATAAGGTGCAACCATCAACTATCAGTCAAAGAACAAACCTAAAAACACAGACTATGATAGTTTGGCCACATCTGCAGAATGAACAGAATGAACACCGTAGTCGGCTGCCACACAAACTCCTCTGGCAAGAGCGACCTTCCTGCTGGAGGGTTCAAGGGGAGCCCCAAAGACATGGTTCAAACACATTGAAGAAGGTCTAAGGAACCAGTGATTGACCATCAACGAGGCTAGAAATATCACCACCAATATCTGGAGCAGAAACATATAATGAATGATGAATGATATACGGATTCCAGCAGCACCTACTGCAATGGTTGAGACAACCTCTTCCCCAAACGCTAGCTAAGAGCCAAAGAAGATTGTATCATATGGTAGTATTTATTACCTGCTTTCTGTCCACTGTAGATGTCAGGTATTATAGGGGTTATGTGAGGAATGCTGTGGTGAGGCACTGACTCCCTGCTCCTTGTGCCACCTGATAAGAAAAGAGTCTGGTCCTGCAAATCTAGAAAGCCAATCACACGCCATTGCTTAGTATACATTTCAAGGCCTGTGGCTTGGTCTTAATTTGGTTCTTAATCTGGTCAACGTGATGCTGAGAGCTTGATGCCCTGTGCTTTCTAGAGCACAGAGGTAGTGCATCTTCTCAGTCATTGGCTCTTACCATCATTCAAACTGGGAAATGGTTTGGACAGCACTTTTATATTTTTTAGACTCATTTTTCCCATCACTCCTGATTAAGTTTTGCTACAGTGTGTTGCACTTACCTTAGTACTGTATCTACCACTCATTGAGACAGACCTGCACAGTCACAAAGCCCTGATTTCTTAACACTCTAGAAATTGACAGCGAAAATGGACGTTGATTTTCGCAATCAACGACTCTCCCACTAGGTTTACATTGTCTGTAGCTCCAGTCATTGTCAATCTATCACACATATTCTGAAAGTTCCGCTACATCCTATCTGACATCTGCCAACAGAATGAGATTCATGATTGTTAACCCTCAAAGGGCAGCTAATTAGATTTCAAACCTGTGGGGGCCACAGGACCTGAAAGAAGACATCAGGAGTTATTAAACCCAAACAGTGAAAATCTATAGTGTGTGGATCACAGAACCATTCTTAAAAATGGAATTTTAAGGAACAGCCTCAAGATCTTGCTAATAGGCTCTGGTCTGTAAACCTTTCACAGAGAAAGAGCTGTAACTTGAAGTGTTAACCAAGCTTCTCCCTTCTGTCCTCTAGTTGCTTTTCATCGTTGCCATCAATCCCATCTCTGCTCTGTAATACGAAAAAATGAAATTGATATTTGGAAGCTTAATATAATGTGGAAACTGATGAGAATATCCACCAATAGGAAGCCTCACACAACTGGTGTGTTATGAAGAACAAAGATAGGCCCTGTTTGAGATGGCATTCTTCAGCAGCATGCAGCAACCAGCGGAAAGGAGGATAATAAGCATGGGTTTGGGTTAATTAGAGCATTTCTGCATTGCAGTTGTGCTGATCTATAGGCAGCAGTGATCAAGCTTGAAATGGGCTCCAGAATGGGCAGAAAGTCAATTGCTGGATGGTTGTCAGTAGATCAGCAAGGGCTTCTAGTTCCCAACTGTTTTCTTCCATTTATTCAAATGTTTGAACAATAATAATTAGCACTTGCACAGGGCTTTCAAGGTGCTTCATGTGTATTATCCTGCTGATGTCTTTGCAAGAACCCTGTGTGGTATTATTATTTTCCCCATGTTGCCACTGAGGGGAAGAGGAAGTGACTTGTCTGAGACCACCTGGTGAGCTCATAATAGAGGCAAGATTTAACAGGGGAAATCACAAATTGCAGCTCTGTCTGTTTGCCGGTGAATGCCATGCTCTCTCAGCCCAATCCTAAGTAAGGCTGGCATTGTAAGGCCGACATAACAGGGCTGTATCCTAAATCCCATTAGAATAGAATAGAATAGAAATGTATTCGTCATTGTACACGTGTACACATGTACAACGAAATTAGGTGCTTTCGCATGGTAAAAACAACACAATACGCTACAACAAAAACAAAAACATCACATACAATGCCACTTTGCTTAAACTCTACTCAACATATCGCTATACTACCGCATTTCATCTTGACACTGCACTAGGATTAAAACTATGTTTTAATCTGTTCATTTTTGTTCTAATCGCCCTGTCTCTTCTGCCTGATGGCAGTAGTTCAAAACACTGATGACCAGGATGTGATGGATCTTTCAGAATTTTAAAAGCCTTCTTCAGACAATTTAAGCTATAAAGCTCCTCCAAGGAAGGGAGGGGACAGCCAACGATCTTCTGAGCAGTGTTAATAACCCTCTGGAGCGCCTTTCTCTCTGCCACTGAACAACTCGCAAACCAAACACAATGCAAAGGCAGTAGGTTAAAATGCTCTCTATGTGGCTGCGGTAGAAAGTCACCAGCAGTTTCTCAGTCAGTTGTTGCCTACTGAGGAGTCTCAGAAAGTATAGTCTCTGATTTCCTTTTCCGATAGTCCACTAAAAACTCCTTAGCCTTATTAATATTAAAGATTAGGTTGTTATTTCTGCACCACAGAAACAACCGATGCAGGAGGCAGCAGCAGCGAAGTACAGGAGAAGGGAAGGTTTTCCTCCCACACCTGCGTAAGCCCCAGTCATCCCAATGGGGATGCTTGGATCTGGGCAGGACATGGGTGGACTCGGGGGGTGGCCATACGTCCACATCCTAAGCCTGTCTGCAAGGCCGCAAAGCCCCGATTCGGGCCACGCGGTCTCCTTGGATCTGCGCCAGCTCTTTAGCGGGTGCAGATCCAAGGAGCACATAGGGGAGGCTGGAGCCTCCCCTCCCTCCCCAGCCCAGTAATCATTTTAGTTTCTCTTTTCTGTACTTTTTCTAATTCCACTATGTCCTTTTTGAGATGTGGAGATCAAAACTGTATGCAATACTCTAGGTGGACCATTGCCTTGTACAATGGCAATACAATGTTGGTTGTTTTATTCTCAATCCCTTTTCTAATTATCCCTAACATGGAATTGATCTTCCTCACTGCCGCTGCACACTGGGTCGACATTTTCATTGAGCTGTCCACTAACACCCCAAGATCTCTCTCCTGGTCTGTCACTGACAGCTCAGAACCCATTAACCTATATATGAATTTTTGATTTTTTGCCCCAATATGCATTACTTTGCACTGACTTACATTGAAACGCATCTGCCATTTTATTGCCCATTCTCCCAGTTGTGAGAGATCCTTCTGGAGTTCTTCACAATCCATTCTAGTCTTCACCACCCAGAAAAGTTTAGTGTCATCTGCAAATTTGGCCACCTCACTGCTTATGCCTGTCTCCAGGTCATTTATGAATAAGTTAAAAAGGACTGGTCCCAGGACAGATCCCTGGGGCACACCGCTCTTCACCTCTCTGCACTGTGAAAATTGCCCATTAATCCCCACTCTCTGCTTCCTGATCCTCAACCAATTCTCAATCCACAAGAGGACCTGACCTCTTATTCCTGACTGTGAAGTTTTTTCAGCAGCCTTTGGTGAGGGACTGTGTCAAATGCTTTCTGAAAATCTAGATATATAATATCTACTAGTTCACCAACATCCACATGCCTGTTGACCTTTTCGAAGAATTCCAAAAGGTTTGTGAAGCAAGACTTACCCTTACAGAAGCCGTGCTGATTCTCCCCCGGCAAGGTTTAGTCTTCTATATGTTTCAGGATTTCGTCTTTGATGAGACTTTCCACCATCTTACCTGGAATGGATGTCCTTTCCTAATAAGATTTCAGGGTGTTTCCACATACCTGAAAACACCTGTTGCATTTGGGAACCTGTTGTAGTCTACCTACACATTTTCTACGGACACAATGATTTCACTTCCTGCTTAATGACATCACTTCCGGTCCTGGGAGTGGGTTTTTTTTTTTTTTCCCCGGCAGGGTGGCCCCCAGTGCTGAAAAGGCTAAAAAGGTTGGGAAACACTGCTGTAGAAGTATCATCACAATGGTGGCTGCAAAAGTCTCTTTCCTAAGAGGTTTATACCGGCCCTGATTCTCAGAAAGGCTGTACAGTCACTTTCACTGGCCTGGGAAATAGAGACATGCTACACTTTGATGCCACCTTTCTCTGAGGAATCTACAACAGCAGATGGGGAGGCACAGGATATCACCTTCTTCAAGCTCTGATGCACATATCAGTCAGACCCAGAAATGCCTCACACATCAGGAAATTGTCTCCTATTTCTAAGCACCCATCAGCCAACCATCTGGAGGCAATTGACCAGGAATCTGCCTGACAAAAGAAGCAAGCTCCTTGCAGCCACCTGAATCACTCTGCATTGCTATTCAGGGAAGAGAAAAAAATAAGGCTACCTTCCAATGAACTGCTTTCAAGAGAAATTGCAAGGTGGCATGTTTTCAGGGAAGATTTCAAAAAGGGAAGAAAGAAATTGAGAGGAGCTTTGCTCAGCATTTTGCACAAGAAGGTTCATTGTTCCATTCGCATTTCCTATGCCATAAAACAGGCAATTCTGATTTTGTTTAGAAGTTGAAATTAGACTAAGAAGGGGGGGTAGGAAGGGGAGCTGACATCAGTAACAATAAAGTTGATCTCAGGGTTTTCAGCACAATTCCCTATTGGAAGTACAGGGTTTCTGTAAAAGTTTTAAAAAAAGCTGTTTTCCCCTAAATGTTCTTCTTCATCAACATCTTATTTAAAACAAATTTGCATTAAGAGAGATTTATGCAGCCTCTCCTTCTACCTAATTAAGAAAGTAATACTGTGACACAGACTGGGGGGAAAAAGACTTGGATAAGCAATCCTTTCTTCCGCGTTCTGCTGCCACTTGCACAAGCTTTATATTGACAGACTCATTATTGAGTCGATGGCAAATACTACTTAATCCTTCCTAACTTATTAAAAAGTCAGCCTCTTGTAATCACTAGAAAATAAGAATACTCAGAGAGTTAATACACTGCAAGTTAACCCTACAAGACGACAGTCCTCAGACCTCTGACTAAAAGCTATTTCACACATCAGGCCTCCACAAGCTAACAGTCCTGTCCTCTTCATAGATGGGTGGAAACGCCATTGAACAGAGTGAGGGTACAATTCCAACCCACTTTGCAGCACTGGGGTAAGGGCAATGCAGCTCTTACCTTGAGGAGGCCTCCGTGACTGCCCCCCCCAACTGCAGGATGCAGCACATGCCCCACTGGCACAGCTAAGTCAGTGCTGGAAACAAGGGTGTAGCTAAAGAAATGCAGGGGGTGCAACTGCACCAGGCAAAAAGCTTTGGGGGGGGGCAAGAAGCTGTGCTCAACACTAGTGGCCAAAATTGTGAAAACCTTGGCATGTATGAATAAGACCATCATGTTATATATCATTAGAAAGGTAATTTAATGCAGAATGCAATAAAATAAACCAGAGTGTAATATCTTTTCCCTATCAAACGTTATGGCCCCCCAAAATAGAAAATGAAATGTATGTAAAAATTGTAAAACTGTAAAACTGTCATGTAAAAATTGTCGTTTGTTAAAATCACAGTTTTTAGGAATAATATGGTCATGTTATATATCATTTGATGCGGAATTTCATGCAGACTATAAGGAAACAAATGAGAATGTAGTATCCTCATTCTATCAAAAGTTATGCCCCCCAAAAGAAAATGAAAATACAACTATGATGTCACTTCCTGTTGTGATATCACTTCTGGAACATCATTTTGCCCTCTGCACTGGGCTACACCTTCATTAGCTATACCAGTGCCTGGAAAGTGGATTAGGATTGTGGCCTAAGTCTTCCAAACAAAAGGCCACTGCCGTTTTTGGTCCTGTTTATACATTCACCAGGGTCCTCTTGAACAGAACCACGTGTAGTGAAAGAGAGAGAGAGAGAGAGGACAACCAGAGTGCTAGAGCACTTTGCTTATGAATATTGTTGACAATTTTGGGGTTTTTTAGGTTGGAAAAAGGGCAATTAAGGAGGAACATGATTGAGAACGCAATCCTACACTGGAGTTAGGCCGGCATAAACTAATCCAGCAAAGTTTGGCCAGCACAAGGGCCACTGTAAAGCATGTTTGGATTACTATCGGAGTCAGGGATGATGGCGCATGTCTGTATGCTGGCCTCTCTGACTCAGAGAGTGGTCCAAACATAATTCACAGTGTCCCTTGTGCTGGCCAAACTTTGCTGGATTAGCTTATGCCGGCCTAACTCAATTTAGGATTGTGTCCTGAGACATAAAATTACACATGGTATGTGTCACTCCCTCTCTCAGGGTGCAATCCCACCCTGTATGTAGCATTGATGCTACGTGGTAGCATCGATGCTATGCAATTAGCGCTGATGCGGGGGTGGACGCTAACACGCTGAGGCTGGTGCTGCAGGCTTGGTGTGCCTGTGCTATGCTTCCTCTCTATTGGCTGAAGCCAGCCGGTGCAGAGGCGGAAAGAGGGGGCGGACAAGAGTTGGGGGAGGGCGTTCTTGGGTGGGTGGTGGGCAGGCCAGCAGGCAGGCCAACCCGGGAAGCGCAGGTTCCCTGATTCGGGCTGTGTGGGATCTGTGCCTGTTGTTTAGGGGTGGCCTGCCTTATTTATTTATTTGAAGAATTTATACCCCGCCTTTCCATGCTGAAGCAAATGCCCAAGGCGGCTTACTTGAGCAGGCTAGTCTAAACCACCATTTTTTTCCAATGGGTTTTTTTTACAAATCTATGGTATTCTTGTGATCTGCCAATCCTCAGGCCCAGATGGCAACATCTTCACAGTGTGGTTCTCTCCTTTGGCTGCCTGCCATCAAGCCTCAGCAGGCAATCGCAAGTCAAGCCTGGACAGGTGCTCAAGGTCGTATTCCCTTCTTTGCCGGCAGGCCTCCTCACACACTCCACCACAACTCTCACTTACGGTGAGCTAATCAGCTCCACAGCGACTCTGTTCTGCCACCACAGGTACTGCAGCTTGTCACAGCCTGGCATTCGTCTCCCATCCAAAAGCAAACCGCAGATTTTCCTGCTTAGCTTCAGGCAGTACCAGCAGCTCAACCATCAGTCCACACCTCCTGCCCTGCTTATTCAGTGCTGCTTAGGATTGCACTGCCCTAATACCAGAACCAGGGGGTCATTCAATGAAATTGATTGATAGGAAATTTATTTGACTTATATTTGAGATTTCAAACATAAAATTACACACAGCGCATGTTACTCCCTCTCACAATATTAGAACCAGGGGTCATTCCATGAAACTGACCAATGGGAGATAGATCATGGTCCAAAGGTAGTGCAAACATAGTTTATAATTTGTGGAATTCATTGCCACAAGATGTGGTGCTGACTATTAATTTGGATAGCTGTAAAACAACATTGGGCAAATTCATGGGGTACAGGTCTATAAATGGCTACTAGCCACCATATCTGCGTGCAGAGGCGTAGGAGGGTGCTGCGGTGGGGAGATGGGTGCCTCCCTTGTGTTTAGATTGCTCCTATATGGAGTGATTCCAAGTGTGGGGAGGTGTAACCAGGCAATGCTTGGGGTGGACAGGAGCACTGGGGGTGTGGGGTGCGTGAAAGACTTGTGTGCTTCCCAGAGGTAGCTGGTGGACACTGTAGGACTTAGGATGTTGGACTAGATGGGCCTTTGGCCTGATTCAGCAGAGCTTCTCCTATGTTCTTATAGAACACAACAATATAATGATGCCGTAACACAGGTAATTGTACCTCACATTATTCTGTGAGATAGCTGTCCTTAAGATTATATAACACAAAGTGCAATCCTAACCTGGAGTTTGGCTGACACAGTTAGGCTAGCAAAGTTTGGCCAATACAAGGGACACCGTAAAGTATGTTTGGACACTTTCAGAGAGGCCAGCACACAGATGTGTGCTATCTCTGACTCCGAGAGTGGTCCAAATACACTTTATGGGGGCCCTTGTTCCACCTGAATTTTGCTGGCCTAACAGTGCTGCCCTAACTCCAGGTTAGGATTGCACCCACAGTGATTGTTTTTATTGTGATTTAGCTGTATTTACCATTTTGAAGGCTGTTGCCATGGAAAAGCAGTCAAGGAATTTTAATATCAATAAAAATAACACTGATGTGGAGATGAGAAGGGAAATTTGACACAGGGCAGAAGCTCTATGTGGCAGAAGCCATGTCACGATAAGCATAATGTCTCATTCTTCTCTAAAGCAATCTCATTTTATCTGTATGATGAATGTGGTTCCAAATACTCGCCCAGTGTCAAGGCCACATTGCTGGGAGGTCTGGGACAAAGTCCTGTACTAGACCTGCAAGAGTCCCCCCCCCCCCGAGGCGCATGGGGTATTGGCACTTCCACAGGTATTAAAGACTCAGGGGTGTGCATGAGCAGGTGGGCCCTCTGAGGGACACAGAGCTTTGGCTAGTGCCTGACCTCTGATGCCACCGCTGTCCTCAACCCCCATATACACATTTGTACATGTGCACTTTAAAAAAAAAAATGTGAAGAAGCCCTTATTCCAGTGTTATTCAAACTGTGGGTCAGGACCCACTTGGTGGGTTGTGACCTGATGTCAGTTGGGTCACGGAAAGCTGGGAGCAGCCATATCAGCCCAGCCCTTGCTACACCTCGTACTGTAGAAGAGAACTGATTTTAGTGCTTCGTGCGCAGCCTGGGAAACATTAATACAGTTCAGAAATGTGAGGAGCATTTTTACAATAGGTTTATATATGCATTTCTCCAACTGTGGATAATTGCTGTGACAAGAAGCCTACTCCAAAGGCTGGTGCCTTTTATTTTCAAACAAAATTAATTTTTAGTACATGAAGAGCTGGCTGCATCCTTGCATATATGAATTCCTATACCCTTTTACAGTGTAAGACGCGCAAAGCTCCCCATAGGAGCGAAAATGACTAGATCTGGAGCAGTTTACAGTCTGGACTAGTCAAGGCCAAACTATACATTACATCAAAATGCTTTCACATCATGTGTTGAAGACTGGCCGTGGCTGTTAACCGGATTTTGGGACCCGAGGCCCAATTCCCCAACAATCACCAGGCAGAGGCTAGATGCTCAGTTTAGGAGAGTTTATTCATGTCTGCAGGCATGGAGAGACAAGGCATAGCGAAAGCAACCTTCTCTCTGCCAAATCAGGAAATGCATAGCCATTTTATAACCTGTCTCCGCGACCTAATTGGTCAATGTTACGGAGCTCACAGTCTAGTTACCAATCATACAACAACATCCTATATCATCCTACATACTTGTCTAATTTCTATTGGTGCTATGGTAATGGGCTGCTGCTAAGCGGAAGCTTTGAATTTCCTTTGTGCATTTCCCTTTTCCTGTGTACGTGCTATTCTTGCTTTTATCAAATGGTGGTTTGCGTACGTGTCTCTTTTGCTTAGCTGAAATGGCGGTTAGGACCCCGCCCTGAGTGAACCAAACCTTATCTTTCTATTTTCAATCCTCCCTTTTCTTTTCACACTTATTTTGGTTCACTCACCTCACCATTGTCCTGGGAATTTATTATTCTATACTTGATAGAGGGATACCTAACTACCATCTGTGCTGAAGCGGGCATAGCTGCTTTGACTGCTGCATTTATCATATTCCTGATTAAAGGGATGATACAAGGCAAAAGCATTAATCCTATCATAAAGAAACAAAAGAAAAACAAAGCTTGTTTCCAATTAGCAAATATTCCTCCCAACCATCCTCCAGTGTCCATGATTCCTGTCCAATTTTGAGGCAAATGTGAATATGCTGTCTTTCCACAAATCCAATATAACCCTGGAGGTGCTTTGGTAGCTCCGGGCATGCTACCATTGTACCACATTTGTCTCACTTCTTGTGTTAGGTTATTCCAGGGATTCTTAGAGTAGTTCCCTAATGTGGAGTTTCCCCATTCAGTCTTTTCAGATCCATTTAGGATTCTGACATATTTACAATTTGAATCACCTACATAGAATGGAAATCTCACATCTGTCTCTGTGCGTTGAAGACAGCTTTTACCTATTAAATTACTTACTACTTCCCATGTTACCTGGCCTTTATGCTGTTGGTACTCCGACTCATTATATGGTGCAGTCTGGTTCCATTCTATTACTTCCCATGGCCATTGATCTCCTTTAAGGGTTCCTCCACAAATATAACAATTGGAAACATTCATAGTAATTGCAATATTTTCAGCTAATTCAACAAATAAATTTACAGTTTTAGGAGTGAGAATCTTATCCCAGGTATCAGACTCAATTTCTTTCCAAAATGATTGGTATACCCTTTTATCCTCTCCAATTACATTTTCCTTAACTTGTATTATCCGTAACTGTACCCCTGGGTCTTCACCTGTTCCATATACGAATAAGCCAAAGGTGTTTTCCCACATAGTTTTCTGGTTCCCCCCCTTCTTGTCCCACTCCTCTGGTTTAAGGATGGTGAAGTTAAGGGGGTTACAGGTGCCACTGTTGCAGTTAGAATTAGCCACTCCTTTCTTTAATACTGCTATGGCTCCCTTTTCCTGCCAAGTGGCCCAAGTAACACAGGACCAATAGGGCACATAATAATCTTCAGGACTATCACAGACTAACCTACCACTACTGTATCCCATATACTTATCTTCTAACGTATAGGATCTTTCCCAACTCATACTCCCACAGGTCACCCAGGGATCGTAAGAAATAGCCTTACAAGTGTCAAATAATAATACGATTGGCTGGTTTCCCTTCCTCTCTGTTCTAGTTAAGAGGGGGCCCTGTATACCCTTAGCTCTCAGTTCTACCCAGATTCTTTCAGGCTTGGTTTTAGGATCAAAGCAAGTTTGTTTCCCTTGCTCACTGCACACTGAATACCTGGTTGTGTTAAATTTGCATGAGGAGGTTGTCCCTGTACACTTATGAGTGGTTTTATATAGCAGGGTTTGGATCACCTGGTTGCCTTGCCTAGTGGTTTGTACGCAGGGGCAAGAGGATGACTCCCCTGATGCACGTCCAATTAACAGAAACATCAAAAAGGCAAAGGACAGTACAGGGGGAGCCTTACCAACCTGGTTACTCATTGGTATACATATACCTCTGCCCACTCGTCTTCGCTCTCCTCTCCTGGGAACGGGCTGGGGACTGAGAAGGGGCTCTTGTTCTGACACTTGAGGCAAGTCTGCTGGTGTAGGAAGACACCATTTAGGAGACTGTCCCTCGGAACTTCTTCCGAAAGACATGCTCCTCTTGGCTCTATTTTCCATACTCTGGCACCGTAGCTCGCAAGCTGGCCCCACAATACTTCAGTCCAATTATAGGCAGGGTAATAAGTGATTTTCAATCTGAACCACCAAGACTCCCCGTCCTTTTGCCTTGACAACCGGCCGCACCACTGATAGGGGCAACTCCTGTCCACTGTGTACAAATAAGGACTAAACCCGTAGGGACCTAACAAGGGGTCCAGCAGGGGCCACAGGCACTTTGAATAACGTTGGGAAGGTGTATACAAGGGACTATCACAAGGATTCCAATTGTTACTCCTCGTCACTGCTTCCTGTGTCTGTGTCTCCATGCAAGGGGTTACTAGGGCAATCACATTTAACACAATACTCCTGATGCCACACCTGGGGATTGGTTACCTGGTTGGCGGAATACACAGTGTCTCCCTCCTCCCAAGCTGCCTTGAGCTTTTCTTTTATACTTATTTCACTAATTTTTAGGGTCCCCTGGTATGTTTCCCCTTCTAACCTAGTCCGCCACCCCTGTGGTTTTGAGGGATCTGCGTGTTGAAACTGAGCCCTCCAAATTCCAAGATTCTCGTCTCCTGAAACACATAAAATTCTGAGATTATAAAACACACACACAGAATCACAGTATACCAAATTCTTTGGCATTAATTTCTTCAGAACAACTCTGGGTCTTCCTTCCGGGTCTGGAACAGCAGTCCACTGGTCACGATCGTCTGGATTGGCGGCATGCTTGGCTCTCGTGTGGTGTGTCCATCCAGCCTCCTGAGTCCGAATGGCAGTCTCTGTGGTAAGCAAAATCTGGAACGGGCCAGTCCACCGTGCCGCAAGAGGCTCTGTCTTCCAAGTCTTTATGTAGGCCCACTGTCCTGGTTGGAAGGAATGGAATGGAGTTTCCAAAGGTGCCCTTTGCACCACTACGCAAGCTGACCTGTTGGCCGAAAGGATAGAGAACAGGGCCAGCAAATATCGTCTTAAAAATGCATCTTTAAACAGTGATAGATTGGGGTCAGGTTTAGGGCTAACATCCCATATGCCCATCCCATATAGACACTCAAAGGGTGATAACCCAGTGGCCTGTGAGGGTCTAGTTCTTATAGCATATAAGGCTAGGGGCAAGACCTTAGTCCATGGTAATTGCGATTGCTGGGACAATTTTAACAACTGCATTTTAATACTTTGGTTCATCCTTTCAGTTTTCCCTGAACATTCAGGGTGCCAGGGAGTGTGCAGCTTCCATTGTATTCCAAGAGCTTTCATCACTTCTTGGAGTACCTTTTGAGTAAAATGTGTTCCCCGATCTGAATCAATATTTTGCACTATTCCAAATTGTGGTATTATTTGTTCCAATATATATTTTGAAGTTACTTTAGCCGTGGCTCTCGCAGTAGGGAAAGCCTCTACCCACCCGGTCAGTTGATCTGTAAAGACCAAGCAATGTTTGAAGCTGCCCACTTTTGGCAAGTCAATAAAATCACACTGCATACTCTCAAAAGGGTGTAGAGTCAAAGGTCTACCTCCCTTTTCTTTTCTCCTAGGATTGTTTTTATTCACTTTTTGACAAGGCACGCACCTGGCTACTATTGTATTAGCGTGCGTCCATACCCTCCTTCCTACGTATTTTTGCAAGAATGTTTCCACTAAAGCTCTGGTTCCCCAATGTCCTCCTTCATGAAGGGTCTTCAGTACTTCCCTTACTACTCCTTCTGGGAGCCATGGTCTCCCATCCGGTAGAGTTAGGACAGAATCAATTTTCTTTGCCCCTTGGGCTTCTGCCATTTCCACTTCTTTCTGGTGATAGACAAATGGCAGTTCTAACTTTGTGTTGCCTATAGGCACCAGTGCTGCCAACCGCACCGGGTGCACTGTTATTTCTGCTGCTTTCTTTGCTAACTTATCAGCTGCCCTATTTCCTTGAACCTCTGGACTATTTCCCTTCTGGTGAGCTGGGACGTGAATCACTGCTACCTGCGCTGGGAGGTTTAGTGCTTCCAGAGTCTCTTTTACTAGCTGATGGTGAGCTAAGTTCTTTCCTTGAGAGGTTAATAATCCCCTCTCATACCATAATTTTCCAAACACGTGAACTACTCCACTAGCATACTTTGAATCCGTAAAAATGTTCACGGACCTCCCTTCAGATAACTCTAGGGCACGCTTAAGCGCGTATAACTCTGCAGTTTGAGCAGACATGGAGGGGGGCAATGATCCTGATTCTACTTCAAATGGCCCTTCCTCCACTACTGCATATCCTGTATGTCTTTTCCCGTGTATTACTCTAGATGACCCATCTGTATACAAATTCCATGCTCCTAGTATAGGTATCTCCTGCAGATCTTCCCTATATTTAGTCTGTAACTCTGTGATTTCTATACAATTATGTCCCTGTTCTTTGATTAGTTCTGCTGTTACTGAGTCAGACAATCCTTCTGCGGGGCCCAAGTGGTCTGTGAGTACCACTAGCAAATCTGGCTGTTCTAACAAAGTGGCCTCAATTTGCAATAATCTTGCATCAGTCATCCACTTTCTAGCTGTGTGGGTTAACACTGCCCTCAGCTGGTGTGGAGAATGTAACACTATTGCTTCCCACGGGTATAATTTTCTAACTGTTTTTACCATTAGGGCAGCGGCTGCACAGGCCTGGAGGCACTTTGGCCATCCTAGGACTACGGGATCCAGATGTTTAGAAAAATAGCCAGTGGGCTGGTATTGACCAGATTTCTTTTGAGCCAGGACTCCCTTTGCCACTCCACTACTAACGGTAACAAACAGGTGATTAGGTTTCTTTGGGTCTGATAGTCCTAAAGCAGGGGCTGTTAACAAGGCCTGCTTAATTTTATTCAGCAATTGATGATCAGATTTTTCCAGAATCAGCACATCAGGCTGATCATTGGTTAATTTCTTCAGAAAGGGCTGAACTAACTCAGAATACCCTTCAATCCATTGCCTACAGAAATTCAATGTTCCTAACAATCCTCGTAGGCCTCTTTTTGTTTTTGGCATCTCTATTTCCTGAATGCCTTGGATCCTTTCTGGGTCCAAGTATTTCTTTCCTCCCTTCAACCTGAGACCCAAATATTTTACTTCCTGTTCACAGAACTGCAACTTATCTTTTTATACTCTTAGTCCTATTTCCCCCAGATAATTTAGCAGTTGAATACTGGCCTTCCTGACTACAGGTCCTTCCTTTCCACTAATTAGAAGGTCATCTACATATTGCGTAAGGACAGTGGCCCCAGGGGCCTTCCATTCCCGCAGAATTTTGGCCAAAGTTTCCCCAAAAATTGTTGGTGATTCGGTATAACCCTGAGGCAAAACTTTCCATTGGAACCTCGTGAGTTGCCCTGTATCCGGGTGCGGCCATTGAAAAGCAAAAATGTGCCTCGATTCCCTGGACACTGGTACAGAGAAAAATGCTGATTTTAAATCTATGACTGTGTACCACTGATGGTCACTTGGTATATTCTGCAATATGGTATGTGGATCAGGGACTATGGGGGCTCTAGGTATTACAATTTTATTAATCTCTCTTAAATCCTGTACCATTCTCCAAGTCCCATTAGGCTTCCGTACTGGGAGAATTGGGGTACAGTACGGTGAGTCACTTACTTCTATTAGTCCATCATCTAAAAGTTCCTTGACTATTGGCTTAAGTCCTGTTTCTGCTTCAGGTTTAATAGGGTATTGATTTCTACATACGGGGGCTTCTCTTTTTAAATTTATTTTTACTGGGTCCATCTGTAGAAGTCCTGGGTTACCGGGACGAGCCCAAACCTGGGGGTTTATTTTCTCCTCGTCTTGCAATTTTAATACTGCTATTCTAACCTGACACGTTTGATTCTTAAAACTAATAGTGAGCCCTATTTTTCCCATGAGATCTCTCCCCAATAGGTTAACCCCTCCTTTGGGTGTCCAAAGGAATTCATGTAATTCCCACCCCTGATTCTCTTTATACTGTACAGGCAAGGGCTTAAGTATTGGAACCTCAGTGGGTGTATTTTCTACTCCCACTATTTTACAGACGCCGCCAGAAATTGGTGGGGCGCCTGACCATGCCGGGGAGGTCAAAGTAGACCTCGTGGCTCCCGAATCAACCAAAAATTCTTTGTTCTGACCGCCCACCTTTAGGGGTATCATGGGCTCTGAAAAGGTGGGACTTTCAATCAGACAACCCTGACCCCCCTAATCTGAATCCTCATAACATCTTGCCTGCCTGATCAATTCCTCACTATCCTTTCCCTTGTTCCTCGGACATTCCCGCTTCCAGTGTCCTTTTTCCCTACACAAGCCACAGACATCCCTAGGTAACGGACCCCCTTGGCCCATTCCTCTTCTCCTGCCTTCCCCCTGAAGGTTCCGGGCCTCTCCCGGCTTTCTATAGTCTGTGTCTCTTCTCCATCCCTGACCTTCTTGACTTTCCCTATTCCAACCTCCTCCTCTTCCCCTTCCTCTATTGTTCTGTCTGAAAGGTGGGGGTCTCTGTTTAGACAGAACTTCTTGTACCGTCTGAACCATCAACTTAGTCTTTTTCTTTTCCTTCTCATCTTCCCTTCTGGTCACTACCTTCTGGGCCTCATTTAACAAATCCTCAATAGGCTTTAATAGCAGTCCCTCCACCTTTTGCAATTTATTCTGGATGTCGGGAAAGCTTCCAGCCACAAATTGGAGTTTTAACATAGCTGCATTGGCAGGGGCTTCTGGGTCTAGCCCTGTATATTGGCGCATCCCCTTCTTCAGTCTTTCCAGATACTCTACTGGACTTTCATCTTTCCCTTGCGGGTGTCCAAAAGCTTTGTTCATGCTGATATTTGTGGGTATGAGTTTCTGAAAAGCCTGAAACAGGTATCTCCTAAAGGTCTCGCAATTCTCTCTCCCTGCCTGGTTTTGTAAATTCCAGGCTACCGGAGTTTGCTCGGGAAAAGTGGCGGCAGCCTCTTGTTCTGTTCGGCTGTCCAATTCATCCCTCCAAATTGTCCGGGCCTTGGCTAAAGCCTGGTTTGTATATGTATTGCCTGCTAACTGGCGGCAAATGTACAGAAATTCAGTTGGAGTATATATTGAAGGTCCTAGGGCATCCTGTAAACCCTGGACAAATCCTAAAGGGTCTTCAGTTAAATTTGGTAGTTGACTTTTGATAATTCTCAGATCACTGCTAGTGAGGGGCACTTCTACGTAACCCAAATGATCACCCATGGGTACTTGTCTCAACGGTGCTTCTACACATTCCTCCTGTCCTGTCTTGACTTCCTCATTAAATCTAGGACCTCTGTTTCTGCGCTCCCCGGTCACTTCCCAATTCTTTGCCTGAATCTCTAAACCTTTCAGTTCCCTACTTAAATTCCCATAGGGTCTTTTGATTTCGGACTCCTCTTCCTCTTGTGCCCCATTTCCATTGGTATTGTAAGGGGGAGGTGGTTCGGGCACAATAGGAGCCGAGGGACTGAGATAGTCTAAGGGGTCAAATCTGCTCAATTCCTCTATCTTTTGTGGGGTTCTAACCACTTTCAGACTACTGCCCTCCTCCCCAAATAATGCCAAAAATTGGATCCATACTTCTACGTATCCTGCCTCTACGTTTTCCCTGCATGTTGGCACATCATACAGATGGGCAATTTTCATCAAATCAGTCCACTTATCTGAACCAAATATTGGCCATCGAGGACTGATGTTATAGGACGGCCAAACCTTTGTGCACAATCTAACCATTTCCTCAGGTACCTGGTATTCCTTTAATTTAACCTCTTCCCAGTGGGTGAGTAGTTTCCCCAACGGACTACTCCCCGGGATTCCTAACTCCTGCCTCTCAGGAATCGGGGCGTCCCCCACGGAATCCCCCTTTTTCCTCCCTTTTCCCTTGGGAGGTTTGCTAGCCTTATTTCCCATCCCGCGGTCTATAAGACGGACACAAACAGGGTAAGGGTTTTGGTGAGAGAGGTAAGGGGTCCTCAATCACCCAAAACACGAGGGTAGACAGACCAACGTTCACATAGGCCTGACTCCTGGTCCCGGAAACTCACGGTCACCAAGGAGAACTGCAGACCTCACACTAGGCATTCACACACACGCACACAACGGATCCAACCCCAGTCCAGACAACCTCAGAAGGGCCCAGTGCCCTATCTAGTATTTCTTACTCACCCAGGTCCTCCGAAAGCGACCTCACGCCTCTGGTTCTTCCTTTCCTGAGCGCCTCAAGGTGGGTTCTTGGAGACAGGGAGTCAGACGTCGACGGAGAAAATGACTGCCTCAAATGGAGACAGGGGCGCCCTTCAGTTTCAGAGCCGATCGTCCGTCCACCCTGAATCCAACGGACACCGTCTGCCCGACCCAAAAGGGCCTTTAAGGATCCCACTTCTGACACCAGAAATTGTTAACCGGATTTTGGGACCCGAGGCCCAATTCCCCAACAATCACCAGGCAGAGACTAGATGCTCAGTTTAGGAGAGTTTATTCATGTCTGCAGGCATGGAGAGACAAGGCATAGCGAAAGCAACCTTCTCTCTGCCAAATCAGGAAATGCATAGCCATTTTATAACCTGTCTCCGCGACCTAATTGGTCAATGTTACGGAGCTCACAGTCTAGTTACCAATCATACAACAACATCCTATATCATCCTACATACTTGTCTAATTTCTATTGGTGCTATGGTAATGGGCTGCTGCTAAGCGGAAGCTTTGAATTTCCTTTGTGCATTTCCCTTTTCCTGTGTACGTGCTATTCTTGCTTTTATCAAATGGTGGTTTGCGTACGTGTCTCTTTTGCTTAGCTGAAATGGCGGTTAGGACCCCGCCCTGAGTGAACCAAACCTTACCTTTCTATTTTCATGGCTCTTTCTTAGCAATAAACAGCTACAGTACAATGGCCTTGATTGAGATCATGTTGCACAGGGAAAGGGTTAAATTCCCCCCCCCCCCACTGTCATTTGGCTGGAAATTACCCATGAATTACCCATTAATATCAGATGCAAGGACAAATGACTGTTTAAGGGGGCAATTTTCAGCAGGAAAAAATGGCCCAAGAGGAAATGGCAACTCTCTGTGCATTCTGGTATTGATATGTATTCAGGCCACAGCTTTTTGCTAGTAAGGAGGCCTGACCAGTCTTACAACCCAATCTTACAGATCTTCTGCATCAGCTGATCTTATGCTGGCTCCATAGCTGGCACGGGTCCAAGGAGACCCACAGGTGCCCAGAAGACCTGGAGAATGCCGGGGTAAGTAAAAATATTGTTTACATATCTGGTTTGCCTTCTGGTTGCACCACCCACAGCATGGAGCACAGCCTCTGTAATGCGGCTGCATGCTATGGGTATAGTAAGCAGAGGTTACGTTTGGGCCGTTAAACACACCACATAAGACACTGTTAATGTATACTTGGGCCTTTGGCTCTGCATCTTGTTTGAAATCTGCTGAGGTTGCAGTTGGTAAAACAGACCCCAGGTTCGTATATAATACCCCACATAGAGTAGCCTTATAATAATAAATGGATGAGCTGAGGCATCCACATCAACAGGGCTGGCCTTAAGCCAATGTGAACGATGTCACAGCATCAGCCCCGCGCTTCAGGGGGCCTCGCCCTAGTGGGCCCCACCCTGTTTCTTCTTGCTGACTGCTTCTGCATCTGGAGTTCATTTTTTCCACAGCCGCCATTTCCCTTTTAAATTTCCCCTTTACGGCAGATAAAGGGGAATTGGAGCTGCAAGCTTGAAGGCAATCGACTGCTTATGCACTTGGAGTGCGGCTTTTCCTCAACTGCCATTTCTCCTTTAAGGCTCTAACTCGGCTGCATCTAACTGCAAGCGGCTGGGTTTTTTTGCCCCTTTTCACATGAGCAACAGGCAGCACGAGGCAAGCCTTTGCAAAGTGGCAGCCGAACCAACCCCGTCTCCCACCACACCCCCACCAGAGCGGAGATGGGGAAATGGGAGGGCAGCCGCAGCCGCCCTTCTGTACTGTAGGTTGGAAGAAGGACCTGGCAGTGGTCCTCAGCTGTGCTGGGACCTGCTCCTGTAGGCTGCCAGAGTTTTCAGTCACAAGGAGGAAATTTTAAATCTGGATGAATGCTGGAAAAGTGCTCGGCTCGGTGTGGGCAGCTACAGCAGCTAACGAGGTCAATAGGCAGTTATTTATTTTAAAAATTTGGCAGACTCCAGTAAGTTGGTAGGTAGGGTTTTCTGAAGACCCTGCAAGTAAGTGGCTCCTTAGGCAAAAAAATTAATGCAAAAGGAACAATCATTCCCCCTGGAGGTAGGGAGTGCCTACCATGCAACCTAAGCTTCTGCATGTTTACCAGTACTCTGTAAATCCCACTGTGTTCAAAAAGGCTTGCTTCCAGGGAAGCAGACATAGGCTCAAATACAGCAACTGCTCAGGCTAGTTTGGATCACTTTTCTGTTTTGATTTTAAATGCCCGCGTTTTCTTAGGCGATCTGATTTATAGTTTCACCACCTTTAAAAGTAATGTATAGTAGTTTCTTGCAAACGTGAGGCAGAACTCACCGAGTCCTTATTTTGAAGCACTTACTCTTGACCAGACCCAGCAATCCTTACTCTAATGTAAGAAAACCTCAGAAACAAGAGGTTTGGTGCTTAGGTGCCTCCCACAGTGCAGTTGTGCAGCTTTTTCCAAGGAAGATAATTTTTGGTTTGAATTCAGGAAGAGATTGAGAGAGAGAACTTAATTTTGCATTAAAAAAAGATATGCTTTAGCCAGTAGGTGAGTAGCTGGATCCTAGGCACATCTACTCAGAGCTCAAGTATTTAAATATAAAGTCTTTCCAGCCAAAACTGAGTGGCAATTTTTGTTGGAATGCCATAATTTACTTTACAACTTGTTTTCAGAACTATCCTTGTCATAAGGATTTGTAATATGAAATAAGTGGAAATTTAACAGATCAACTCTTAATTCTTTTATGTGACATACACTTGTTTTGAGTTGGGCCGCTAATTGAATTACAGGTGTTAGGGTTACAAGTGTTAACATGGTGATCCTCTGTATGCGGTGGGAACACACAATATAACCCTCCCTAATAGTTCACTTGAAACTAAATTGTAGTCTTTTTTTAAACTTGATAGAAGTTATCTGTCTGTGATCCGAAATGAGTACCCTCTGGGATCATGGCTGGATTGAAAACATCAGTAAGGGTTGCATAGGAATGAGTGTTCCTAGGAATCCACTGTATGCTGGATGTGTGTGTTGCATGCAGTGGAGTTGTGGTGGTGCCTGGGAGGGTGGGAAGACAATGACATTTTTCAAAAGAGAGAATTTTGGCAGGTGCAGCTTTTGAAACCTTTCCAAGATGAGTTGCATCTGCCCAAATTCCCTTTTCTATACAGTAGTTAAAGGTATAGGCACTGTATCTGGTAAACCTACTTGTAGGGTTTTTTTAAAAAATGACTAAGATTAAAGGAGCATTCCAGTATAGCATCCCTACCTGAAGTAATACTCTGCTTTACCATCTCAGGATTTGACCACTTCATTCTTCTGCATATGTTGAATATGCTGGACTGATTTGGGGGGCAGGGAGAATGAAAGGAGCTAGTGTTCATTTGGGTCAGGACTGACTGATGTGTTTGATCTTGTGCTTGGAATACAATAGTTAGCAGGTTTTGTACCCTCTCAGTTATCCTTATGGCTGGGTCTTTTTGGACTACAGTATTAAGAAAGCATTTGAAAAAGGTAAAGTGGTAAAATCGAGGGACTGGATGATGTGTTGTAGTGCAGGGGTCCAGTGCACTAGATTAATATAAACAGTGTGTTTCAACTGCATCTGTTGTGCCACTTCCTTGAAAAGACATGCTGTGTCTGCACATCTTATAAAGTACCAGGTGCTAGTGAGAAGTCTTTAGGAGACAGGTCAGCAATGGAGTGAATATAGGGAGTGTGTTCTCTTAGCAGTAGTTTAAAGGGGCTTTTTTTTTTTTGCTCACCCTGCTTAAGCCGGCCCGGAGCATCAATGTGCCTTCTCTGGGAATGTAACATTTTACCCCATGAAAAGTGAAAGTGAGAAATGATGTCTGCATAGGAACAGGGGATTGACACAAGCACCTTGGTGGCAAAGAAGAATGAGAGCACAATCCTATACTGCGCTGGATTAGCAAGGCTAGCACCCTTACCAGAGGGGAGGCTCCAGCCTCCCCCGTATGCTGCAGATCTGAAGAGACCACTCTGCCCAAATTGGGGCCAGGCAGCCTCCTGGACAGCCTTAGGATTTGGCATTATGGCCAAATCCTGGGCCTGCTTCCCTCCTGGGCCAGCATGCCTGCTGGCCTGCCCACACCCCGCCTAGAACCACCCTCTGCAAAATGGCGCCTTCCTTGCCCCAGCCAACTTCAGTTGATGCAAGGGAGGCATAGCATGGGTGCAATGGTACCGGTGCTGCATGCAGCGCCGTTCCTGTTGCTGTAGCACCAATGCAGGGGTGCCGCTTGGTGCCCCCGTGTCAGCGCTAAGTGCGCAGTGCCAACACAACCCCATTGCATTGACGTTGCACTCGTTTTAGGATGCGCTGTGAGACTACAGTACTCTACATATATGGGATATTCCTTAAAACCTGGGACCTCTTTTACTAATCCCATGAGAGTTAAAAGGGAAAGCAAACTTCAGAGTTCCAACCCAGGAGAAACTTTTCAAGGGAAGTCACAAAAGTTTCAAGTTTCTATCTGAAAAGTGAAATTTTTCCAGGATCTGCATATGCCTAGTATTGGCATCAAAATTTCACATAAATTGAAATTTGATGTAAAAGTTAGGGTTTCTCCCAAGGCAAAACATATGAGAATGTTCAAGGGAAGTCCAACACATTTCTATAAGCTAAGTAAAATTCAAAGGGAATTTCTGCACACTGATAACGCCCTATGTCAGAGGACAATCAATGCATAAACCTAAGAAATCACATGGAATTTTGGAAAGCTTGGCGGTCACAAGGGAACCCACAGACATCAACTTTTCATACGTCCTGCTGCTTCCTCATTTTTCAAAGCTAGAAATAAATCTTATCCCTTAGCATTCACGCTTACCTAGCATACAAGATTACTTGGCTAGAGCAATCTCTGGCTTAAATTGAGAGGCAGGAGAATAGTGTTAAGCCTTTTCCTTCTCGTCGTGTTCATCCAGTAACTTTGTACCAGGGGAGGCGTCCTTCAACTAAATTTCGTTCAGTTTGTATGTATTCTTGGCACAGTCCTTGCTGATGGCATAGCCTGTGAATTTCCACCATCACATTGTTATTGGGCTAATGTGCTAGACTCAAATGAAGGTGGGGCATTCACAGGTGTGAAAAGCGTGGTCCTGAGGTCAGCATCAATGGCATGGTCCTGGGCTTGTGTGCAGGACTGTTGACTATCTCAGGGTGCAATCCTAAGCAGAACTGGAATGGCAAGGAATGGTAAGGGCATGTTTGTGGACTAAAACAGCAGGCGCAGATCTGAGGACAGCGCGTGGCCCAAATTGGCTGAATCCAAGGCCTGCTCCCCACCTGGGCTGGCCCGCCTGCCCACAGCCCACCCACAATCCACCCAGTAACGCCTTTTCCCCCTCCCTTGTGCCAACATGGTGCCCCCTGCCCCGCCGGCTTTGGCTGGCGCAAGGAAGGTACGGGTGCACCAAGATTAGTGCTGCCTGCAGTGCCGGTCTTGGTGCATTAGCACCTACAGGGGAGTGCTGCATTGGTGCAAACCCCGCATTGGTGCAAACACTGTTGCATCAATGCTAAGGGCAGCCTGGAATTGGGCTGCCTGACTCCCTCCTACATAGACTTTCAGACATAAGAAGACACCTTCTATTGACCATAACCCCAGGCCTGAGGAGACGGGGCAAGGGGTGAAATCCCCAGGGCCCAGGCCATGACAAAACCATCCATACAGTACAAAACAAAGTTAGGCAAGGGGGTCCAATCTGGCATCTCGCTCCAGGCCCAATGCCAAGTCTTAGTAGCCCTGCACAATCTTCCTCCAAATAGGAATTGCCCATCAGAAATAGGGGTACGGATTCAACACTCTCCTGGATCATGGTCATCTGGTGTGAGTGTGATAAAGGCTTGTTTTTTCCTCTGGACCAACTGTCTGGAAAGCTCCAGCAGCTCTCAGCCAGTCCTCCTTATCAAGCCCTGACAGCTTGGACATAAGAACATAAGAAGAGCAAAAGTCCCATCTAGTCTAGCTTCCTGTATCTCACAGAGGCCCACCAGCTGCCTCAGGGAGCACAGAAGACCACAAGAATCCCACATCCTGTGCCCACACCATTGCACCTGGCAACTGGAGAATCAGGCGAGGCCTGTCAGCTCCTTCTGCACTTCAGTTCACATATATCCTCCACATATATCCTAACCAGTGGTGTCATCCAAATGACACCAGTGGTGTCATCCAAAAGTGAGGAACAGGTACTCACTTTTGATTGGCACTTGTCAGGGTCCGCCCACCGGAAGTGACGTCATAAGCCGGTCGTGGCAGGAAGTGAGGTCATAGCCGGAAGTGAGGTCATGATTGTTGCCATGGATGTGATCATGTTTGTAATAACTTCAGCTTGTGGTTAGTGGTGATTTAACTTCTATTGCTTTGCTTTCTAGAGATGTGTATAGACATATTTTGCTTCAACTGTTCCCTGGTTAAATAGCAGGCTAGACTGTACTAGATTGTGAGCCCTTTTGGGACAGGGAGCCATTTAACTTTAATGTTAAATGCAAGGAGCCGGCAAGGAGCAGGAGGGGGAACAGGTGACCAAAAAAAGCCAGCGTGGGGGCTGGGGCTGGGGGGAGGCTGCAGGAGGAACCGAGATGCTGGATCTGCGCGGCTGGAGGGAGCGGGAGCCCCAGGCAGCCTACCTTCTCACACTTGCTGCCTTATTCCCAGGTCTCCCTCGCTGCCGCCTCCGCCGCTGCTGCTGCCGCTGCCACCTCCGATCCTCTCGTTCCGCTGCTGCTGCTGCTGCCGCCGCCGCCACCACCACCACCACGCTGCCTGCCTGCCTCCTCACAGAAAGTGCAGGCAACGGCTGCGGGCATGCAGTACACATGCGCAGCTGCTGAGCCAACCAGCCGACGGGATCAACTTCGAATGGGCGGGGCCAGTTCAACTTCTAGGAACTGGTACTCACGTAGTGGTGCATAGTGGGTGCATGACATCACTGATCCTAACCCCTGCTAACTGGGCAAGAGGCACTTTTCTAAGTGGTGTGGTGTTCCTCTTATATTTAGCAGGGGGAGAGTAATTGTCCCTCTTCACCCCAGCACAGTGTCTTTCTCATGGCTGTTGCTGGTGGTGTTCTCCATTCTTTTAGATTGTCAGCCCTTTTGGGACAGGGAGCCATTTAACTTTAATGTTATTATTTGCGTGTAAACCGCTTTGTGAACTTTGTGTTGAAAAGTGGTATATAAATACTAGTGACTGATAGATATATGAGAAATTCAGAACAAAGGCTGTAATGTGTGAGGGAATCTTTTTAGCCATGATAACAGCTCTATAACTGACTTCCCTTCCCTGACACGGTTCTTCCCTCTCCCTTTCATTTGTACAGTTTTCAAAGTGCTGAAGCTGGTTTACGGTTCACGCTTCAAAGCAACGGTCACCAGCGCAAAGCCTTCAAATCTTCAAAAGGGAATTTGAGGGAAGTCAGAAGTGGTCCTGCTCTTCCATAGATCGTCCTGTTTTCAAGTAACTCACAGAAACTTTGACAAACACGGACAGTGAAAGCTTCATTTTAGCTTTCATGACTGTACTGGAGTTTGAAGTGCTAGAGTCTTTTTATTATTTGCAGAAAGCCCAATGTCTCGTCCTTACCAAAACAGACTTTCTAAAAAATGAATTCTGGTAAACCATTCCATTAGTCAGTGCTCTTTAAAAGAAAGTTTAAAAGTTACACATAGGTTTCTGAAAACTGCCTGCAGTAAAACAAAAAAACCCATGCTATTGTTGCACGATGTGTCATTCCAGGTTAGGAGGGCGATCACATTGTGAGCTATATCAAATAAGGGCACTTACAGAAAGTACAAATTGAATCAAAGTTAGCTATCCACTCCACAAAGGACAGCAGGGCTGATTCACACCACTACTTCTGATTCCTCAGATTGCCCTAGGCAGCTGCACAAAACACAACCTGAAGGAAGGTAACCAAGGTCAGTTTAGCGTTCATTCTGGAGCTAGCTAACTTGTGCTGATTTCAGATCAGTTTAGCACTCATGACATTTCAAGATATATAGCATAGCTAAATGTAGCTCTTACACATGAAAGAGTCATATCGAGACTTGCCCTGTGGGGGTTCAATCTTTAAGCTTTATGTAGGCAAACTTCTCCCCCTGCAAGCTAAGGTCTTAAATTTCGCAAAGGTGTTTCCAACATCAGAATTGCAAAATTAGGCCCTTGGAGTACATTTTAAATGCACAAGACAGGAAAGGTAAAATTATGGTGCCCATAACAGCTGCAACTCTGCTACATTACTGATATATAAAGGCATAAACATTATATATAATGTAGGAGAGTGATGGTCCTTGTGGGAACTGTAACTCTGAAACTCCTTATTTTTCTGCATTTAAAATCAGAAGCTCAGTGTGGAATTAATGTTTACAGGCAGAGTATGTCATAGTACTTTCCACACTCAACTTTCCAGACCAGCATTTTCCTGTGGTGGTTAGTTCTAGATCTAGAAGATTTCTAGATCTTACACAGAAGAACCTTCTCACTGTGTCACATGGGTTCCATAGGTTCTCTCCTTACAGTAGCATCTCTGAAGACATTACTTGAACATTCTTCACATTCTTTGGGTTCACTTATCCATGGAGAACAAGAGTATAACTTACCTTGTGCCATTTGCTGCCTGTTCTCGGTGATCCGTGGCCTCGGCAGTCATCCTGCAGCTGCTAGTGGTGGTCATTCTGAATCTGCAGAGACCATTTTTAAGCTACCCATGGCTGTTTTTAAGCATCTGCAGCCACCCTGAAGCATCCACAGCCATTTTTGATCATCCACAGCCACGCTGAAGCGATTCACACCATGCCATGCTGACGCTACCTGCATCGTTTCAAAGCTATCCGCACCATTCTGAAGATCTCTTTACCCTTCGGAAGCCATTCTGAGGAATAAGCCCGATTCTATTCTTCCTGGCAAATGCAATGGTGCCAAAATGGCTACCACTGCATCCTGTGAGGGGCAGCTGCAGAGGTCTCCTCTGGGTAGGGAACAATTGTTCTCTTACTCAGGAGTAAACCCCCATGGCATGAAGAGGTATGCTTGGACATACACTACTTAAACAACCGGTGCAGATCCTGTGGACCTGTGCCATGGGATTCGGTCTGGGAAAGTGTTTAGGATTCAGAGGCTGCCACTGCTGCTAAACCTGCCATCTCCCTGGACCTTCCCTGCCCATTCCCCACCCCTGTAGCAGCCCTCCTCTGCCCTGCCCCGTCACTGCCATGTTTTGCCTGCCTCATCCCTGTTCCTCCCTCCTGCCATCTTGCCAAGATCGGGGGCAGCTTCTGATCCACTGGCACTGGGGGGGACTCCAGCCTTCCCACCAGCATCCCCAGTACTGTGCTGAGCAGCAGGCTGCTGGACCTCCTTTTACAATTGGTGCTGACTGCTTTATAGTGGTGCCGGCAGAAGAGGTGCTGCAATGATGGCCAGAGTAGATAGGGGTGGGCTATTTGAGAGGTAGTCTAGATGGCAGTTAAATACCCATTTCTGCTATATCACAAGAAAGAGATTTTAAAAATAACCATCAGCTACTCTCCCATAGGTTGTTGAGGGCACAATCCTAACTTGCACTGAAACAGGAAGGCTGGCAAGCCTGCACCATATCCCGTGCAAGTTGGAGCAGGCAGGAGCTTCCCCTGGGCAAGGGCACATTTGTGCTCTTGCCCCAGGGGTTGGCACCAGCTGCGCCTATGGGCTCCTCAGATCTGCACCTGCTGTTTAGCAGCTGCAGAGCCAAGGATGCTGTGCAGCTCAAATCAGGACCACGAGGCCTGGGGATGGGAGATTGGATACGGCTTATTGGGTGCAACCCCACTCTGCTCCCCTTCCTGGGCTGGCACACCTCCCAGCCCATGCAGGAGCATCCTCCCTCCTGCCCTCCCCCTGCCCAGAATCGCTCTTGTGCCAGCCAAACCCAGCTGGCACAGGAGCAGCGCAGTGCAGCCTTTGGCAGCAGCGCTGGCATGAGGGTGCCGGTCAGTGCTCTCACTCCAGTGCTGCTGCCGTTGGGCCAACGCAAGCAGCTAGTGTTGGCCCAAGGGAGCATGTTGGATTCACATTAGGAATTGCCTGGACAATCTGCTTAGGGGAGTATATTACAAGTGGATGACCTATTAGCTCATCTTCCGCTGTGTAAGGTATTTCCAACCTTCTCCAAGTAACATCCTATGTAAGACTAGTTTCCAGCACTAGTTAAAGCTTAAAGTTATAAAAAGTTGAGCTTGCAGATTTTCACTAGGTTGAGCAATAGAACCAAAAAGGGAATTTTATTGACTGAAACCACAGGAAGATGAAAATCAGGAGGACAGTCAAAGAAAACAAAAGGCTAACTTTTCTGTTCAGTCTCAGCATTGATTGAAGTGTGCTGAAACTGCTTCTAAAACATAAAAGTATTCCGAACTACAGAGGCTGCATCTACATTCACACACAAGCCAGCAAAGGTGTCTGGATGGATCAATGAATCAATACCATGGACAGGAAAACTTTTCTTTAAAACAGTGGATGACCTGACTCATCTTTATAGGAAAAAAATCACAGTTGAAAAGTTAATTTGTGACCTGAACAAAGGGAGGAGTTTTGAATGCAGCTTTCAACCAATTATGCCTGTACTGAAGAGATCAAAGTTACTTGTAGATTTTGATCCAGCCAATAGGGAGGCTGGCTTTGAAGCTAACCTCCCTGATATTATTAACTAACTACCTGCATATGTTTGAACAGGGCAGGAAAGGAGGTAGTTTTCCACAAAGGTAGGTGGACATTTGGATAGCTTAAAAGTATTGAGTGGTGTATACTGAAAGAAATAATTTTTTTTAGTCAAAAAGGAGGAATGGAAACCATATAATATTCTTCTCTCAACAAAAAATAAAATCAAATCTGGGATTGAATGTGGCTGAGGGCACAATCCTAGACTGGAGTTAGGCTGCACAGTTAGGCCAGCAAAGTTTGGCTGGCAGAAGGGACACCATAAAGTATGTTTGGACCACTCTTGGAGTCAGAGAGGCCAGCACACAGGCGTGCGCCATCCTCTTTGACTCAGAGAGTGGTCCAATTGTGCTTTACAGTGGCCCTTGTGTAGGCTAAACTTTGCTGGCCTAACTCCAAGTCAGGATTGCGCTCTAAATTGAAGTTTAATTATCCTGGCATCATGGCAGATTGGATCAAAACGCATCCTAAATATGGTTCCTATATCACAACCGCTATTAATGTTCGAGTAGACTTTTAGTGGTGGGTGGCACAGGCCTAAGGTAGTGATTGCTTGGGATGCAGTGCCAGCACATGATCACAGTCCCATGGATAATAGAGACAGGAGGGAGTTGTAGTAGTGAGGGAGTAGTGTAGCATATGGGGGTCGGGAAGGCAGTTATCCAGGGGGATCCCTTTGAGGCGAGAGGAGCACCACCCAAGCCCCCACTGAGTGGAGCCCCATGCTATATTTGGTGGCAAGTGGGCCAGACTTGTATATAATAGCTGCAATAGCTGAATAGCTACAAATGGTCAATCTGGAAGCAATTTGGCGGTGCATACAATGATATCATTGTGTCACTGTCAAACCACTTCTGGGTGCCGCATGTTGCTCCAGGTAAGTACAGGGGGTGTATGTTGCACAGCGTGTTGGGGGGGGGGTGTAAAGCCCTCCCAGGGAAGTGTTCTGCCAAATTCCCTGCCGGGCCACCCCAAGGGCCCTAATGCCCACACTAGGCTAACTAGTTTCCCCACAGAGCGGCCTCAGAGATAGGCAAGAGGGAGGGGGTTCACTCACCCACTGGGCCTCCTCTCTTCCAGCAGCTTTGTTTGGGATCACCAGCTGACCAGCCTCCTCCATTTTGCCCTCCTCACTGGCTTAGCCTCAAACTACTCTTAGTCTAACACCACCAAACCCCACCACCAAACAATAGGCAGTCAGCTTGCCCAAGCCACAACTGCCTCTTCCACGTGGTAGCTCCAAGGGCATGGCAGACATACAACAATTCCCAATGGTCCCAAAACAACCTTACCATAGCCAGTTCCTCAGTCCTGCAGGCAGGCAGGCAGTCCATCCAGCAGTTCATCCATCCAGCACCTTCCCAGGTCCAGCACTGTAGCTCCTCCCTCCAATGTTATACTGAGGCCAGCCAATCAGTGGGCAGGCTTTCATTCATCAGCCACACCCATCTGCACCTGTGCTAACCTCCATTCAGAGCCAGAGCCCTTATCAGCCTGCAGCTGTGTTCCTGCTGCAGGAATTCTGGGATTAACCTCATAACCCCTGGTTTACCTGGACAAGGCGCCATTGCTGATACCATTCTCTATCTCCTTGGGGTATCTCCTGCCTTTTCCAATACAGGGAGGTCTCCACACTGGTGACACCACAGGTTGCTCCAGCTATGTGTCCTTCCTTCCTTCTCCCAGAGCCCACTGTGTCAGCCATATCTGAGGATCACTACATTAGCCTTCTGCTCAAAATGCACTTCACTGCATTTTTCTTGAAAGCATTATGTTTTGTATCATTCAGTAGTTTCACAAATATACTGTACTGACAGAGTCTGGTTTCCCTTTCTGCTGTTTGTCACCTTCTATGGTTTGCTTGTGGGCCTATAAAAGGGACTTAAAACAGGAATATCAGAAAGTGACCCCTTTGGCAACTTCAGCAGGATAGCCCGTATCTCAAGAGATGGCCATCAGAAGATTTCAATCATAGTATTTTTTATGTGGCAGTATATTCCCCTAGAGGAATATGCTTAAAAGAGAGTGAAATGGTCAGTTTGAATGATGGGAACCACCGAGGTGTTTTAGATAGTGACAGAGAAATCTTTGTGAATGTTCCTTTCGCTGGAAGCAATATTTTGCAGGCTAGTCTATGTGTTTGGTTTAAACCATGCTCTGGGAAAATGTATAGGCAGAAGGAAAACTATGCTGGAGTGGAGGTGAGGCTTCAGTTAAATGGAAAGAAAACTGCCAGACTGATAGCCCAACGTATCCTGGGTTTGCAGTGGCAAATTTCACAATCTGCCACCATAATCTGCCGCCATCTGGACTGACAGCATGAAAGCTGCACCTCTGTTATGCACACAGTAGCCACCAGCGCAAATGGCTGGAGGACCCATGCGTGAACCAGTGGCTTGCAGACACCCTGCCAAAGCAGCTAGGTAAGTGGCAAGGGTGGTTTAGGGGCAATTTGGGAAAGGATCAGGGGTGGTTCAGGGCAGAGATCAAGCTGGGGAGGGAGAACAATCTTGGCAGCAGGCATGCACGCCAAGGTCCTATTCCTCTTTCCCCATCTATGAGTCTCCTTTGACTTATGTCACTTTCACCCCTACAACCGCCCCACTGCCACAGACCTGAGACAGAGGACCTACTTGGCTATGAGGAGTTGCGGCCTGGCTGTGAGGAAGCCGGGCATCAAGCCACAGGATAGCCGAAGGCAGCTCACCTGGCACAAGGAGGTCTGGCCGAGCTCAGGGAACATGCAGTCAGCCTGGGATTACTCTCTGGGTAGGAGTGAGATCCTGCAAAGGCCAGGCCCAGTCTCACGAGAGTTGGGCCTGGCACCGAGACAGGAAGGGGAGGAACCTGGGAGGCTGGTGAGGAGCTCACATAGAGTAAAGATAACAAGAGGCGGCATATTGTCCTTTTCTTGAAGCCATGGGTATACAAATATGGCTGACTCATATCTTTCCCGCCAAGGAGGTCGATTGCCGCGAATTCATGAATAAAAATCTCCCTGCACGTTTGTAAAAGTTAATTTCAACCTCTTTAAGCATGCCTGCGTGTTCTGCATACGGGTGTGCGAATCGCTGAACAAAAAATGGGATTTAATTTCCACGGAAAGATTCATGTATTCTCATTACATCGGCTCAATAAAACTACCGCTCAATTAGTGCATTTTTTTTGAAGCTGTGTAATTTCTCGTTGTTCCTAGCAGTCTTATTCACCATTTTCTGACACCCACTGTTAATGGTCTAGAACGTAAAAAAAAAAAAATTCCCCCCCCTCCTTTTCCCCCCTTCCCGTTTACACTTTTTCCCCACCTTCCATTTTCTACTGTAATATTTTCGAAATTCTGAACATTAACAGAATTTGTTTTATGGAGGGGGGGGTGAGTGTAGAAGTTTAAACAAAACTCTTAATAGTCTAGAAGTAAAAAAGAATTACTCTCCTATTGACAACTACTTGTGTTATGAAGAGATTTTAATGTAATTTTCCTACATATTTATCTAATTTTTGCCCACCCTCCCCTTTTTTTCTTTCCTTCCCGTTCACACTTTATTTTTACTTGTGTAGATTTAAATAGTCTGTCAAAATAGTGCACTCTGAGTTAAAATAGACAGCATTTCGTCCGGTGTGTTCAGTAATATAATTACGCGGAATTAAACCTTGGAATTGCATATTGAATCATAATAAGGTTACCAATGATGTTTCTCCACAATCACACGTTGTTATTTTCGTAAGTTTTTATTTCAGGAGTAAACTATTCATGTCTAAACAGTACGCGAAAACCAATCTGAAATGCTTGGAATCAGCATTGTTTTGAGTAAACGAACATGGCTGCTAAGCCTGCCCCCTGGCCTCATTTGGTTCCCTATCAATTCTTAAAGCATGCCGCCTCTAGCTATCTATACTCTCTGGGAGCTCATAAGGAGCTCAGCCAGCAGAGAGGGAGGTCACACCTCCCTGGGCTGGGAAAGGGGAGGAGAGCTGGCTAGGCCAGAGGGGAAGCTCACCCTGCTTTGGCCACCTTACCCTGGCCTTGAAGGGGCAGACCCAGTCCTGCTCCTGAGGGGGCTCCTAAGCCCTGGCGGGCCTGGAGCTTCGGCATGGCCAGAGACGCTGCCCCAGTACACACAGCGCCTTCCAAAGGACCACCTGAGGGGTCAGGCATTGGCACTGGATGCTGACTGACCACTTTGTCCGCTCGCAGGGCGAGCCCCATCCCAGCTGCCTGACATTGCCAAGCAAGGCCCCCCCAATACCATCCGACTAGCTGACAATGCCATCACTCCTACTGAGGAGCAGCGGCCTTTGTGAGGGAACGAGGCCCCAGTGATTTGACCCAGCACCCCGGACAGGTACTGTACGGACTATTTGGGGAGGGCACCATGATGTAACGGGGTTCCCATGAATGTCAAGGCCTTGATGAGAATAAATTGCTTGTGGCAAACCTCCTCCCATCTTGCAGGTATTTCTCACCGCACCCCTCAGTCATGTTCACCCAGGGCCCCGCGCACCCCCACACCCGAGATGGAGGCAACAGTCATCTAAATAGATAATTGCTCCTCACCCTACCATATTGTCACTGCATACCATTGGCTGGTGAACAATAGGACTGGGCCCTTCCAGCCCAAAATTATTCTTCCCCCCCCCAACCCATGCAGTGATGCCAAAATGGCTACTGCTACATCCTGCAGGGGAGCAGTCATAGAGGTCTCTGCTGGAAAAGGGAACATTTGTTCCTTTCCTGATAGTAAGCCTTCACAGCACAGAGGGGCCTACTTGGACCTGCACTAGCAAATTCGCTGGCACAGATCCAGCAGACCCAAGCCATGGGATCAGGTTTGGGAATGGAATTGGTGGCTTCTGCTGCCACTGAAACTAACCTTCCCAGACCTGATTTGTCCTTCCCCTACCAACTTACCAGCCTCAGCAGGTCCAGGGTGCTCTGCAGGTTGCATGTGAGAAGGCCCTAGCCTTCGCTCTGGAGTAGTATTTAGGACTGCACTAATGCAGTCAGCGCTGGCAGAATGCTCGTTCCACCAGTGGGACAACTCAATAGTCTCATACAGGAAGGCAGAAAATAGAGCTGAAGGAAGGCAAGAAGCCATTTCACTATAATTTACAGAAGGCCAAAAAGCATACATGATTGTGTCAGTGAAACAAAAACGCATAAGGTTAAATTCTTATGAAAAGAAGACATGAACAGGTGGATCAGAAACTGAGGAAATGATATGACACCAGAAAATCAAAGTTGATATGTACTGTATGCAGCAAAGTTGAAAAGCTGCATTTCATATAAAGCAATGCATCCAGAATCACACTGAGCATTTATGGCCAAGGACAGTGAAATACCCAACATGCTCAGGTAGATAAGTCATCTGAAGTCAGTTAGGCAACCACCACCCCCCCCAAGAAAAAACACCCAGCAATTTGACATAGAGCAAAACATCTGGTGATTCCCCCTCAATGACAAGTTGTCTAGAATATGGGAAAAGCTACACACAGGGAGAAATCTCTCACACTGTGGTGGTGGATTGACCCACTTGTGCAGAGGATTCTGACCTGGTCTGGGAATGTCCTCACTGGAACAGTCTGACATTTCCAGCACTGGCCAGAAGTCTTAGTGGAGCAGACCTGACCTCCTTCAGTGCTTGACAGTGTGCCTGGTTCAAGCTACATGGTACCTGAGAAATCATGCAGCTGGAGAGTTGGGGCAGATGATTCCCCACTGAATGAGAAAGCAGGTCTTGTTCATGTGTGCGCATGTGCGCGCACACAGATGTAGAAAAAGAAAAAAGAAAAATACCACATTTAACCCTCACATTTCACTTCCCCTGTGAAGTAAACAAATGTCAAATACATATATATAAACACCCCATTCAACCTTACAACAAACCTATAAGGTATTAAAAAGGGGAACTAAGAATATCTTAGCAAAGGTTACCTATTGGGTTCTTAGCTGAATTTTCAACTAGGGTCTACTTGTAGTAGTTCAGGCTCTCTCTCTCTCTCTCTCTCTCTCTCTCTCTCTCTCTCTCTCTCTCTC
>JAJKFI010000046.1:11966420-11985205 GCA_029204185.1 Lerista edwardsae
CTCTCTCTCTCTCTCTCTCTCTCTCTCTCTCTCTCTCTCTCTCTCTCCCCCCCCCCCCCATGAACATTGAATGCAAAAAGAAGAATTCATGTCTTTAGCTGACACTAGGGAAATGTATAAATCTACAAATGATTTTCCAAGTGACAGCTGTATTAATCTGGGAGCAGAATCTCAAACACCACCAATTCATGTAGGTATTACTCCCACCGCATTGCATCTTGTGTTATATACACAGTGTGGAACTCAACTCGTTTGTGAGATCCGTATGGAAAACAATGGCAGAAAGAGCAGGCAATATCTGCAGTGCAGATATGAAAACACCGTGGTTAGCCTATCAGAGACAACACTTCGCATTTTATCAAAACACCTTGAACTACAATTCTACAGCACAATTACCTAGAAAAGATAGCCAGAGAAGAGATAATTATACTCTGACAGGGGGAAAGAAAACAGTATGGCTGCATCATCTTGAAAGACGGCAAACTCATTTTCTGAAGGAATGTGTGTTCACAGCTTTTAAGGTGTTTCCCCAATAAATATCGTTTCAATATACGTAATATTGCAAGAGAGAGATTTTTGCGGAAGTGAACCAGATCCAGACACCCTGAAATCAGGCAGTGGATGGAAGGATTAATGTGACCTGATCAGGGCTTTATCACTTCAGAGGTGATCACAGGGCAAGTTGGGAATGAATGGCAGGAATCTCAATTGGCTACATCCAGAAGCATCTTCTAGTCCTGTTAGTCAACCAGGCTGTGCATACAGATATTTGCCAGAAAACTACAGGGCTAGTGCATCTGAATAATCCACCCCACCTGCCAATGGGGATGGCCCTTTTCAACTTGGCTAGTCTGCCAGGTCGCCCCAATTGAATTGTCTTTGATTAGTATAATTACTTTGAAAAGTAATTGATTATACTATTTCCAGTTTTGCTTAGGTAATAGTCCTACTGTGCAATGGTTGTTGCTACTGTTACACACATGTGATCTTCTCTTTTTCTTGGCTTATATGAAGATTTTTTTAAATAATTGCCACCTCCAGATATGGAGTTTACCTACCCATATCTTTAACAAGTGTATCTAAAAGAAAGACCACCATTTCCACTAACATCGGAGAGACTGCATATGCACCATGCACTGAAAATTTAAGTAAAAACATCAACACATCTATCATATATACTGCACTGCCAAACACTCAGAACATCATCGGAGGACCCGCTTTGGGTGCCTGGCTCGTTGAAATGCAGTGGGCAACCACAAGATGCAGGGCCTTTAGTAGCAGTGCCAGCCCACTGAAATGCCCTTGCTTTAAAGGCCATTCATACTAGTACTGCTTGGAGGCACCTACTCTGCAGAGTTTAGATGATTAGTCCAAACCAGGCAAGCTTTTGCTATTAGATCAATGATGGTGAACCTATGACACGTGTGTCAAAGGTGACACGCCATGACCTTTTGGGTGACAAGCCAGCATTTGTAACGATTTGATGTTTCTTTATATAATGCATAGCCCCACACGTGACTGGACTGTATTTTTTTTAAAATAAATAAATAAATGAATATGTAAATAATTGCTTCTCTTTTGTTGGGGATGGGGAGTCACATTCCAGTGGTATACAGATTGGTTTTGCCTCAGCTGGTTTTGTGGCTACTCACGGTTAGCCTGTCTTATGGTTTTGATTATACGGATAATTTTTATTTTGTTGATTTTTAGATGATTATATTTAATTAATTGTCTTTTAAATAAACCATTCTGTCGTGTAAATAAACCATTCTGGGTTCCTTGATACAATCAAATCCAAAGGTATGTTAGCCAAGCCCATCCACGACCAACAACCCTGCATGCTCCCAAATTTACTGTAATGGTGTCACTGTCGTGTGTGAGCCAGTTCTACAATTCAATATAAAAGCCCAATCCGAACTAACTTTCTTGTGCTGACGCAGCTATGCCCATGCGCACTGCATCTTGTTGTGGTAGGAGCAGTGACAGAGGCCTTCTCCTGTATCTTGGGCCTTCATTGCAGCTGCTTTGGTGCTGGCAAGTTGGATAGGATTGGGTCCTAAGCCTGCAAGCCGATGCATGATTATTTGGGAGTAGGACCATTGAATCTAATGGAACTTACTTGGACATATATAGGGTTGGGCGGTAAGTGTATTTACAAATCTGCAGCCTGTAAACCACAAGGCAAAATGGGTCTGTCTAGACTCCTATTTGATATTTTATGTCTTTCTTAAAGATGTTAATTACATTTCTGGGAAAGACACAGCAAATCAAAACCTTGAGTGAATCTTTTGTCTAAATTAGCTGCCTTCAGAGCCACAGGAGACAGAGAGGCTGCTCTTTTTCCCCATGAAATCTACCAGAAATCTTTTCTGGAACAAATAACCACAAAAATTCTAACTTTACCTGTGACACAGTTTCTGCCATGCTGTTAAAGTGGGAGCATTTAATGACAACTGACTCCAAAGAAATTGATTTTTGTCTTCTAACATTTGGACAAGCAAAGATTAAATATGATTTTACTTCTCTTTTCAACCAAATAATTTAACACGGAGCACCTTGCAAGATTAGATTTCTGGGTATAGCATTGTTTTTTATCCAATAGACAGCAACTTGTTATGTTGCTTTGAAGGTATTTGGAAATCCTGAAGGGCACAATACATGTTTAGTTGGAACTGTTTTGGAAATTGAACAGTCACTGTACATGAGTGGTTCTCAAACTTCCCGGCCTCTAGAGCTCCTAAATGGCGTCTCAGGGAGCCCCTCCAGCACATGAGTGGAGTCTCAGCAAGTCCCAGGATGTCAGCACATGTGCAGAATGGCACAGCACTGAGCAGATGGTGCCTACTTACGGTGTGCTCAGGGAGCCCCAGGACTTTTAGGAGCATACTGTGAGAAACACTGCTGCACATGATGCTATATGTGCCCAGCTGAGCACATTCACTCTCCTAAATCCAAACTTGTTTAAATCAACTGGGAAGTTTTCTCCACAAAATAAAGTGGAAAGAATTCTCCACAAAATCCTGGGGATTGTCGTCCTTCTGAAAGTGCTGGTAAGCTTTTGTAAGGAACCCTTAGACTGATGGTTTCCAGAATTTCTTGGTGGGCAGCAGCAGTAGAGAGCTGAAGGAGTAGGCCAAAGCACCAACTCCCTACTTCAGATAAGCTGCAGAGTGATGACATTGGCTGCTCTGCCTGCCCACCTTCCTGCCAGCACGCTGTTCCCCCCTCTTTTCTCGCCACAAACATCCCTGTGTGCCTTCTCACACTTAGAAACCCCTGCCTCCATCCCTTCTGGCCAGTGCTGACTCTTCCTGCCTTTTGAAAAGACTATGGGTCACGATCTCTTCAGAAGCAGTAGAGAGGTGAGTGGTGGCCTAGAGTGGAGATGCTTGAACCAAGGAGGTTTAATAACAAGGAGGCGGCATGAGGTCATTTTCTTGAAGCCACATTGGGGCACCTGCGGCCATATTTGTTCACTCAGTCAGATCATTGCCGCCAAGGAGGATTGCAGCGAATTCACAAATGAAAATCTCCCTGCACGTGTGTAAAAGTTAATATCAACCTCTTTAATCATGCCTGCGTGTTCACACTTTATTTTTCCACCTTTCATTTTCTACTGTAATATTTATGAAATTCTGAACATTAACAGAATTTTTTTTTATGGAGCATGACCGTTTTATTTTTGCTTGTGTAGATTTCAATAAAGTCTGTCAAAATAGTGCAATCTGAGTTTAAATAGACAGCAAGTATGTTCGGTAATATTATTATGAGGAATTTAACCTTGTAATTGCATATAAATCATAATAAGGTTACCAATAATGTGTCTACATGATCACATGTTTTTATTTTCGTAAGTATTTATTTAAGGAATAAACTATTAAATCCTAAACAGTACGAGCAAAGCAATCTGAAATGCTTGGAATGAGGATTGTTTTGAGTTACCTAACATGGCGGCTAAGCCCACCCACTGGCTTCACCCCACGAGCATTAGCGCTTAAGGGATGCCGCCTCCTTGTTATTAAACCTCCTCGGCTTGAACCCACCCCTTTATTCTCTACTGCTGCTCCACTTCCTTCTTGTCTCCTGGTCATTTTCAAAAGGCAGGAAGTGCAGGACAAGGGGGCAGGCAGCCAAAAGAAGAAGTTGCAGTTGTATCAGTATGAAGCTGAGGTGGGGGTGAGAGAAAGAGCAAGAGAGACATAAGGGAGTGAGTGGGCAGAGGAAGGAAGAAGGAAGATGGCGATAAAATAAACTTTGCGAAAAAAGGGAGATATTTCATGCATTCAATGGGTCTTCCTTTTGAGGAAACATGCATAAACCAATTTTATGCTGCCAAGTTGGCCCAAACTACAAAAGACAGAGGGTCTGATAGGATCTGAGCTGTCAGCGATGAATCAGGAAAGAGAACTTAGAGTTGCAGTAGATTAACTCGATGAACGTGTTGACCCAAAGCCTGACAGCTGTGGAGAAGGCAACTTCCATTATGAAAGGGCCTGATAATAAGACTGCTAACATTATAATGCTGCTATACAACTCTATGGTACAGCCGTATTTGGAGTACTGTGTATCATTCTGGTTGTATGTGGCAGGTTTGTAACAGGTTGGCATGCAGCACCATTGCACCCATTTTTCAAGGTCAGGCCAAAGGGAAGTTTATGAGCCTGTTACAAAGCAATTATTTTTTCCTGTGACTTTCAAGAACTCCCTGCCCCCTGTTTTCATTTTTATGTCTAAAGCCTGAATGAAAGCCACACGCTGATTTGCCCCTGGAACATCTGTAACTTCCCGAACATGCCCAGAGTGCCTGATCAGGTGTCTAGATATTGGGAGAAAGCCACAGCAGAGCAAGGGACTCAAACCAAAGATCCTCCCGAGTTCGCCCATTTGATTCCATTTTCTCTGCCATTGTCATGGACAACGGCAGTGCTCAAACTCCCTGGCTCGGGCAAAAAAGTGGTGAATAGCTCCAGCCTTAATGAAGAGCCCAGTACTATCCAGCATTCCAGTGCTGATGCAGCCATGCCACCAGGGTGCACGCTGCATCCTGTGCTGGTGGGGACCATAACCTTTACCTTTTTACCTGCTTTATCATTTGATTTTATTGACTGATTGTAAAACAATTTTGCATGTTTTGCTATGGCCAATCAGCAATGACCAAAACAATAAAAACCAGATTGATGATGGGCTGTCTCTTGGGTAGGTCTGCCCATCCCTGATGTACAGTAAATTCTTTCTTTAATATAGATATAATCCTAATTTTATGGATATGTTTTTCAGCCCATGGCGATGGCCGTGGGCTGGAGGTTCTTTTCGATCAGAGAAAGGAGCAAGTCTAGCTCAAAGCTGGCATAAAACAGCTTTATTGGACTAGTCTATAACATAAGAGCATCAACTTACAGGAGTAGCTCTGGGCTTCCAGAGGCATCTCCAGGCACAGACTTACATTAGTTTGAGACAGAAGGCTTGCATACAGGCATCTTTAGGAATGGAACTTCAATCACCATCAGACAGCATTTCAGGTGACTCTGCAGATGAGGTCTGAGAGCATGATAAGGCGACCACTCCAACCAATGCAGCCAATGAATTCCCTATAACGATCTATCTGCATTGATCACAAGGCTTGAGGGAGAGCCAGGCTCGAGAGGGAGCCAGGTTCGAGAGGAGGCAAAGCAATGGCTAAGTAAAGAGGCTTTTATAGGCCAGGTGCTGGTTTATCAGGAAATCAGTGCTAATTGGAAAAACAAACTATTTGACAGCACAGTTATATATGACAAACTACTATGTGGGTCACATCTTTAAAAGACCTGTCATCTCAACAAGTGGGGGAATGTTTCCATCATTAGGAGACCTTTTGTTGTGCACCTGCGGCAGATAAGGGACATCTAATCAGTCATGTGCTAAAGATAACGGAGGGACACATGAGAAAAAGAGATGTTCCCCTCATGAGGGTGGAGGGTACCTAGCTTAACTGGTACACATAAAACATAAACATAACTTGGGGCTTTGAAGTGGGCAGCATCTTATCGCCTCATTCTCATAACATCAACCAAGGACGGCAGCCAAAAGTCTTTGTTTTAAGTCCAACTTCTCTTGCTTCTCACAGGAACTCCTCAGTGGGCATGCAGGCAGCTCCCCCACCTCTGAGAGACGTGAGCTAGATCTTAACATAAAATGGGAGGTAGTAGCTAGGTAGTAACGCTGGCTGTTACAGGGTATGATGTATTGTACTGTATCCTTGCAAAGGGTACAATTTCTGGGAATGTAAATGTGCATATACCTGCACAAAGTCCTTCCATAAAATAACGTGGTTACCAGTTTTTCCTTCTTTGAGACCACTGCTGCTATGAGGGCAAGTAGTCTTAATTGGTCTGGAGGCCTTAAATGCTCCATGAATGCTTTCCCCTTGGCCTGCAGGTTTGTGCAGCTCCATACAGGAAATGAGGTTACTTCTAGAGAAAAATGGGAACCATTGTTTTAGGAATTCATTGTTCAGGTCTTGTGGCCTGGTTTATATTTTGTACCCTTGGCCTTTATAAAAAGTGTGTGCTAGTAATTTAAGCCCCAGCTCTGTTTCCCCTTAGACATCCAGTCGATTCCATTTGGTTTTATAACTTAATTTAAGGTGACCATCTGAACAATGCTTCATGGGGGCACAAGAGGCTAATACGCTACCAAGTATTTCTCCGCAGACACCGGAACACTTCCTCACAAGAGCAGAAGGGAATGTGCTGGATGTGGATATTTGAGGACTGTCATACAAACCTATTCTAAATGAGACCCTTTGGAATATATAGAGAACTGGCTAGTAATCACTGAATGCAGCATCCTAGATGAATATACTTCAATCTTCTCTTAGCATTCTAATTTATTTTCATATGCAAGTCCTCAAGGGTTCTTTATTTTGGGTGTGAAAATAAATTTTATTATCCTGTCTATCTTGCAAAATTCTGAGAATAGTTGAACTAAGGAAATTAGACCTACCAAATAGGGTTGTACAGTCTCTCTCTCCCTCCCTCCCCCCAAGAGAGTTAAAACATAATCCAAAATATCAGTGACACTCCTTTCTGTCATTAGCAGCCAATTCATTTTAGAGTGAACTGCATGAAGAATTGATCACTGCCTGAAAAATTCTGCTACTTTAGTTGAGCCACATTTCAAGGAAACAATAAAGACTATTTCTTAAGTTTATTCTTTTAAAGCAGATGAACAATGTAGTGATCAGTATGAGCTGCTGTTAGAGCTGGGAAGAAGCACTCTACTATAGGCATTCATCATATCATCAGCAATTATTACTTCAACAATAATGGAAAACTGAATTCCTTAAAGTAAGTCCATCCTAGGGAGGAACTGACTACAGTTGTTGTCCCTCTACCCATTAGATATCTTCTGTTGAATACATGTATGTACCACAGGATCCCCACATCTAGTGTGGGGAGAGAGTGATCTACACTACATAAAACGTAGTTTTCTGTAGCCCTAGATGACTAAACTAATGCTTCTCCTGTCGCCCGAGCTGGAACATATAAAACAGTTAGCTGCTTTTTTGTACAGCATTGTGAAACTTAACAACAGTAGAGAGCCTATAATTAAGAATTCGCTATAACGATCTATCTGCCTTGTTCTGCATTTAAGCATTTGTGTAAGAGGCTGTCTGTACGTTGTGACTGTGTTTTATTTTATTTTATTTTATTTGTCTATGCCAATAAAGGTATTGAAATTGAAAATTGACTAAACTGCAAACTTAATGTACAAACCGAAAACTGTATAAGGTTAAAGAAGTGTCTTAAACAGTGCAAAAACCATGCAAAAACATTATCAGGACTGATCTTCCACTATTCTCTCTCTCTCTCTCTCTCTCTCTGTGTGTGTGTGTGTGTGTGTGTGTGTGTGTGTGTGTGTGTGTGTGCGTGTGTGTGTGTGCGTGTGTGCGCGCACGAACCCAGTGTCGCTGTTGCTCATCAAGAGGAACAACAGCTCATTGGTGCAGTGGCTCATATATGATACTTTCTCATTGTCCCATCCCAATCTCAGAAAAATAGTTAACATCAAACAGTATCATTAGCTGTGGATTATCGATTGCTAGGCTGTCAGGAGACTGAAAGGCAGTGGTGGTCCTGAAGGCTCACCTGCCTCGGGGCAAACCCTCAATCGGTCGCTCTCCCTACCCTGGAAGTAATTGTGGTGATGTCATCATGTCACTGTAATTACTCCTTACACCAGCAGCGTTAGGGGCTGCCTCCTCCTTTCTTTCCACCTTTAAAAAAAGCGGGGGAAGGTGGAGGCAGCTCGTGTCAGCATGATGCAGCTCCACTAGAGCTGCATATTGCCACTGAAAGCAGCACCTGCCCCCTCCAAGTGGAGGAGCCAGGCACCGTTTAGAGCTGTGTGAAGTGGCTCCCTGGAGTGGCTTCGCGCTGTTCCAAGTGGCATCTGGTTCCTCCACTTGGAGGGGGTGCATACAGCTTACAACTACATAAAGTAGCTTCCAAGAAACCACTTCACACAGCTACAAGCGGTGCCCAGCCCTCTGAGGGGCGGGTGCCACTTCTAGCTGTGCAAAGCATCTTCCCAGGAGCGGCTTCGCACGGCTACAAGCGGTGCAAGGTAGCTCCAGGGAGCTGAATTGCTCTGGACAGCAGTGGTGGTGGTGGGGTCATGGCATGGCCCCGTGCCAGGTGGCGCTCAGGGACATTTGCCCCCTTGACCCTCCCTAGGTACACCACTACTGAAAGGTTTAGATTAGCAGCCTCCAGGTCCATGTTTCAGTCTCTTAGGCAGCAATCCTACACAATACTAGTGGTTCCCAAACTATGCACCATGGTGCCTGAGGACGCCATTGCAAACTCACAGGGACACCACAGGATGACCCCGGCATCCTCTTCTTCCCGGCTGTCTTGGGCACTGCCATCCTGGATCATGTGAGATCTTGCAAGAATCATGTGACATATCACATGATCCAAAATGGCAGCATCCAAGAGAGCTGGGAAGAAGAAGCTGTCACAAAAGAAGGGTGCTGTGACCATGGTAAGTTTGGGAACTGCTGCTCTATACTATCTAACCATAAATTGTTGTGAGGGACAAGAGGTTATTTGTGCAAAGTGCTCCCTGTTTACACCAAGTGCCCTTTTATCACAGTTCCCATCAGGAAAGCTCCCTTTTGAGAGACCAAAGAGGTATAATCCCATACCACATGTTCTCATCTGAGATTGTTTTCCTGGCAGGAGCTTTAGTACTGGAATTGATGCATAGTCTGACATCTGGCATTCCATCATAGGAAGTTGGGCAAGGCAAGTGATGAACTTTCTGCTGTTTTTCTCCATTGTTCCTTTTTGGAATATTCCTACCTACATCGGCTCAGTCATTGTCATAATATTTTCCTAGCACCAGGAATGTGTCTATTGTCTGAAAGTGAGTTAGGGTATGTGCACATCTTCTCAACTGTCCCTCCCTGGGTCCCTCCTACCTGGGTCCCTCCCACATCACACCCCAATCTCCTACCTGCTTTTTGCCTTTCCACCAGTGGAGTTGCATTGATGTCTTTGTGAAGTCAAAGCCACATTGATGCAGTACTTTTCTCCCATGGCACATCTGTTGGTGGGCAGGCTGCTACACTGGCAGGACTATCTGGCAAAAGTGGAGACGCACAGGCATATCTGGAGGATAGGATTGGGCTTTAAGTCATGGAAAAGCAGATCTTAAGCCAGACTGGAAACATAAAGGGTTCAGTTCTGACAAATCAACATGTCCCGCCATAAACATATTCAGAAATTCTACTGTAATCCCTGTCTGAGTATTTTAAACCTCTTCTTGTTTACCTGACTAATTTAAGAGCACTTAGAGCTTAAAGGATGAGAAGATTAGAGCTGAATTCCTTATTTTGCTGACATAAATATTGAGGGCGACAGGGTATGTGGGCATGAAAGCAAGAAAGTAATGAAATATTTCATAAGATGATCAATGTTTCACATCTTCATGTGACACATGTTTTCAGAAGATAATAGAGAGCCAAAAAACCCTATTTCAGAAGAAATTAATGCAAATTTTGTGAGGATGTGATATGCAGAATTTTTTTCCTCACTCAGATTATTTACTATTTGCATTAAGAGTGAAGATGAAAAAGAAGATGCTAAAGAGAAAGAATTTAAGCATGTGTGTTTGACTGAATCCTTAAAGTATGGAATAAGAATATATACAGATAGTCCTCAGCACCTGTGAGGGTTACATTGCTGGAACCCCCAATGGATGCTGAAAACAGCAGATATTGAAACACACTAAAAAAAACTGTTTAATGGTGTCCCTTTAAAATAGTGGCTCAAAATCTGCTTTTGTTAACATGGCATAGAAACAGTTTCCAATAATTTCCTTTTTTCAGGTCGCCCCAAGGCAAGCGACCTCCTTCCTCAACCCTGGCTTGCTGAAGAACACAACACAAAGGTGATTAAACGCTTCTGCATTACATACTAGGGTGACCAAGGGAGGGGGTTGCAATGATGCAATGGCTGCAACCTGAAAATAGCAGTTTTAATAATCAGAGTCTGCCTGCCTGCCCCCTTAGGCACAGGGTCCAATTGGAAGCAATTGGTCCAATTTGTTTAAAGCCAGCCCTGCCTGCTGATTCAGTGCATGCGTGTACATTGGGAAGTATCATTGCATTTCTTGAGTAGACTGTAAGCCAGTCACTTCAAGATTTTTACACTGAAAGGAGGGTGTAAATATTCTAAGCAAACCAACCAACTGGTGACTTTTAGGCCACAAAAACGGACCATCCCTATTTTGTATGAAAGTCACCCTTCTCCACTGCAGCTTCCTGCACCGTTGGAAGCTGGTGAAACAGTTCTCTTTGCTAGCACTGACAGCCTCTCTGTCTTGCGTACTGATGATGAAAAAGGATGTCAAACATGATCTGGCTTGGGTTCTCCCATTTTTGTGTGAAGAAGGGGTGCTTGTTTCCTGCTTCAATGAATCTAGGAAAGACACCGATATATAAAAAAACACCCCATAATGTTGCATGGCGCACCAGCAGTACTGTATGTCCTTATTCCAATGTGCTGTATCTTTAAAACCAAACTGAAAGACAGTGACGTTGTGAAAATGAATCCAGTTTATCTCCATGTGCAGCTGGAGATATTGCAATCGACATCCACTGACAGAGGATATCTGTGGGTGGTGAAGAAGAAGAAGAAGAAGAAGAAAAAAACCTCAGCTGCAGTTGCCAGGGTAAATAAAATGTGTTATTTTTTTCCTTCCATGGGGAAAGTGACTGCCATATTTCTGACTGATTAACTACTTACGAGCATTGACAGTAGGAATCCCACCCTGTAGGTGGCATGTTTCTTATTTCTAGAAAAGGCTGCTGCAAATCCATCATCTGTGGGGGGTTTTTTTTATCAACCCCAAATCCACAGCAGATTTTAGAAATTCAAGCACACACTGATTTGAATCTGAACATTAGTTATCTGCGTGATTCCCCGTTGAATGATCAAAGATGCTGCATGGCAGCCCAGCGTGGAGGCTTACTGCTTGCAGGCTGAGAAAGAGCAAAGACGAAGGGGGGGGGGGAAAAGCTCCAGATGAGTTCCCAGAAAACCACAGGCAACCAACAAGACGGAAAGTTTGATCCACTCCGGTGCATAGACAAGCCAGGGTGAAACTTCCAAAACAGGGTTTGTGAGGATTTCTTTTTATGTTTTGTTTCGCTCTTGGCATGGGAACACCACTGTGTTCTTTCTTAGCTAGTTCTGGAGCAAAACACTGACTAGAGATTAGAGTAAATTAAGGTAAGCTGATGCCAGGCCTGGCAAGGCCTTTTCCCAAGGGAAAATTTGGTGCCAATGCCTCTCCCTGCCTCTGCCACTTCGTCATCATCCACTCTCCCCCTCCAAGTTAGCTGGTGATGGCACCAACCCCTTTAATTGAAACAAGAATAGCTGTGGGTTATGGCAAACACCAGGTTCTTGTTCTTCACCTGATGGTGCATAGGGCACTACCACTGCCTCCTCCCCTGAAAAGGTAAGCCCTCTAATTCGTGGTTCGCAAACATTTTAGCACCAGGACACACTTTTGAGAATGACAATCTGTCAGGACCCACCAGAAGTGATGTCATGAACCTGGAAGTGATGTCATGGCTGGAAGTGACATCACCAAGCTGGGAAATTTTTAATACCCCCTATGATAAAAACAAATTAAACAAGTAAGTAAATTAATAGTTTACAAAAATATACGTTTTAAAATGTATTTAAAATGAAAAATGCTTCTAACCCTCCCAAGCAGTTGCTGAACGTTTAAAAAAACATCCCCAAACATCCCAAAGCCTGCAATCCCATTTACACTTACCCAGGAGTAAGCCACATTGACTATAATTGTTAAAAGCAGTACAGATCTGTAACACTTCCCCGAATATCGTCACGTACCATGCTAGCATCAACTCTAATATATTAAAAATAAAACACACATTGAAATGAATGGGGACCCACCTGAAATGGGGTAGCAACCCACCTAGTGGGTCCCAACCCACATTTTGAAAAACAATGCTCTAACTGATGTGGACCCTTGAAAAGCGCCCCCATCTGACCAATCTCCAACACCACTCTTGGATTGGAGCTCATACACGTCAAACTGGATATCCTTCTTTCTTAGGGCGCAATCCTAACCAACTTTCCAGCACCGGGGTAAGGGCAATGCAGCTACGAGGTAAGGGAACAAACATTCCCTTACCTTGAGGTGGCCTCTATGACTACTGTTCCACTGCAGGATGCAGCACATGCCCTTTTGGCACAACTATGCCAATGCTGGAAAGTTGGTTAGAATTGCACCCTCCATCTCAAGCAAATGGACGTGGAGTCTTTTTATGTAGTAATGAAAGAAGTACATACCACACATATCTGGACATACTCTTTGCTGGAGTCATATTTCCTGAATGGGATCCTGCAAGCATATGATGAATAAAAGCTGCTTCCATGCTTCGTTCTGCACACTTAAAGCAGCATAGCTTTGGTTTTGCAGCCCCAGGCTCTGACCTGACCAAATCCGTTTCTCTCATCTTATTTCCCAGTTTATATTGGGGTGCAGCTTGGGTAGAGCTTGAAGTAACACCACTTTTGGAGGATGTGTCAGCACAGTTAACAAGGGGTAACTCCTGAACATAAAACTAAAATGAGCCCTCCTTGCCGAAGGATGGGCTCGTCCATCTAAGTCCAACATTCTGTTTCTAACAACACCAGCCAGGCAGATGTGAGTATGGATTAGACATACAGAGTAAATGTTAAACATGGAGTTGAAGTATCTGCATCTGAATTTTAATAATTGACATTCCCACACTGTAGCATTCTGCTTTGTGTTTTCCCCCTGCCTTAATTAAAAAGGGGGATTTACTTTTACATACAGTTATCCTTTAATTTAATCCCCAATTTAGAACCCACTTATATTGTAGCAGAAAGCTTTCCAATTACATATGCTATGAATTGTTTAAATAAATGATCATTTGTAAATTCACCATCTTAACATAACTTTAGGTTTACAAACTGGAAAAGCATCTATGCATGTTTAAGTATCACCTGTTCACATTATGCGTGAGTTGTGCTGATACTTTGTTTTAAAGAATAAACAAATACCCCTAAACATAGATACCATCTGGGGGGGGCTCTGGTTTTTTCAGCCCCCACATTAATGCGAGCCCCCCGGCATCCAGCACCCACACCCAATCTGCTCCAAAGCACCCACAGCTAACCTGCACGGTCTTTGGGAGACAGACTAGTGAAGTGCGCGACATCATTTTAACTCCTGGCGCGTGCGCACAATGTCTGCTCTCCTGACAGGGAGCTATGGAGCCCAGGTCTACCTGCTGGTCTACCCATTATAAATATATTTATATTTTGTAAGTATAGTGGGTAGACCTGAGCTCCAGAGCCCAGGTCTACCCCTTATAAGTATAGACAGTGGTAGACCTGAGCTCCGGAGCCCAGGTCTACCCACTATAAGTATAGCGGGTAGGGCTCCGGAGGACGTGGCTACATTACATCAGGGGGTGTGGTCAAATCAACGTCGGGGGCATCATCACGTCAACGTGGGGGGCGTGGCCACGGGCACCCACATTTATCAAAGCAAGTCGGTGCCACTACCCCTAAACTACTGGAAAGACTACCTTTGCGCTAGGCAACAGATCTGTGCCCCTGCAATAGTTAGATCAGTTTCTGAAAACAAAGAAAGAAGGACTAAACCTTTGGGGAAATAAAGCTTGTATAATTAAAAATACAATTTCAATACCTTCTATAAAAGAAAGGTTAATAAACATCTGTATGAACAAGCACAGCAAGTAACCTAGGCTTGGATCCTAGACTTATGCATCATTCATAAGGGGAGTTGCACTCACAGAAGATCCTCATCAGCACAAAGGACAATCAGAGCACAATCCTAACTAAGTTTCTAGTTGTGTCATTAGAATTGACATAGTTGTGTCAATGGGGCATGTGCTGCATCCTGCAGTGGAATAGTAGTCACAGAGGCTTCCTCAAGGGTTAGGGAATATTTGTTCCCTTACCTTGGAGCTGTATTGCCCTGATTCTGGTGCTGGAAAGTTGGTTAGGATTGCGCCCTCAGTGTTTCTGAACCAGTGGTATTCATACCACAAGTGGTATATGGGGTGGTGTCTATTGGTATGTATAGGACCCCTTACCCCTGTCACCTGGCAGCAAGACCAGCAATACAATGTGACAAGCAGCAGTAGGAGGCTCAGTTGGTTGGCTGAGCTCCAGCATGCACTTTTGTGCATTCAAAAAAGCCCTGCTGTCCACCCTGAGCCTTTTACTGGTGTTTATCCCATTGCAACTGGCCTCTCAATCCAGACATAACTGGTGATATCATCATCTCCAGCTACATCTGGTGGTACTTCCAAAAGGTGGACCATGTGAAGTGGTATGGTGGGGGACAAACATTGAGGGCTCAATCCTAACCAACTTTCCAGCGCTGACATCGCTGTGCCAATGGGGCATGTGTGCATTCTGCAGTGGAGTAGTAGTCACAGAGGCCTCCCAAAGGTAGCGGAATGTTTGTTCCCTTACCTTGGAGCTGCATTGCCCTTACCCCAGTGCCGGAAAGTGGGTTAGGATTGTGCCCTGAGAAATGCCAATCTAACCCATTCTTGGAATCTCTAACATATCGTGCCACACAAGAAGTTTCTCCAAACATCATTTGCTGGCTTTCATGAAGATCTGTCTATTAATTCGATGGGTGGCCAACCTGAGGAAGGTGCCACAACTGGCTGCAGAAGTTTTTGGAACTGATGCATAATGTGTACTGTACTATAGTGAGCACTTGCACTGTATCCTTTTTCAGACTTCTCTTGTGGAGCATTTGGCAAAAGGTTAACTTGCCAGACCAGAGGAGTAAGGAGATAATGAACTACAGCCTAATCCTATCCAACGTTCCAGCACTGGTGCAGCCGTGATAACGGGGAATATTCTGCATCACATTATGAGAGGACAATCATGGAGTCGTCCTCAAAGTGAGGGGATATGATGGCATCTGGCCTTTAAAAGGGGATTGGACCAATTTCTGGAGGAAAAGTATATAGGCCATGATGGATTGTGCAACCTCCTTACATTAGTAGGAGACTACTTCAGAGTACCGGGTGCAAGGGAGTGGCAACAAGATGCAAGTGTCTTTTGTCTCTTGCCTCCCTGGAGCACCTGGGGGGCCGCTGTGAGGTACAGGAAGCTGGACTAGATGGGCCTTTAGCCTGATCCAGCAGAGCTCTTCTTATGTTCTTATGTTATGTTAAGAAACTCTCCATGAGGTGGGCAAAGTTGCCAAGAGCTGAAACTGGAGTTGCCATCATGTTTTGCCTACAGCAAAAATGCTGAGGCAAATTGAGGCATTCCTGCCAAGAGAAATAAACAATGACTGTTGAAACAAAGAAATAGCCCAGTCCTGTAAGGGCCTGGTGGCGCTGTGGGTTAAACTGCTGAGCTGCTGACCCGAAGGTTGGCAATTCGAGACCATGCAACAGAGTGAGCTCCCATTGCTTGTCCCAGCTCCTGCCAAACCAGGAGTTCAAAAGCACCTAAAAATGCGAGTAGATAAATAGGGACCACTTCAGTGGGAAGGTAACAGCGTTCTGTGCACCTTGGCGTACAGTCATGCTGGCCACATGACGGTGGAAGCTTGTTCTCAGACAAATGCCGGCTCTTCAGCATAGAAATGGAGATGAGCACCACCCCCGACAGTCGGTCACGACTAGACCATTTGGTCATGAGGAAACCTTTACCTTTATAAGGGCCTTATGTTGCCAAAACAAGTGTTCCTGAATGTCATGTCATTCAGCACAGAGTGGCCACAGCAAGCAACTGGGTCTGCTTGCCAGCGATCAGAAGACACCAGCTGGTAAGTCAGCACAGAGAGTGGCAGGAAGACAGGCAGGGGCAGGAACAGAGTGGAGATGGAGACAAGGAAAAGGGCAGGTTGAGGATGGAAAGAGGCCAGTATCAGCAGCAGTGACATCACCCATATATCCTATCCCCCTTTCAGGTCTCAATTCTGCTGTCTGGATCCACGTGAACTCACACCATTGAAATTGCTGGCACAGGTGTGAGTAGACTCGGCAGGCTGCTGCTGGTTTACCCCAAGGCAAGGGAACAAATTTCCTTACCCTATGGAGGCCACTAGGGCCTGCAAGCACCCCAGCGACATGGCTGCTTTGTACCCTTAGGGAGTTATATATAGGATTGTGCTGAAAGGAGATGAATGAAATTTCTCAGGGAGTTCACATAGGCATCCCAGCACACTTCACAAGCTGCTCCATCCTCGCATCATGCTGCTTTCCCTGGATATGCAGGTACTTATGGAAAAGGCTTGTGCTTGCGGGTCCATCGTCTGGGCCATTAAACCCAGCTGAGTGCTATACTATATGCCTTGGTGATGAACAAAAATGGCGCGGTCATTTTCATCCACTCTATCTCTGCACAGTAATGTTATTAGAGCGCCTGTTGACATCACACAGGATTCAATTGGTAGCATTTGCAACAACAATATATCTTGCCAGAAAGCATTTTTATGCAAAACCATCAATATTGGCAAAGTTATCTCGCAGTTGATGGTGCTCCCAAATTGAATTTTTTTTTTTTTAGCCAGCTCGAAGCATGAAAAAGTGCTGGCAAAAGATATACGCTCCTGAATTTGTTTATTCATATGCCTACGCAGAAGAATACATTTGAAGGCATATTCCTTTTTGCAACTCCTTGCCTGGTTTTTATACCTCGGTCTAGTTAACTGCATAATTGGAACCTGCTACCTTAGAGCAAGCTTTTGCTGGAAAAGTTAGTAGGATTCTGTTGGGGGTTTAAAAGAGCTGATATTTTATCACAATGTTCAGATTATGTGTTTCATGCTTTGTTATTTGAGAATTTCCAAACAAACAGGAGTGGCCCAAGGAGTCTCTAAGGAGTGGCCTGATTCAACCCATCTGTGGATAGCGGACAGGTGGCCAGCAGGGATAAGGGTGCAATGAGCTAGGGCAGGGAAAAGGAGGACAGGGCAAATAGCCAGAGTGGGGGGGGGAGGCAGAATAGTAAATACAGCAGGTGTCGCAATGCACCATGTAAGCGCCCCCTCTCCATCAGAGCCATTGGGATAGTGATGGCAATGCACAGGTGGTGCCATCGCTGAATGATTCCAATGATGAGGGAGAGAGGCAGTTGCAATCAGTGGTGTCATTCAAATGATTTAGGAACAGGAACTCACTTTTGATTGGCACTTGTCGGGAACCCGGAACCAGCCACGGAGCCTGTTAGGATCCGGAACGCCCGTTCTGGTCTGTTCCCCCTGAATGACATCACTGGTTGCGATGCTTGCCATACCTACCATGCTGCCCCCCCCCCATGATTAGACTTCTGGGCCAACCTGCTTACGCCTATCATTTCCTTTCTCAAGTGTTCCTATCCAGTGATGCAGAAACTCTCCGCATGCTGTTTGCGCTGGAAGGAACAGAAGTACAGGCATGCCCCAGTATCCCCTGCAGGTTTCATTCTGAATCCCCTGTGGATACATGAAACCATGGATACTGGGGCTGCCTTTTTAAAGACAGGAACATCAGTGGCTTTGCTGCAACAAAGTAAAAAAAAGAGATTTGATTAACGTTCCCCTATCTTTTTAATAAAAGGCACAGCGGGTTAAACCGTTGAACTGCGAGCTTGTTGACCGGAAGGTTGGCAGTTTGAGACCACGTGACAGAGTGAGCTCCCGTTGCTTGTCCCAGTTCCTGCCAGTCTAGCAGTTCGAAAGCATGTAAAAATGCAAGTAGATAAATAGGTACCACTTCGGTGGGAAGGTAACGGCGTTCCATGTGCCTCGGCGTAGAGTCATGCCGGCCACATGACCACGGAAGCTTGTCCTCGGACAAAATGCCGGCTCTACAGGCTTTGAAACGGAGATGAGCACTGCCCCCTACAGTTGGTCACGACTAGATCATTTGGTCGTGGGGAAGGCTTTACCTTTATCTTTTTAATAGTCGTCCTAATATCAATGGTATTTGTGGATTACTGAAAACGTGGATACCGAATTAGTGGATACCGGGGCAAGCCTGTAGCTTTACTGAAAGAGGAAGATACTATGGCTGTGACAAGAAAGATAGGAGCTGATGCGGGGAGAAAGTGGAACATATCAGATCAGCCCGTATACTTCCACCTGCATCTCTTCATTCTGCCGTCTTCCAAGCATGAAGAGGCTGGACTGAGGCAAGTATCTCTGAGTATAGTATAGTATAGTATAGTATAGTATAGTATAGTATAGTATAG
>JAJKFI010000046.1:11985974-12018055 GCA_029204185.1 Lerista edwardsae
TGTGTGTGTGTGTGTGTGTGTGTGTGTGTGTGTGTGTGTGTGTGTGTAGATCATTTCTAGGCTGCCCTTCAGTACAAACTTCCTGCAGCAGTGTACAATCAATGTGAAAATTAGAATAAAGAAGCATAAAACATAGGAAGAGTAGCCATAAAACCAATAAAATCCAGCAGTGACAAAAATCAGTTATAAAGCATGTTGAGATGCCTAGGGAAATTAGCCATTTGAAAAGATGTGACAAACGTGATCTGGATGGGGCCCTAGTTAGCAAGGAGATTGAAGAAGTGCACTAAAACAAAACACCTATCGGTTTGCTCAGAACAGTACACTTGCAAGTCATTCACCATAACCCATTTAAATAATAAAATCAAATGTGAAAAAGCCCAATAAAAATTTTGCAAAGTGTAGTTTGATTCTATGCAAGTTTTAGTAAGAAGTCAATTTGCTATGTTCCTTTGCCTGGGCCTTTCAGACACTGAGTTTTATTACAATGTTTTATTGGCTATTTCTTCTGCGGCTATTGCTATGCTGTTTTTATCCCAGCATGGTAATTGTCTTATTGTATTGATATTAGATTATATTTTAGCATCGTAAGCCACTCTGGGAAATTTTTTTTACTTGAAGAGAAGTGTAGAGATTTCCCAAAAAAATAATACATAAAATAAATACTGTGCCTCAATACTTTATTGATGGACATGGCTGTCTTTTAAAACATAACAGTCTGTCCTTGGGATTTATTTGGGTCTCTAACTGGATCAAGCAAAGCCATCCTACGAAGTCACATTCGAGAACATAAAAGGCACAGGACTCAAAAGAACATGGTTAGAATATCCTTGTTTATACCATGGTAATAACCACATCATAGATTGTGGGGTAGGACGGAACTCTGTGGTCCATCATGTTCTTCCACTGAAGTCACTGCCACGTATAATTTCCACTAACAACCACTAACAGGACGACTCAAAAAAAGGATCAGTAAAACTGCTTCAGGCCAATTCTGAAGCAGCTATTAGCCATTATTTATTTATTTAAGGATTTCTAACCCCCTTTCTCACCAACTCTCACAATAAGGGAGAGTCTGGGCGCAATCCTAACTAACTTTCCAGCACTGACTTAGCTGTGCCCATGGGGCGTGTGCTGCATTCTGCAGTGGGGGAGGGGCAGTCACAGAGGCCTCCTCAAGGTCAGGGAGTGTTTGTTCCCTCACCTCAGAGCGCCATTGTCCTTACCCCGGTGCTCGAAAGTTGGTTAGTATAGGATTGCACCCTTACAGACCCAGGATGGTTCACATAGGCAAACTGTCACGAAACCCCATTTTTCCAAAAGGGAGATTTCTTTACAATACTATGAGGAGCAACTCATAGAATTCTTCATTCCCAGATGTTTTCCTTCCTGTGTGGTCATCACTCTTTCGCCATCACATGCCATCCATGCTCCCAGCAGGAGCAGTGGCAAGTCATCCAGATGTTATACATTCTTGGCAGCTGACCTCCACACTCCTCTACAGCAGCTTATTGCAGTGGACTCCCTTGCCCTCTCACAGCCCAGTGATCGACAGCAACAACAGAAGTGAATCCTTGTGGCTCTGTTCTCTCACAACAGCTTATCAGCTGCGATCTCCCATCCAAATCACAGCCAGGGTTACTCCCACTGAGCTTCTTCCAGGTTAAAGCAGCTTTCATCTCCAGCCCCCACCTCCTGCCCTATTTATAAGGCTCATAATGCAGTCCTAACCTGTGCAGGAGCAGGAAGGCCAAAAGGCCTGCACTGCATCCGACCCAGAATAGGAGGCAGCTGAAACTAACTGTGGGGCAAGGGAACGTTTGTCCCATTGCCCCAGGGTAAGCCCCTGGCAGCCTGATGGGGCTGTTCGGATCTGCGCCTGCTGAATAGCAAGCACAAATCCGAGCAGCCTGGCATGGCTCTGATCAGGGCTGTTTGGCTTGGGGATGGGGATTAAGATTTGGCCTAATGGCCAGATCCTGACTCCTCCCCTATCCCTGGTCCACCACACCCATAGGACTGTCCCCCCTCCACCTTCCCCCACCCTGTTCCACCTTCCTCTGCCTCCCTCCCACCTTCCCCCTGTCCCCAAAAGCCCCCGTGCTGGCCAAACTCAGCCGGCACAGGGGCAGCTTACCTTCTGCTGTCGATGGTGCACCTGGGCCGACATTGCTGCATGTTTATGCTTATGTTTATAGCGCATTTGCAACAGCGCTGGGCCGACAAAAGCTTGCTTGCTCCAAAATGCTGAAATCCAGAACCAGGAGAACAAATACCAGGGTAGGAGCATGCTTGGGAAAAAAAAAGGAAAAAAGAATCTGGAACACTGAGTGAGGATGCAGCCACTGTGCCCCTCCTTTTTGTTCTGCCTAAAGCAGTGATGGTGAAACTATGACGCGTGTCAAAAGTGTCACGCCACAGTGTTTTGGGCGACACACCAGTGTTCACCAACACCTGACAACAACTGAGGCTGCAATCCTATTCACATTTACCTGGGAGCAAGCCCTATTGTCTATAATGGGACTTACATCTGAGTAGACATGCATAGGATTGGGCTGCGCGTTTGTTTTACTTGTATTTCATTTTTGTAATTATTTGATGTATCTTTATATAATACAGAGAACCACATACTATTAAACTGCATTAAAAAAAAGAAAAAAATAGGTAGTTTCTGTTTTGTTTGGGGGCGACACACCAGCAGAGTCAAATTAGGCGTTTTATGAATTTTTGACACACCGAGCCCAAAAGGCCATCCTGGCCTAATGCAACTATTGTAGAATGGGGTAAGGGACCAACAAAGGAATAGGGCCAGAAGAGTAGAAGCTGATATCAAAGCCTCAGAATCTTTCAAGGTATCACCATTGTTGCTAGGCAAGGAATTTACAAGCCTGCTTGGGGCTACCAGCCAGCAAAACATCCCAGAGACATTCTTAATATGAACCCTTCCCTCAATGTGTATGATTGTACCCCTTACTTCCCAGTACCTTTATGCTTATCCCAATCCATGACAGGCACTCCTACAGAAGGGACACATGTAATGTGAGGAGGAAAGGAGCCTCTTGTAATTCAGCCTTCTGCAGTGGAGTTAATTCTGAGAGGGCAGCCAGGCATCGAGAACAGATGGGCTTATTTTCTAACCTTCCATTATCACACACTGTACTTTTGCTGATGAAAACTGTGCAAGTGAAATATTGAATATTAAGCTCTGGATGCTGAAGGACTCTGAGGTGAGATATTACCTCTGAGTTTTCCGCCAGAAGGCAAACCATAATAAGAGTCTGTGTGTGTGTGTGTGTGTGTGTGTGTGTGAGAGAGAGAGAGAGAGAGAGAGAGAGAGAGAGAGAGAAGCATATTAAAGGTCTGCTTACTTCATTAAACTTCCCTTAAATGAAGATCTGAAGAGGATCTAATTTGCTGGGATATTCCAGGCCTTTTCTTCTTCTTTTTGGGGCTACAAAGCAGTAGAACAAATACACTTAAACTAAGGCTGTTAATGAGACCAGTGTTGTTTGTGAGGCCGCAACCCCAAATGAGTGAGTGATTAGGTCTGAGAAGAACTTGGCTTTTTGCTGCAAGACAAAATAAAAGCAATGACATTAAGCATTACAGACTGAGAAAGCGTTCTGCAGAAAGCACATTAAAGGGGCCTACCTCCATTAAACTTCCTCAACAAAAGTCTGAAGGGGAGCTAATGAGTAAGAACATTGTTGTTCCTTTTCCACCTAGAAAGAGAATAAATATTCTTAAAAGGAGACAGTTAAGGAGAGACTGTCATTTGTACAATGCAATGCTAAAATAACAAGAGTTATTTTTATATATAGTAGACCCAGGGACTGACATTTTGACTTCAGTCATCTCCAAGTTCAGCCCCCGCCGGTAAAGGAGCAGGTCTTATTTTCATTGCCTTTGAGAACATGACAGCAAACGGAGATTATGAACAAATAAAAATGTGAAGAGAGAAAAAAACACAGAAGAAATAATAATAATTAGTCACATTGCCTGTTAAAGTACCTCAGGGAAATTACAGTATGAACATGTCATAATATGCCACAGCGGTAGGCTGTTTATGTGTAGTTAGTCAATAGCCAATTAGCTCAATGCAGTCACATCTGCCAAGGCAGTAGGTCTGCTTGAGATGTTGGTGGACCTTGAAAGTTCCTCAGCTATTCCTTTGGCTGCACTGTGATCAGACTGCGTGATGGTCACTGAAAGACCATTTGAAATTAGCCCTGGCTGGGCCAAGATCGAATTAACTCAAATTAACTATCCTTGTATAGAAAGCCAAAGAAGAGCACACGTAATTATCCTGTCAATGCAAATGCAGGCAATGTGTTTTGCAAGACACATTCTCCTAATGAGGTAACATTTCAAATGCATTTATTTAAAAAGCATCTGTGGTGTCAAAGCTGTAGCAGATAAGGTGTGAGGCTTTAAAAGATTTTTTTTTGGAAAAAAAAAAACAATCAGGCAAATTTATCTCAACAACCAATGAATAATAAACAAACATTGACTATGAGAGGAGTCTGTCAAAGAATTTTTCTAAAACCCATCATGGGAGCTCTCAAAATGACTGCTTTTGCTTAAGGAAATCTCACCTACTGTACAATATTCAACAAGGGAGAACCGGCCAGTAGTAATCTTTTATTGATTATCTTTGCCATATTAAAAACCTCGGGGAGTTGGCAGCCTAGTAGGCTGGATAAATAAGTACTAATTGGTTGCAGTAGCACTTCCATTTCTATTAATAATGGAAGCAAAATGTAAAATCTGCCTTCGAGATTGTGACGGCTCACTGAAAATATGTGGAGTTCGATTGTTGACATCTGAAAACTGATCTTTGGGACCAGATGTTTCACAGCAGTCGCAATCCTACTATTTTGTGGGAAGGGGCAAAATCCCTGGGCACAACTCTGCTGGGGTGGGCGGAGGGCAGCGATGAGGTGGCTCACCTGTATTGGAAAAGGCAGGAGATACCCCAAGGAGAAAGGGAATGGTATCAGCAATGGCCCCTTGTCCAGGTAAACCAGGGATTATGGGGTTAATCCCAGAACTGGAATGAACTTTGTACTACCATCTATTCATCTTTTTAATCTTCATTCGCTTGTCAACAAAATGGACAAACTGCATCTTATTAATCAGGCCTGACTTTTTATGTCTGGCTGTTCTTGTCTTACAGAAACCTGATTCAATGAGTCTGTTCAGGACAGTGCATTGGATACATCTGGAATCGAAAGGAGGAGGCATTTGTTTTTTATAAATTGTTGAACTTGTGATACATGCTGAGGTGACTCAGAGGCTGTGTTTCATTCTGAATAATGCCCTTATTTGTTTTGTGTATTTATTGTTTATTGTGTGTGTGTGTAGCATTGTTTGTATGTAGCTGGTAGCCACACTAAATTCCAAGTATGGTTACATACTTGGCCAATAAAATCCAAAATCAAAATCAACTCCTGCAGCAGGAACACAGCTGCAAGCTGATAAGGGCTCGCCCTTTGAAGGGAGGTTAGCACAGGTGCAGATGGGTGTGGCTGATGAATTAAAGCCTGCCCACTGATTGGCTGGCCTCAGTATAAAGTTGGAGGCAGGAGGTGCAGTAAAACACCTGGGAAGGTGCTAGAGAAGGGCACCAGGTAGGTGCTGGCAAAGCTGGATTATTAAAGGAAGGGTGATTAGCACCAGGTAGGTGCTGAACAGACGGAGTGCTGGCTGGACTGCCTGCCTGCAGGACTATCGGACGGACTGATGAACTGGCTGAAAGACTAGCTAAGGTAAGCTCATTGTGGGGAATAACTGTGGTGAACAGTTGTATGGCTGCCATGCCCCTGGGGCCACCAAGTAGAGGAGGCAGTTGTGGCTTAGGCAAGCTGACTGCCTATTGTTTGGTGGTGGGGTTTGTTGGTAGGGTATTTTGAGCTAAGCTAGTGATGAGAGCAGTCTGGAGGAGGCTGACCAGCTGGTGATCCCAAGCAAAGCCTCAAGAAAGAGAGGAGGCCCAGTGGGTGACTGAACCCCCCTCCCTCTTGCCTATCTCTGAGGCCGCTCTGGAGGCAAAACTAGTTAGCCTAGTGTGGGTATCGGGGCCCTTGGGAAGGCCCAGCTGTGAATTTGGCAGAACATCACCTCTCGGAGAGGTGAGCGGTTTTGGCCCACCGACCCTCCCCTGCCATTGTACAGCTCTGAAATGGAGCCTGGCATGGCATGGGGGTGGAGTGGAGTGGTACATGGGGGCAAAGAAACAGCAGAGGGGTGGGATTCCTCCTCCTCCTCTGTCCCTGGGTGACCCATTGGCTGAGTCCACAACTGTTTCACAGTGGAAATGGGTGACACTGAGACCTTGACAGCCAGGGGATGGGGAAGACAGAATACCAGTAGTCATGGCAGCAGGTGCCAGCAAATATGTGATGGGCGGTGGGTGTGGTTAGATGGGCAGACCACTGCAGTATGGGGCAGCCCAGTGATTGTGTGCTACAGCTTCCCAGTCAGTGTCTTTCTGTGGTGATTCAAGTTGTGCTTTGCCTGCCTCCTGTTGTGGCTGGGCTTTTAGGGGGCAGCTTTGTGGAATAGCTGGTGTGGTTCCTAAACCTGCCTCCCCCTCTTCTTTTGTCCCTACCATGGGTATTTCTGGCCAGTCATGCAAAAGGAGAGTGTGTTGCTGATTAGGGCTCATCCCCTAGCTGGGCTCAGATCTGTCTTGCCTTGGAATGTCTTGCTTGCAGTGGGTTTCCAGCATTCTGCTTGGCCTAAGTCTTGCTGCGGCTGTACTTATGACCCATCCTATTCCTTTCCCTGGCAAAATGCCCCCACAGAGGCTCAAAACTTTGCCATGGAGGGCCATGCGTGTGTTTCACATGGCTGCTCGCTTTCAAGGGTGCTATCTTTCCACACTGGCTTTGTTCTGCTCAAGAATGCACCAACATCACACTATCACATACCGATGACATGCCAACATCACATCACTGAGGTGCCGAAGTTAAGACACTAATCCATGAGGTTTCCATTGATGCTCTCTGCACTAACGGAAAGGGCTGTGTCAGCTTTACTGAGAGAGCTGTGCTGGTGTGGCATTGTCTGGGTGGATATCTTATGGCTGGTGTTGCACTGGTGCCCGTGAGATTGGACTAAACAGGATATCCACAGAACCATAAGTGGAAGGAGAGAATGCATCCCTGCTGATCAACAAATTTTGCACAAGTACCAGCTGAAGGATTCTCACAGTGCAATAAATGGAGACTGGGGAGTAATACTAGGGCAGCCCCATCCTAACCTGTGCTGCAACAGGCAGGTCCTGAGATACAGTGAATTTAGGAAGAGATGAGCTGCCACATATAAACTCAGGTCGGTCATAAAAAGGTGTTGAAAAGAGTTTGTGAAAGAGATGGCACAAATGGAAGAATTCTGGATCTAGAAGGCACTTTCCCTTACAATACACTCCTGCACAGCTAGGAACAACCCTTCTGTGAGTAGAAGATGTTTCCAGCTAGCAGAATGGCATCTTTGAATTTGAGTCAATGTAAAATGACATTTTGTAGGATTTTTGAGTGTGGGTGCACAGTCAGTATTCAGCAGACCAGGCACTTAAAGCTAGTTGCTTTATAGGCACATGTGAAAAAGTTACCTAATATTAAACTCTGTACTCTTATTGAATTTCCATTGATTACTCTGCAGTTATATGAACTACTACGCCAGCTGCCTTATAGGTTTATGTACAAAATTCAGTGTATTTTTTAATTCAAATTTAACCAGGATTTATTACAGCAACAGTGCATAGAAACTGAACTGTAAGAACTGCAACATGATAAAAACAAATCCATTTTGAACAAAGTAGCTTTGGGGCCATTCAACCCTATTGCTGCCGGTATACTAACACAATTGAAAACAAATGGTAATCTTGCATTGCAAGCCTCAGTACTCAGAAGGACTCAGAAGTCCTTACCCTTGCTGAAAGCCCACCAGACCATAATACTGAGCAATCTTTAATTTGCTGAGCATCTTTCATGTTGGGGGACAGTTCTGTGTCTTGAAAAGATTTTAGGTGGTTGAGCCATTCCTCATCCAGATCTCAACCGTCTTTTAGTCTCAGATGCGTTGGTTTGTGGGGAGGGGAGAGCATTAATTGCTTAGCAGCTATACTTCATGACTGGTACCAAGAACCACAATCCCCAGGGGACAATAGAATTAGGCACCTGCATGTAGCACTATCACAAGTACGCACCAACAATACATGCTGGAAGAAAATTCTTGGGAAAACAGACATATTTCCCACCCCCAAATGTTTGTAACCACCTGTAAGAATGCTTGTAATTACCTGAGCCTGTTCTTTTTTTAAGCTGAAATTGTCCACTATATAGGGGAGTGGCAAGGAGATGCAGGTATCCCTGAGGCATCTGGTGGGCCAATGTGAGATACAGGATGCTGGGCTAGAAGGGCTTCAGCCTGATCCAGTGGGGCTCTTCTTATGTTCTTATATTCTTACATGTCACATAAAAACAATTCAACATTTCCGGTGTAGAGCAATTCACTGGAATTATTCAAGATAGGCAAATTAATATACCATAATTTGTTGCTCATTTATGCTCAGCTCTAAAACTTTTCCAATACCCAAGTCCAATCCCAAAGCTGTCTGTCACCTTTGATTACCCCTTCTAAACACATCTGTTTCTATTGGAGATTCATAGGAATCCACCCAGTTCATAAGTTGGTCACTTTTTGTGTCTTCATTTCAACAAATGAAGAAGCCATTTCCAGTTTTGCTAGTGCTACATTAAAAAATTATGACAACAAAAATTTTATTTCCAAATGCTATGTTAAGGCCTAAATCTCAGTTTTCTTCCTCATTAGCGATGGCCACATCCACAGATCCTTTAAATTGATTTGAACATGTACAAAGTATATTTCCTTTGTGTGCAACAAAGCTATTCAGCTAGGATTAAGAAACAATTTCTGGGCCTGTCATTTTAAAAAAGGTTTACAAGACCAACTCAATAGAAATCAGGATACGTTTTCCTTTGCTAGCCTGCATTGTTTGGTTTATACTTTTGAATATTATCATAAATACAATTTTCCTGGAGCCGAGATGGGCTCAGAGAAGGCAATTAAAAATAATACATTAAAGGCAATGCTTTGTTGTGGCGCATCTTGAGCTGCCCCGATTAGCACTGCTGCCTGTCTTTCAAAGCTGTTTTCCAGTTGTTAATTACCAGTACTATTATTATTATGCGATACAAGAGTAGAAACAATGAAAGGGGAAGGAATCAAACAAGAATGCAAGTTGCTGTCCTACATGCAGGCAAAAGGACAAGTGAGGCAGATCCCTGAGAATGCAAGCAGAATTCAGACATAGCCTTTGCAGCATTGTATTGTAGATGGAGAATCAAGTTCATAGAAATGTGAGGATGTGTGATACATATGTACGGGGAAGCTGTGGTCTACTATTTTTTTTCTATATTAAAAACATATTGAACCTGCCTGTTTCTTGGAAAGATCCAGATCAGTCTCAGCAAGAAAAGCCTGGAGTCAGACCCCGCCCCCCCCCCCCAATCCCTTGCACCAACACCTTGTCCAGGTCTAGAATAATCAAGATCAGCCAAGAAATATCCAATTCGAATAAGTGCTCCTGATGAAGTATTCTTCTGATAGGGAGCAGATTCTGCTCCTCCCCACCCCGCCTTTTCATTGTGTACTTATAAATACATTCCAGCTTTGTGTTGTTTACGGCTGTAAAGCTCTGGTGTACATCTGGAAAGTATGAACTGATCCTCATGGTCTTTTATGATACCAGGATTTATTATAGCAACAGTGCATATAAACTGAACTGCAAGAAGTGCAACAGGGTGAACACAAATCCATTTTTGAACAAAGGGGCTTTGGGGCCATTCAGCCCTATTATCAGCAGGTATAATAATAACACCACTGAAAACAAATGATAGTCTTGCATTGCAGGCCTATCTGTCTCAGAAGTAAGTCCCACTGAATTTGGTGGGGCTTACTCTCAAGTAAGGGCAGGATTGTACCCTTACGGCACCTTAAAAACTACCACATTGATTGTAACATATGCTTTGGTGGATGAGAGCCCAGCCCATCAAATGTTATTCTGTCAGGCAGGTGGGAGTGTTTGTGTATACACAAATACACATATGGCTATGGGGTGGAGGGAAATGTGAGCCATAGGCCAAAGAACTAGACATGCAGAAGGTACAGCAAATAATACTATAACAATAAGAGGATTTATATACTACATTTCAACTTCAGAAATGTTCTCAAAGCAGTTTACATAGCAAAGGGATAAGAAAATTGTTCCCTGCCCCAAACAGGCTCACAGCTAAAAAATAAACACAAGGGTAAAGCAAGCAACAGCCATTGGGAGTGAGGCATTCCTGAGGGAGGGGGCAAATGCCCCAGGCGCTGTGCTGGGGGGGGTGGAAAAATTGCTGTCATTCTCCCTGCTTGGCACCCTGGGCACCCTTGTCTGTGCCACTGCAGGCTCCCTGGTGGCGGAGGCAGGAGGAGACCCCTTGTCCTGACCCCTCGTCTGCCCTCCACAGTGGCGGCAGGAAATACGCAGGCAGGTGGGTGCTTGGAAGCCACGTGAGGCTGCAGGAGGGGTGGCCCCTGCAGATGGGGTGCACCCCTGGAGGTTGCACCTTTGCGCCCACCCACCCCCCAGATTGCCCCTGTTCCTAGCCTCTCCAAGCTATGAATGGCTCTGAAGGTGACAGGGCATGAGCGCTTGCAAAACTTAGTGTTTTTACCCTCCCTTAGGAATGCCACTGCACAGTGGCTGCTAACAACGCAATCTTACTATCATTTAGGCTATCCTAAATGAGCCTGGAGTGAGAGAAAGGAAGTTGTTGTCCCTCTTTAAGTCTAAACAGATGGACTCCAAAGCCAAATTGCCATGCACTGCACGAAGGATAGTCTGTCACATCACTGAAATCAGCACCTCATGCAACAAAGGAGAATCAGGGCTAAAAATTGCCGCTTATGAAGAAATATATTCGCCACCACCCCCTACCAGAAGACAGGTGCAAGCTGTGAATGTTGACAGTGCTGAACACTTCCCGGCCATTTCACATGCCCTCGGAGACAGCAGATGTTCACGAGCGATCCAAGTCAGATGGCTGCCCTCTCAGTGCTGACAGTGATGCAGAAGGTGCAGACATCATTAATCTCACCTACAGAAACAGCAGGTGACTTATCGAACAGTACCAAATGTTAGAGCTCGGCATATGCAGGTTTAGAACTCTGGAGTGTGTTAGCAAAATGAAAGCAGAAGAATGGTCATGAACAGGCTCCAACAAACCCAGGCACCTTGTCACCCAATGGCATCCCTGGGGGGGAGCTCTAAGTTTTGCAAGGAGCCTTACCCTCCCATGTAAATCGTTCCTCTCCCTTGCAGTTGTAGTCAGTAAGCAACACTAAGCCATTGCTTTTCCCCCTGAGGATTGGCTAAAGTGGTGAGGAAAAGGAGCGATTTCCAAGGCAAGGGAAGGCTCCTTGCAAAACTTAGAGCTCCCCCGCCCCTAGGGACAGTGATGTCATGCGGGGGTACGCGAGTACTGGTTCCTAGGATTACGGCTGGCCCCGCCCATTTGCCTGCCCACTCGTTGACTCCGCCCCCTGCAACGTTTGAATTTCCTGCACGTTTAAGTTGCCTGGACGTTCTCAGAGGCAGGCAGGCAGGCAGAGAGCGAGTGGAGCCTTGCCTTGCCACTGAAAAATGAGCTGCTTTGGGGTTTTGGAACTGTTGGGTCACTTTAACATGATGCCAGGCCTCCTTAACATGTTCTAGGGGTGCTGTGGAATACTGTTGCAACTGTTGGGTCAGTTTAAAATTGTCTGAGACCTCAAAAAGGGCTTTTTTCATGTCACTTCCTGCCACAACATTACTTCCGGCTTATGACGTCACTTCCGGTGGGCGTGTCCCAACACGTGCCAATCAAAAGTGGGTATTATTATTATTATTTTAATAATAATACCTGTTCTTAAATCATTTAGATGACACCATTGCCTAGGGACGCCACTGTTGTCACCTCTGGCTGGAGTGGAGGCTCTCTGGCCAGTCATAAATTCCTCTCACTACTGCTGGATGGAATTTGGGAAAACCAGGACTGGATTTAAGGAGGAAAGTGTCCCAGTTCTCCTTCAAAACCCTTCCAAAGAAAAAGAGAAACCACCCTTCCTTTTCTTAGGCAACTTGGGGAAGGAAAGGAGGAAGGGTTTCTCACAGTATGTGCTGGTATGTGCTACTTGAAGCTCAAAAATTCTCCTGCATGTGCCAACACAGATATCTTGTGTGCTCCCTGAGGCATCTGATGGGCCGCTGTGAGATACAGGAAGCTGGACATGATGAGCCCTTGGCCTGATATATATTCTTATGTTCTCTCTCCTGCTCGTGCTGCCTCAGCCAACATAAAGGGAGCAACACTTCCTTCCACAATTAGTAGTGGGATTAGTGAGTAGGATTAGTGTCCTCCTTTCCCTTTCACCCTGATGCTGCTAGGCAATCCTAATCTCCCCACTACCCCACTTCTATTCCAATGTGCACAAGAGAAAACCATCTGTTCCTGCTTGATGACACAACTTTCAGCTATGACATTTCTAGGTTAATGACATCACTTCCGGTGGGTCTCAACACGAGTGCCATTCTACAAAATGGTTCCCGGTCTAAAACGTTTTGAGAGTCACTGCTATACGCACTAACTTGTCCGTTAGTCCCATTTTTTTACCCTGTTTTTATTTATATTTTATTTTTATTGCTTTTTGTTTTATTATTTTTGGTACTTTTTTCCCCTCCAATCGTTGTAAGCTGCTGTGGGCATCTGCCTTGGCAGAAGAAAGCTGGGGTAGAAATCTCTTAAGTAAACAAATCATTTCATGCCTGCTGAGGGCCACTCTCAGGGTCCAGCTCTTTATCCTCACAACAATTGTGTGTGGTAGGGTAGACTTGGAGACGGTGACTGTTCCGTTCCTGGCCAACGGAGCACAGGCCTGCCTAGGCTGCAGTATCCCTGAGAGACTACATGAAGAGCTTTGTGGCATAAGAGCAGAAGTGGTAGCAGAATTAGCCCCTGTGGCTTTAGCAGAGGGCCTGGGCCAGATCAGGCCTCACTCCAAAATGCTCCTGGAAGAGGTTGTGCAGCATGGCAGAAACCTCGTGCACCCTGCAGTCAGCGGGCTTATCAACGAGATCCATGTCCTTCAACCTGAGGGGTGGGACTGGAGCACCACCAGGTAAAGGGGGAGGCACCCGGTGTGCCCCTTCAGGCACCAGATGATGGCAGCCCAGTCCTGCTCGGATTCTTGGCAGTTCTGCTAAAATAGCAGCAGTATTCCAGCTATCGGTAGTGCCAGGTTCCACAGTAGCAGTTTCTGCTCTCGCTTGCTCTTGAGTAAGAATATTAGGTTATATAGTGGAGAGTGACAGGAACAGGGAGTGGGTGGCAACCAAGGCCGGAGATGGATAGATGGGGTCCTAGGAAGGGGGCAGGGTTGATGGTGGGCCCCCAGTCTCCTACTTCATTCATTCATTCATTCATTGGGGTCACAGCACAAAAAAATGTTGAAGACCACTGAACTGGGTAGTGCCTGCCAGATGTGGGTGATGGGAGCAGGGGCCGACACCCAGGACGGAGTGTGATCTCCCTCTCCAGGTAGTTAATCTGTGGAACTCTCTGCCACAGGAGGTGGTGATGGCATCTGGCCTAGGTGCCTTTAAGAGGGGATTGGACAGATTTCTGGAGGAAAAGTCCGTCGTGGGCGATAGGCCATGATGGATTGTGCAACCTCCTTACATCAGTAGTAGGCTATTTCAGAGTACTGGGTGCAAGGGAGTGGCAACAGGATGCAAGTATCTTGTTGTCTCGTGCCTCCCTGGGGCACCTGGTGGGCAGCTGTGAGATACAGGAAGCTGGACTAGATGGGCCTTTGGCCTGATCCAGCAGGGCTCTTCTTATGTTCTTATGTTCTTATGACTAGTAGAAGGGCCCCCAATGAGCTTCATGGCTGAGAATTTGAAGCCTCCTTGACCCACATAGAACTACAGAACATCACTGGCTCTCTGAGCCTGAAAGTTCTTCTCCAAATCAGTCTGAGTTCCGAACTGCTGGTCACCTCCAAGCCCCCACATTTTTGTTGCTGCTCTGACAACACAGGGCACACATCAGCAGCACTGGGAAAATGTTATTTCCCAGCATGCCTTGCATCTGACCATAGAGGTGTTCCAGGCATCAAGAGAGGAAGGGATTAAAGACCTGGATCCCTTCTGCTGCTGCCACTGGAACAAAATGCAAGGGTACATGCAGGGGGGAGGCTGCAGGGGAAGCAGACAGGCTGACACAGGAAGAGGAGCTGTGTTAGCAAAGGGGGGGTCTAAGCACACTCTCGCAGCCAAACACAGTTTTTCCAGTTGCTCCCCACCAACCCTGCTAACTAGAGCAGGGTTATAGTTGCTGCTGACTATAAAACAAGAGCCGAAGCAGTGAAATGTTTTCAGATACACTACTTTCAATTGAGTTCACAGGTATATACATCTTTGTTGGCTGGGCAGGGCCTAAACTTTGGAAAAGGGCATCCTAGACCAATTCTCTTTACATGGGTGTGTGAGACCTCCACACGGGTGATTAGAGCCGAGATCATGGAGAAAAGTCTCTGTGCTTCTCCTGCATCAGCAGGTGGGAGTGAAGGAGCCAGAGAGGGACATATCCCACAGATCAAAGAGGGCAAGAGAGTAAAGGTCTGAGAGAGGAAACCTCTGAGTCATCTGCCTCCTGGACAATACACTGCCCCCCCCTAGCATGCTGCAGGTGGTGGTGTACTTACTTTCCAACAAGCTATTGAAGAAGAAAACAGAACCTGTTGTAATTCCAGTGATATAATCAGTGGGACAGGCAGGATATGTAAATGGGATTGGAAAAAATCAGCCAGCTGGCAGAGCTTTGAGGCTTCCCATAGGGGTCCAGGCAGCAGCAGACAGTATTTTTCTTTACTTACCTCATTTGGCCAGCCAGGTCTCCTTCTGGCCCTCAGGATGCTGCGCATGCCGCTTCAATGGCTTTGCCCCTAACACACCGGCCTGGGATAGGATTGTGCCGTTAGAAATCTCTAGGTTTCAGCATGCCGAAGGAGGCTGCAGTTCAAGACCCACCAATCAAAATCCAAGTTGAGCAGTTCTTTGGATCCAGTGCTTAATGACCGAGTACTGCCCTCCCTGGCACCATGTAAGAGTCATAATGACTTCCTTTGGAACCATTCAGGATGGTGTCTCATTAGATAACATACCCAAGTGCACAGTACAATAACCCTGTATCAACTGTGAAGAAAAAACACACACATGCGCATGTATTATTCACCGCGTTCTGTTCTCAGAAACAACCGGAAGCAGCAACCTGAAAAGGAAAGCACTGGGGTCTGGGGAAAAGTGGCTCATAATATCTGCATTCAACCTTCCCAGACAATGCCCCATGAATGTGTTTTGTGCTCAGGTACCTCTAGCTAAGTACAAATCATTGCGTGAGGAGAGCCACTCTCGGTGAAATCTGGCCTCTGGGTTCCTGCGAGTGGCATCTGTTCCCCCAGCTGCGTCTCTTATGGAAAATGCATGTCCTATAGAGCACCTTCTCTTGATAAATTCTCTTGCTAAACTCTTTCTTGCGTCCTTAGAGCCTCAATACCCAGCTCTACCCATCCATTATGCAGATGTTGTGCATGAACAACAGAACTGCAAGAATCTAGGCAGTGCCCAGGAAGGAGAGTGCTGAGCTTCTTTGGACAGCTATTTCCATTACCTGGCTATGTTAAATCTCCATGTAGGTGCCTTAAGAATTCCTAAGTATTGGGGTGAATCCTAAATACTGTATATCTTCTGAAAATGGAAGTCGCTTCTGTTAACAAAAGAAGGGAAGATTTTTTTTTTCCAATAGCCCCTTTGCCGCACCTGGCATGTACCGCCCAAATTTGATTCTAAGTGTTGGATGGATCAGAGAAGATAATAATAAGCTGTTCCTGTTTTTTTTCCCTACCAAAGATATTTAGTTTTGCATTGTCTCCTGTGCATGCCAAGGGGCTCCCTGATGTTCATTCTGCTTGGAGGTGACCTAAAATGAAACAGCAGGTGTTCTGCACTTGTCATAGTCAGTCTGTTGCCAACACTATTCTCAAACACACGCTTGTGTGTCTACCACTACATGCGGCCCAATCCTAACACCCTCTCCCACTGATGCAGCTGGGTCAATAGAGCACATGATATACCCTGCAGCGGAGCAGTCCAGTGGCCTTATTGAGGCAAGCGAACTTTTATCTATCCCCTTTTGCTACTTCAATGAGATACGCAGAACCCCACCAACTATTGGGTTGGCACAAGTCCTTTTATTGGCTTCTATCTCCCCCTTCCTCTCCTTCAATGCTGTATCAGCCACCATAGGCCAAGCATGTATACTGTGCAGATAGAATTGATACTACAAGGTGAAATCCTGTTTGCACCTACTCCAAAAGGATGTTGTGGAGAAAGGGAACAAAGGCATAATTGCACAATGATCAGAGAGATTCCTAAGGGAGAAAAGGCATGGCATGGACTGTATATATGGTTAGTGGGAGAAGCTTCCTAGAGAAGGAATTTGAAAGTACTGAACAGGTGGCCTGGCCACTGGGCACTTAGGCTTAGGGCGCAATCCTAACCAACTTTCCAGTACAGGGGTACAAGCAGCGCAGTTCTGAGATAAGGGATCAAACATTTGCTTACCTTGAGGAGGCCTATGTGACTGCCCCCTAGCTGTGGGATGCAGCACATGCCCCACTGGCACAGTTATGTCAGTGCTGGAAAGTTGGCTAGGATTGAACACTTAATCTATTATGCCAGAAAACTTGTGCTTGCCAGATCATGCCAAGGTGGGAGTGTGAATTTGCAAGCAGTGGCATTTGGGGGGGGGGGGCAGTAAGTGTTACAGAAGCCTAAGTTCCTGTGCAATGCGGTCCCTCCTCCTCATCTTCAGAGCCATTCACAGCTTGGAGAAGCAACTTGGAGGCTTTGCTCTCAGTTCTATGAATGGCTTTGGAGGCAAGGGGGATGGATTGCATTACACGGGAGTTCAGGCTCCTGCAGTACAGCATTTTGCCCCCCCTATAAGAACATCACCGTTTGCAAGAAGGGCTTACTATACGGGAATCCTACAAATTCCCACACTGCTGCAACTTTCCATTTTGATCAATGGCCCTTCTTTAGCATGATTAGAGGGAACGGTGTCTCACCCCTCTCAGCATTGTCAGCCGAGGAACTGAGATGGAGTTTGGAGACACTGTGCACGTTTTGGAAAGCAAGGTCATTGACATATGGACAGCTTGCGCATGGGCTTTTACACTGATCCTTAAAAGAATGCTCATTTAAAAAATGTACAATTTTTTTTTGGTAGGCTGTGAGAAATTAGGGTGGCGGCTATATCTCAGTGTACAATCCCTGGCATCTCCAAATAGAGCTGGAAAGATCTTTCTAAATGCTGGAGAGCTCCTGCAAGTCAGCATAGATGATTCTGATGGATCACTAGTCCTGACTCAATAGAAGACAGGTGCACATATTCAAAAGTCTTCTTCAAACAAATTGAGAGTTTGGGGAATACATCTCCATTATCAGCCGATACTCAGAATTGTTCTCAAGAGTTCATATTTTCAAAGTCACAAAGGCATGTCCTCCTTGGGCACGTTTCTGAGTTTCCAAAACTACCATGTATAAATTCAGCTACAACTGTCGATTGTGCCTCTACACACTAGATGTCACTGCATGACCTAGAATGTGCTCTGATTTGATCTATCTCTCTCCTCTTTCCAGAATAATTGCAACACGGGGGGGGGGGGGGGGGGGGAAAAAAACCCAAAACCCTTGTTGCAAAAGAACACGCAACGGAGTTTGTTTCAGAGTGAATAAATAAAATGGCACAGCTCTAACTTGTGGTGTAATTAAATACTGTACTAACTCAGCTCAGAGCTTCTCTCCTTATTTTTTTTTAAACTGTTGCTTACTTGGTTCTGCTTTGATTGGAGTTTCTCCAAAACAACATTTGCATGTTAATTTCAATGTCCAAGAGGACTGCAGTTTTGCTTAGAATGCATATCCTGAGTGAGGCCAGCCCTAAGCTCCTCTCCAATGCTAGTCCTCAGCACTGAAGGCAGCTAAAAGGGATGGTTTATTTTTGAGAAGGCATTTTTGAGAAGGCAGTCCGCATTCCATTCTTAGGGTGCGATCCAGTGGTGTCATCTACTCACCAGTAGACGGTACGCTGGGCGGGACTTAGCGTGATCGACAGCCCGTCCACTCACTTCTGCTTTCTTCGCGCTCCCCGCGCGGCTTTCCCTCGCCTTGGAGGGGGCGCCTGCTCGCCCAGGCACCCGGCGCGCCCCCCACCCCACCCCTGCGAGCAGGCGCTCCCTCCGAGGCGAGGGAAAGCCGCGCGGGGAGCGCGAAGAAAGCAGAAGTGAGTGGACGGGCTGTCGATCACGCTAAGTCCCGCCCAGCGTACCGTCTACTGGTGAGTAGATTACACCACTGGTGCAATCCTAAGCGGCACTGGAACAGCAAGGCCAGCGGGCCTGCGCTATATCCAGCACAGCTCTGGAGAAAGCAGTTAGCATAGACCCAAGGGGCGCAATTAGGATTGCGGCCTTAAACATAGGGTTTGATTCAACAAAAAATTTCACTCTCTCAGAATTTCAATTTTCTCTTCAATTAAATATAATTAAATGCTTCTTCCAAGCCAGTGCCTCTCTCTGTGTGCGCGCCTTGGGTGGGTACAGCCAATCCTCGTCCCCTTGCGCAATCCTAATTGGAGTTAGGTCCTAACCCCCCCCCCCCAATGCACATACAGAGAGAGGCACTGGCTCGGAAGAAGCCTTGAATGATATTTGGACATGTGGCAAGCTCCTTGCTTGCATAGCACATTTGATCCGATGAAGAAAAGCCAACTCCTAGGAGCTTCTGTACATGGGGCAAATAAACAGGGAGTACATGGGGCAGAGTACATGGGGCTCTACAAAAGCAGTAGCATTGGCCCAAGAGCACTAGTGCCAAGCCACCTTTGCGCCAGCCAAACTCATCTGGTGCAAGGGCGGTTCTGGGAGGAGGGAAGGTGGGCAGGCAGGAGGAATTTGGTGGGGGTGAGCGTGCCAGTAGGCGTGCTGGCCCAGGGAAGGGGTTGGGGTGCAGCTGTTAGGCTGCATCCAAGGCTCTGTCGCGGGGCATGCGGCCCCAATACGGGCCACACGGCTTCCTCAGATCTGCACCTGCTTTACAGCAGGCGCAGATCCGAGGAGCCCTAGAGGGAGGCTGGAGCCTCCCCAGGAGTCAGGGCGCGAATGTGCCCTTGTCCTGGGGAGGCTCCCCAGTGCACCTAAGGTGCACTGGATATGCACCTTATGCACCATTCCAGCACAACTTAGGATTGCACTCTGAATTTCTTAGAGCACAATCCTAACCAACTTTCCAGCATTGGGGTAAGGGCAATGCAGCTCTGAGGTAAGGGAACAAACATTTGCTTACCTTGAGGAGGCATGAGTGACTACACCCTCCGTCGTCATCCCCCAAACTGCAGGATACAGCACATGCCCCATTGGCACAGCTATGTCTGTGCCGGAATGTTGGTTAGGATTGTGCCCACAGACACACAGAATTGCTTCATTTTTATTCTCTTTCCCTATTGTGCAGGAAATGTGGAGTGATGGTTAAGCTGCTGATACTGCCTGAAGCTAAGCAGGAGCGTATGTGGTCTGTTTTTGTATGGGAGACAGAATGCCAGGCTGTGGCAGGCTGTGGCAGGCTGTGGCAAGCTGTACCTGTTGTGGCAGGACGGAGTCATTGTGGAGCTGATTAACCAGTGTGGAAATGTGTGAGAAGGCCAGCCAGCAAAAGAATTGCGTATGACTTTAAGAACCTGTCCAGGCTTGACTTACAATTGCCTGCTGGAGCTCAATGGCACGTAGCCAGAGAAGAGAACCACACTGTGAAGACTACATCTGGGACTGAGGATTCGGTGAATCGCTGAATACTGTATATTTGTAAAAACCTCATTGACGAAATGGTGGTTTAGACTAGCCTGCCCGTGTAAGCCACCTTTCAGCATTTGCTTCGGCAGGGGAAAGGAGAGGTATAAGTTCTTCAAATAAAAAAAGAAATTGTTGTTGCATTATCTCCAGAATAAAAATGTGTTCGTTGCACCTTTCACCCAAACCTTCCTCTTCATTCCCCACCAAGCCACTGAGCTGTGGCCACTGGCCATTGGCCACTTCACAGAACCTCCGAGCACATGAAATACTGTACATTTCCAACATGTGTGCACGTTAATACACGTTTAAAAGCCTGTAAACTTTTACAGGCTAACCTGCCTAACCTGGCCAGTCCTTGATGCCTCCCCTGTATTACAGCAATGCAAAGTGAAATTTCAGAGCACATGAAATGTGCTCTGAACAGGACTGACCATGATGAGGGAACTGAACTTCATTCCACTTCCTGCATTGCAATCAGCAAATACATCATAGAGTTCACAATAAATCACTGCCATGAGAAGCAAAAAAAAAAAAAAAAAGCAGCAAAAAACTTCTAAGCCATGAGCAAGAGAGTATCACAATTCTAAGTGTCTTTTAGAATTACCCTGTCTTTGCCTTGTACAGGAGGCAAAGGAGGAAGGAAGCTGCGAGGAGGAAGACAAAAGGGGCACCCTGGAAAGAGAATTCCAAAGCTGTTTGACATTGGCGTAGTACATGCCGATCACCGAATTCAGCTGTCCAAGGGGCACAATTTGAGTTGTCTTGGTGCAGAAATTCATGTTTGTGTTTTGAATGCACCCAGCTCTGTGTATAGCCTCTTCATCCTACTGCTGGCAGTGGACTGCTTCATCCATGTCAAAATCACTGCCAGAGCACTTCCAGGTGGGATGTTGAGCCTGGGATTACTAAACTTGGCTCACCTGCTCTATATTGGTTTTTCCTGCACTTAAGCAATCACAATTACTAATGCAGAAAATCCAACTTCTGAGAATAGTGGAACAGCAGCAAAATGACCAGAGTGTAGATTGCTGTTAGGACTACGCTTCTGTTTATTTATTTGCGGAGGGAGGGGGAGAGAGAGAAGTGGCAAAAGGAAGAAGATCATCCAACAGTGTCCCAGCAATATCCTGCTATGCCCATTAGTGTGGATGGGACACTGCATGATGCCACCACTCTAGAATGGCTATATTTTCTTGTGATGGTGAAGGAACATTGCAGTTCTGCCTGTGAGCAACTGCAAGTGGAGCTGAAAGGCGCACATTGGAAACGGGACTCTGAGCTGGGCAAATTTAAGCTCAAATGTACTCCTGGATATTCCTACGGGGGGGGGGGGGAGGAACGCTACATTTTCCAGGAGCTTGAGTTCCTGTGTAACGGGGCCCCTCCCCCTCTCCTCCAGAGCCATTTGTGGCTTGGATTGCTAAGCCTCCCGGTCATTCTCTGAGGCACAAATGGATCTGGGGGTGAGGGGGAAAGACTGCATTACACAAGAGCTCCTGCAAAACTTAGCATTTTCCCCCCCTGTAGGAACGCCACTGCTCCTGGGGTGCTACTGGGGACACAGTTAGCACTCTTCCCAAAATGCCTAAAGACATTGCAAAACCCACATAGCTTGTTTTTCTGCTCATTTCTTATAACTGCAGAAAGATTTATCTCCATGTGGATTGCCTGGTTCATGTTTGTGGTGTGAAAAATAACCATGTTCCATTCAAACTCTCATTCTTCTTTCTGTGGCCTGGGGAGATTCACTCAGAAATAACCATTTACCTGTGGAACCATTCTGCGCAACTGTTGCTGTAACCTCCTGCCAAGTGATGAGAATGCTGACTACTCCTCTGCTTCCCCAAACTGGGTGCAGAACCATGTCTCTTAAAATCCTCCTCACCATTTCGGCAGGACCTATAGATCACTAGCTTACCAAGGAGTTACATGCCAGCTTGAGAAAGATAACCACTTGATAGATGGTCATTTGTATTCTTAAACTAGCATCGTCTGAGCAAAACGATATTTTCAGAGGAAATGGTTTAAGGACGACTGCTTTAATCTCTTGGGCACTGCTGTGCATTCCATCTGTTGAAGTTGATGTCAAAGGCAAACCTCTACTTGATTTCACAGAACATGAGGGTACACTTGGTGTTTGTTTTTTTCCTTAACATGCACAGACAATACTGAGACAAGGCTTTTGTTGGTTTTCCCTTCAAAACAATCACACATTTTATTATATGACGTATTATGGAAAGTTGGTGCACCCTAAAGCAACCTGCCCATCAATAAGAAGATAAGAAGAGCCCTGCTGGATCAGGCCAAAGGCCCATCTAGTCCAGCTTCCTGTCTCTCACAGTGGCCCACCAAATGCCTCAGGGAGTACACAAGACAACAAGATGCCTGCATCTTGTTGCTACTCCCTTGCACCTGACATTCTGTAGTAGCCTACTACTAACATAAGGAGGTTGCACAACCCATTGTGACCTATAACCCATGATTGACTTTTCCTCCAGAAATCTGTCCAATCCCTTTTTAAAGGCACCTAGGCCAGATGCCATCACCACCTCCTATGGCAAAGAGTTTCACAGCTTAATTACCCGCTGGGTAAAAAAGTCTTTTTATTTGTTCTAACTCTCCCAACACTCAATTTTATTGGATGTCCCCTGGTTCTGGTGTTGTGAGAAAGGGAAAAGAATCTTCCTCTGTCAACTCTATCCCTCTCATGCATAATTTTGTATGTCTGAGAGTGCAATCCTAAACTAGAGTTAGACCAGCATAAGCTAAGCCCGCAAAGTTTGGCCAGCACAAGGGCCACCATAAAGTGTGTTTGGACTATTCTCAGAGTCAGGGAGGATGGCTCATGTCTGTGTGCTGGCCTCTCTGACTCCAAGAGTGGTCCAAATATACTTTGTGGTGTCCCTTGTGCTGGCCAAACTTTGCTGGCTTAGCTTATGCCGGCCTAACTCAATTTAGGATTGCACCCTAAATCATGTCCCCCCTCAGGAGCCTTTTTCTAGACTGAAAAGCCCCAAATGCTGCAGTCATACTGTAGAATTGTGGGTATGTAGGAAAATGCCAAGCTGGAACGGAAAGCGCTGATAATGATACAGTGTGCTGCCTTCAGTTAAGAGCTGCTCACACAGAGTTGTTTGCCTTCCCACAAGAAAGATCATTAACGGCAGGGCATTTTCATGAGTGATGGTCTGGGTGGTTTGCAAGTGTATTTTAGTGTTCCAGGCACTTGGCACTCAACAGTGCATGCTTTGGGTGATTCCATGGTGATCAATCAATCAATCAATCAATCAATCAATCGTATTTATATACCGCTTTTCAACAGAAGTTCATAAAGTGGTTTACATGGCAAAAAATAATTAGAAAGTTAAATTATAAAGTTAAAAGTTAAAGTTAAATTTGCCCTCCTTCTTCAGCACGTTACCAAAAAGGATTTGCCCAAAGTAGCACAAAACATAGATTTCCATCATGCATCTCGTTGTGTAAGCCAAACAACACACACAAACACTGATCAATTCACTAAATGTACCCATGAAAGCTTCTGAGAAACCTAAGAGGGATCATTCCATTATGCTGTTAATGCAAGTTTGACATTAGAAGGAAAAGTCAGCTGGTTCAAAGTTGGGTTTAAGAAAGTAAAATCTGGATTCAGGTCCCTGCTCATCTATAAACCTCCCTGAGTGGTCTTGGGCAGGTCACTCTCTCTTAGCCTAACCTACCTTACATGATTGATATGAGGCAAGGACACTACTCTGTGTTTCTGGAGTTCACATATAAAATGAACGATCGTGATATTGTTTTATTGTCATTGATTTATTTTATGCCGTTGCTGCCACGGATTAGCTTTTCATGTATTTTATTATGTATATTTTATAGTTTTGTTTTATTCTTTCTGCATTTAACTGGATGTTAGCCACCTTGAGTGCCCTTTGGGGAGAAAGGCAGCGTACAGATCAAATGAATGAATGAATTTTGCCCCCTTCTAGGAATGCCATTGGTAAAAAATGGTTGCTTTTCAGGTTGTATCCTAGGATTTAACTGAGAGCGCAATCCTAACTTGCAGTTAGGCTGGCACAGTTAGGCCACTAAAGTTTGGCCAGCACAAGGGCCACCATAAAGTCTGTTTGGATCACGCTTGGAGTCAGAGAGGCCAACACATGGACATGCGCCATCCTCCCTGTCTCCGAGAGTGGTCCAAATATGCTTTAGGGCAGCCCTGGTACCAGCCAAACTTTGCTGGCCTTACTGTGCTAGCCTAACTCAAGGTTAGGATTGCACTTTGAGTTTGCACACCAATGTTCATTTGGACATTTCAGTCTTCAAGAGACAGATATCACAATACAATGTGTTTTGAATCTTCACCTTGAAAACAAGTGTGGGGACTAAGCTGAGGTTCAAGCTTAAATTGAAGAACTATATCTTGGGTGGATGCGCTTCCACCTTTCATTACAATATTTTAGGCAGCGCTGATCTAACTTGAAACAACGAATTGTATCCCGAACACGCAGACCAAATTCCATTCTGATATTGCAATATGGAAGAGAAATGTCATACCGCAAACAAAGAAACAAGCATATCCAATGTCAAACAGGCCGGTTAACCCATAGACCTCACTTCCCTTAGCCTGTAATGAAACTTTTTTTTAATACTGTACCCTTTGTGCAGCTGTTTCTAACAGCAGTAATAGCTGCTTCAGTACAGTATTCATATTATTCAATCATGGCTTACATTTTAGCACTATTATTGGATCATAGTTAACAATTAACAAGATCCATATGCTGAATCGTAATCTTTGTGATATACTGGGCAAGATTTTTTTAAAAGGCAACTGATTTGGTATGCACATCATTTGAAATGCCACTGGATTCTGAACAAGAACATTTTCCAACAAATGCTGCGGGTATTTGTCTCCAGATAAAAGAAACAGATTGTCTGATTGAATATTTTCTTTCATTTCTGTATTTGCAATCTATTTAGATGAACATGGCCATGAAGGCAAAAAGCCTTCAGAAACTGATTATTCCTCCCATCCTGTCTGTATTTAATCTAATTGCCAACCCTTCATTTGTCATGTTTCTTGTTTGGAAACTTGGCATGTTGTACTCTAGAGTTGCTTGGAGGCAGATGAGGAGAGCAAAGGGAGGCAGGTGTTGTTTCAAACACATGGGGCCATCTGGCACCTGAATTTGCAACTAGCAAATAGTCAATGTTTAATTTAGTTACAGACTGCTAGGGGGTGGGGTTCTTCCCACCTTCTACAACCTGGCCCCTAAGTCAGTAGTTTTGTACCAAGTTCCCGATTAGAAACAAATAAGAAATAAGATATCCCTGGTGTACTTCTTAATAGGAGTCTATTGTCATTGGATCTCCAAATACAGCCACCTGACAGATGGTCCAGTCTGTCAATTTGGATAGTGCTGATCACCTGATGTGTGTCAAAGGAAGGGAATTGGGGCTATAAAATCTCCCCTTTCAAGATGTTCAGCGCAGTCACAGCTGATAGCACTGAACACGCTTTGAGGTTCCAGGCAGAGCTGATCTAGCCTGGGCCATCACACCTACAGTCCTGAGTGCTGGGTGTGGGGTGCTTGCCCTCCCCACACACACACACTCAGCACCTTTGTACATGTGGATCACTTTTGCTATTTCACTGTGCTTATTGACTGGGTGCTGCTAGAGTGTTTTAACCCTTGCAGTCAATCCCATTACAAACATAGCACAAAGATTAGGATTCAGGAAGTGGAATGTAGTGAATGTTAGCTATGATCATTAAAGTCAATTTTCAGTGCTAATGTAGCTGTGCTGTGTTCTGTGGTGGGGGGGAGCAGTCACACTTCTCATGGTTAAGGAACATCCCTTACCTCGGGGCCACATTGTGGTTGCCTTGGCACTGGAATGTTGGTTGGGATTGTGGGTGTAAAATAATACTAAAAGCACAATCCTATGCCTGTTTACTTAGAAGCAAGTCCCATTGGTATTCAATGAGATTTACTCCCAGGTAAGCGAGTATAGAGGTGAGTACGTGAGTATGCCAGGAACGTGGTGGTGCAGTGGGTTAAACTCCTGAGTTGTGGGCTTGCTGACTAGACGGGAAGTTTGGCAGTTTGAGACCACGCGATGGAATGAGCTCTCATTACTTGTCCCAGCTCCTGCCAACCTAGCAGTTCGAAAGCACCTAAAAATGCAAGTAGATAAATAGGTACCACTTAGGTGGGAAGGTAATGCTGTTCCGTGTGCCTTGGCGTATAGTCATGCTGGCCACATGACCATGGAAGCTTGTCCTTCAGCATAGAAATGGAGATGAGCACTGCCCCCTAGAGTCAGTCATGACTAGACCATTCAGTCGCGGGGAAACCTTTACCTTTACCTTTTCAAGTGAATATAGAATTGCAGTCTTAGGGCCTAATGCAGAGGCCCTCATCACCGACCGTATGTGCGTATTGCTGGCTAAAAGTTTAACGAACGTGCCATAAAGCACATTTGTGACACAGCGGGAAGAGTGTGTGCAGGCACTGAGCCGGCACTAGTTAGTGCCCAGCCTTAGCGCCGTGGGCTCCTGGTGCTCCAGCGATGCCGGCAACCATTGATTCAGGGTGGGGGAGGGGCAGAGAGGGAACACAACTGGGTGGGGGAGGGGAGAGTTGGGCTTGCGTGGATCCAACACCCCGCCTTCGGCCAGGCAGCCAGACACGGGGCTGCTGAAGTCTCTGCCGGCAAAATAGCCAGCAGAGACTCTACGAGATCCATTGCAGGGCCGGGGCTTTCCCCTTCTCCTGAGGAGACCCCGGCTGCTGCCATGGATCCCGTGGGATGCAGTGGTAGCCATTTTGCTCCTCCAGGAGCCAAGCAGCTCAGGACTGGGCTGTTAGACTAAGGAAACAGTTGTTTGTGTTGCTCAAAGGATGCATGACTGAAAACAAAAAAAAAAATCAATATTTTACATTTTCCCAGGATTCAAACAATATTTTCTGCAAGGGAAAATGCTTCGCTTCCCTGAGATAATGCATTCCCTTTTATTGTGCTTGCTAATTGATCAAAGAGGTTTGGTGGTGTCAGATTTTCTACTATTTACAATATATGGGCTATGTGTTGTAATGGCTGGAAGCAGCAAACCTCCTGAAATGACTGACACTATTGTATATTCAAAGATAATCTAGGCTGACCTCTAAAATTGGGGATTTCATTGTTTCAAGAGAGATTTTCTGCCTTATTATCTTTTGGATTATTATAAGAAGTATTTTTTTCTTTTAAAAATGACTGTAAAATTATCTACTGATACTGTACATGATCTCTATAAAACTGTGAATCACATGTGGAAGGTGGTCGAATCCTGGGCAGCAGAGAGGAACGTTTACAAGTCATTGAGGCACAAAAAGAGTGGATGCTTTCCTTTGAAGTCAGAAAGCACGTTCTTGTACTTTGGGGGTGAGAGAAGTCAGATGAGCGCCTGAATGAAAGCAAACCCTCCAGTCTGCGCTCAAGATAATTTGTGACACGGGAATGATACATGCTAACCCGTTTCGCGATTAGAAAAGCATTCGAATAATTACTCTGGGCTATGAATTTGGGCATGCCGCAAGATCACTTCTATTGGATTGTTCACTACTCCGGCGTCCCTTCCGTAAGAGCACATTTCCTGCATGTCCTTCTGGCAGAATAGAACGAATGGAGATGCAAATGCGCCTCGCCGAGCTGGAGCGCAGGAGCCGGTATTGCCAATTCACCCCGAGGGCGTGACCGCGAGCACGTGCCCCGCCTCGCCGTCTCTGGTCTGCCCCACTCCCCAGAGACGGGTGCGCCTGTCGATCTTTCTTCCGGGCCGCGCGTGGAGACGGAGCGCCGGTGCGCGCGCCCAAAGAGCCGTTCCGAGCCAGGGAACTGGTCAGTGCTTGCTTGCCGCTCCTGTCCGGATCATCCCGCGTGCGGAGCTCTGCCGTAGCGGCAACAACCGGCCCTTTTTCCAATTCAAAGTCGCTTCTCTCAGCCCGGCGCCCAAGAGGGTCTCCTTTCCGCGCCCTGCTCTGCTGGCTGCAACGTCCGGCTGAGCCGATCCGGGGCGCCCTTTCCTCGAAGCAGCTGCTCTGCCCACACCTCTCTCCGCGTTGAAGCCAATTGGCCAGGCAGGCGAGGCGAGCCGGCGGGCGGACAAGTTCGAGCCCCGAGCAGGAGGCAGCAGGGAGTCCAGGCAGGCGAAGCGAGCAAGAGCAGGCGCGCCACGCTGCCGCGAGACCGCCTGGGACGTCCGGCCGCCAACAAGTCCTCCTGGCGCGCTCTGGGCTTCCGCCGCTGCCGCATGAGGCTCCCTGGGCTCGTGGCACGCCGGGGCAGCTCTTCCGCTCTCCTTTGCCGCCAGTGCCTGCCGCCCGCAGCCCCGTCCTCCTCCTCGTCCAGCCAGGGCCATGAACGCCTCGCTGGGGAATCAGACCGAGGTGGCGGGGCTCCTCCTGGCCAACAGTAGTGACTCTCTGGAGCGGGCGCTCCGCTCCTTCACGCCCAGGTCGGTGGTGACCGACGACGGCTTCCTGGAGACGGGCCCCGACGAGAGGAGCCTGTACATCATGCGCGTGGTGCAGATCGCCGTCATGTGCGTCCTCTCGCTCACCGTCGTCTTCGGCATCTTCTTCCTGGGCTGCAACCTGCTCATCAAGTCCGAGGGCATGATCAACTTCTTGGTGAAGGACAGGAGGCCGTCCAAGGAGGTGGAGGCGGTGGTGGTGGGACCCTACTGACCTCTCTCTCGCGCACACACACACACCCCAAAATAAACCCACCACCTCACCCGCTGAATCGCCCCAGCCGCTGCCGGGACTTGAAGAAGTGGCCGCTGTTGCCTTTATTGGAACTCCTTCCTCCGACCATGGTAGGACATCTTGGGGCGAGGGGAGCCCGGAGCCCCCTTCCCCCCCTCTCCAAGTGACTCTGGGAGACTGTGCAAGAGAGGTGGAAGACACCTGTACGAAGTAGGAAGCCTAAGTGCTTTTACTGTTTACCGAGAGCAAGTGCGACCCTAGTTTCTTCCGAAGAGGTGCAGGAACGTCCAGTGTCGTCTAGCAGGGGCGAGGATTGCGTCGTGCGCTAGGGAGGCGCAGAGGGAGGGAGGAATCCCGGGGCGTCAGGAAGCCGGGAAGCCTTCGGATCTCTTTTCGTATTGTGTGCGTGTCCTGTAAATAGCAATGTAAATGCACGCAGACTAAACATTCCCAACTTTGCTGCTTTGTTTTCAGAAGAAGAAGAAAGTGAGGGATGGAGACTAGGAAGGGGCGGGAGAAACTGATCTCAACAAAACATTGATTGTAAGCAGGGTCAGCTCTCCTTTGAGATCCTTTCCTTTAGCGTATGAAAAGGGCAGGTACATCATTCATTTGATAAGTCACATTTTGGTGCTTCTTTGAGGGGGGGGGGAATGTTCCTTGGGTCGGTTTGCATTTTATCTTTCACAAAATCTGACGTGTGGTTCTGATGGCTTTCAAGTTGTCTTCTTTCTACTGTAGCGCTCTCCTTTTTTCAAACTGTATTCCAGCAGGGTCCAACTTGTATTTTGTACCTATCACTTCTTGATGCTTGTCTGCTGCTAAAGAAGCCAACGGGCTTGATTGCTGCACCCGTGGCTTGATAAATTGCATCGGTTTACACAGCCAAAAAAAAAAAAAAGTGCTCTGATGGTGTCTTTTTTTTTCTTATTTAATTTGCTTTAATAAAATATGTTTGAAACTTCTTGCCTGGCTTTCCTGGCCGCTTTTTCATGTCAAAATTCACCTTGTTTCTCAGGCAAGCTTTGATGAGCATCTGGAGGGATCTGGTGAAGCATGTAATTGGTCACTTTGGATAGTTCAAGTTGCAAAGGTTAAGGAGACAGGAGAGAGCGTGTTAAGGAGAGCTGGAACCCTCCAAGAGCGAAAAACAAGAGGTTTTCCAAAAATTGGTTATCCAAAGACTGTTTTGGGACTTTGGCTTTGCTCACCAAAATAAGTTGTGGTTCCGATTGTGGAACAAATACCATGCAAGCCATTTCCCCCACCCCCACCAAGCATGTTTTTTTTTCTCATCAGGCAGATTCAAGGGGAAAGATCTGGGGAAAGATCAAGCTGCTGTCACTGATATGATCCAACTGGGAAAACATGTGACGCCGCTAATGAAAGGTGAAGGGTAGCGATTTTTCTACCAGTGCAATTATTTTTAGACAGGAAACTCTGATGAGAAAGACACATCGACTGGATCTATGTCTGGCTGGTTGATTGAGCTCATAATCTACAGCAAGCCCAGAGCTGCCTTGTTTGGGTGATCTTCCCTACATTTGCATCCTATAAGCTGTACAGAGAGAAACAAAGCATAGCAAGGAGGGTTATCTTTAGCCATCTCTTCCATGCAAACTCCGGCTTTCAATTCCTGATTCCTGTATCTTCATTAAAGACACTAGTGCTCAGAGAAGAATTTAGAATAGCTTACTTACAGAGGGAAGTATGTCTATTGCTCAGCATTGGATTGTCCTTAAAAGGGGTCACATTGAACAAGACTAGTTTGAACTCCCTTACTCCACAGATTCCCGTAATTATCTTCCTCCCAATATACCAGATACAAATCACTGCATCATCATGCATTTTAATACCTGTGACATAGAACCTCCAAACTATACCCAAGAGATGCAATTTAATAAGGCTAACTGAAAATGAGAAAACATTTTTCTGCTGAAACCTTTCTGTCTTTTGCACTTGGTTAGATGCATTATCTTCTCACAGTGAACTCCCCTGCTCTTCCACAGAGTGTCTGAAAGGAGATGGAGAATGCCAGAGAGCATATAGCATGGTCAGATTGGCAAATAAAAGGATGTGCAAAAAGGTGAAAAGGGAAAGCAGAAATGCAACCCAGGGTAAGGCACAGTTGAAAAGGTTGTGTAGATGGTCCATGGAAGGAACATACAGGGGAGTGGATTTGAATTATGCAAATAGTCTGGGGTTCTATTCCGGGGGCCAACATATGTGGCCTTGAAAGGCACCTGTGGCATACCTGTTCTATATAGAATACACAGCCAATGAATGGCAGAACAAAAAGCAGAGTGAGAAATCTAACCAGGACCCAACAACAGCAGAAAGGAAAGATGGCATAGAAAAGGCAAATAGGAGATGGGTGTTTGAGCAGGGTGTGACAGAATGATGGCTAGTCTAGAAGAGTTTCTTAACCCTTCACACAGTCTGTGAGGTCATGGATTGCTTGCAACAGACAGGGATCGGTAAGCTGAATGTAAGCTGACCTCACTTTAATTATGTGGTACAGATGTGCCCCACTATCCACTGATTCGGTATCGGTGTTCGGTGTCCATGGTTTCAGTTATCCATGAAAAGCTTGGATACAGGGATGCCTATTAAAAAGATAGGGGAACATTTAACAAATCTCTTTTTTTACCTTGTTGCAGCAAAACCACTGATGATCCCCTACCTTTAAAAAGGCACCCCCAATATCCACAGTTTCAGGTATCCACGGTGGGGTCCAGAACGGAACCTCAGTGGATACTGGGGTTTGCCTGCATTTAGCTGCTATCCACGTCCATTTTTAAGCCATAAAGGGATAGACAACCTCAAGTCACGCTCGTGCGTTCACACACACACAGTTCTGGATCGGTTGTGCTATCTACTCTGCTATTTATTTATTTATTTATTTGGCTCTTCCGTTCCTTTTTACAAGGATATTTAACACATTTCTTGTTTGTGGTGAGCAAAAGGAAGTTCTCAAATCTGACACAACAGTTCTCTTGGGCAGTCTCTGTACCCCCACTGCTGGCCAACTTACATATCATAGACTGATTTTCCACTCTTTCCAATCACTGTTTGCAATGTTTATGTTACAGCAAGGGCAGGCAGCAAAGTGCTGGAGCTCAGGTATATGAAAGAATGCTCAGCTCAGAGGTCCCGTTCCAGGCTGTGTGAGAATTGTCTTTGATTAGTCATTGGTGATGGAAAGGCACACAGGACACACACGTCTTCTTTCCTACTATTTCACTGGTACCAGGATTGAGTGATGGCTAAAATTTAGAGCTGAGCAAAGTGTAAAATCTGGGTGTGCTTTCA
>JAJKFI010000046.1:12018065-12036827 GCA_029204185.1 Lerista edwardsae
CCCAGGAATGACCGAGGCTGTTGGGGACATCAGCGGGGCCCCTGTGAATTCACCGCAGTGCCACTGTGTAAAGCATGAAACAGAAAAGAGGCCTGGGGGGGCACATGATTGAGGTGTACAAAATTATGCAGGAGATGGATAGAGGAATGCACTTTTCCCTCTCATACAACACAAGAACCAGGGACAGCCATAAAAATTGAGTGTTGGAAGAACAGATAAAAGAAAATGTTTCTTTACCCAGCATGTAATTAGTCTGTGGAACTTCTTGCTGCAGGATGTGGTGATGGTGTCTGGCCTAGATGCCTTCAAAAGGGGATTAGACAGATTTATGGAGGAAAACACCATCACAGGTTACAAACCATGATGGGAATGTACAGTCAATCAATCAATCAATCAAGGTACTTATATACCGCTTTTCAACACAAAGTTCACAAAGCGGTTTACAGGCAAATAGTAACAATAGTCTGAGATTAGCTGGTCACTTATTATGAGGGCTGGGTAGGAATTTTTAGTTGTCATCCGAATTGGTATGGGTTTGTTTGTTTTTTTTGCCTACACCAGACTGGCAAGGGAGGGGTGGTGTGTTCACTAGGTTTCATGTTTTAATGTTAAAAAGGTAAAGGTTTCCCCATGACCGAATGTCTAGTCATGATCGACTGTAGGGGGCGGTGCTCATCTCTGTTTCTAAGCCGAAGAGCCGGCATTTACCCAAGAACAAGCTTCCTTGTTCTATATATGCTTGACTGTATGCCAAGGCACACGGAATATGTAACCTTCCCACCGAAGTAGTACCTATTGATCTACTCGCATTTTTTACATGCTTTCGAACTGCTAGGTTGGCAGGAGCTGGGACAAGCAATGGGAGCTCACTCCGTTGCGTGGTCTCGAACTGCCAACTTTCCAGTCAGCAAGCTCAGCAACAGTGGCTTAACCCGCAGCGATGCCACGTCCACGTTTTAATGGTTACTTGTGTTTAATAAAGCTAAACCCAAGCTGTAGTCTGGTGTCTTCTCGGGCGGGGTGTGCCAGGGTAAATAGGCTACCTCAGAATGCTTGGAGTCAGGGAGGAAGGTGCACGTCTGTGTGCTGGCCTCTCTGACTCTGAGAGTCGTCCAAATATGCTTTACCATGTCCCTTGTGCCGGCCAAACTTTGGGGGCCTAACTGTGCCGGCCTAACTCCACATTAAGATTGCGCTCTGAATATTCATTCAGGGAAAATCCCTCTGGAAATAAAACTAGAAGTCAGAGAGACTAAAACTAGTCTAGCTTTCTCCCTGACATACTAACTTTCTAGGTGCCAGGAACATTTTTGTTTTTTTGTCGCAGGCCGTTCCATCATCTGAGTCCCCACCTGCAACTGAGACAATAAGAGCAAAATCACTATGAGCTCAATCCTGCACAACTTTCCATCAGCAATGCAGCCCCAAGGCAAGAAAATATATTCCATTGAGGAAGCTTCTTTGACTATCCCTCTACCACATGATGCCTCACACACCCCATCGGCATGGCTGCAGTAGCTCTGAAATGTTGGATAGGATTGCGCCTTAATGCTAGCCACACTTACTTGGGAGTAAGTACCATATACTGTAATGGGACCTACTTCTGAGTAGACATGCATAGGCTTGGGCTCTAAGAAAGTCTTCTTTCATTTGATCAGTTATCACCTCCATGATAGTATAACCTATTATATCTCTTCTTTTACAACATATAAAGTTGGTTAGGATTGTGCCCCCATACAATGATACGTTGAAACGATACAGTTTCAACAATAAATTTAAAAGAGGAAGGGCTGCAGATGTGAGAACATTCTTTGACAAAGAATGCTTATGCTGTGAAATATAATTGAGGAAAAATATCATCTCTTTGTTCAGCAGCAGGTACAAAAAAAAGTGAGAATTTCAGTGCAGGCAAACCACTAATTCATTTATTCTTCAAGCATAGCCTCTCTGCCCAGCTCCTGGGAGAGGGAATGCATTGTAAGATTTAAGGTCTTTCAAAGGTGAGACTCGCAAAAAGTAGAATTTGAGCCATCTTTTCCTATAGGAATCTTTTCCTATCATTGTGTTGTAGCCGGGGACGCAATAACGGCCTCAGGAAGAGAGAATCCTCATATGCAGGGAGTTCAATCATTTTGAACTGTTATTAGTCACAGGCTATTTTGAAGTCTCTCATACACACAGGGACTCCGGCCAGCCAGCCTGAGTCTCAAAAGATACATGCGGTATTTATGCAATAACTGGTATTTGGCCTCATTAAACTGTCTTTGTGAGACGTAACAAACTGCTAAACAGCCATGTATTGTCGGCTAATCTGCAGCCTTCTCCGCTGGCGGAGCGGTGGCAAACCACTCTGCTTTCATGGAACAAAACGCTTCTCCGAATGGAGGACTCAAAGGTCAGCTTGGCAGTGCTCAACTGCAATGTGAGGTCTGTCCCAAGGCAAAATAGCACACTCTCTCTCTGTGTGTGCACGGTCACAGATTCCAGGTCAGCTGTGTATCGATTTTGGATGCACAAGGAACTCAAGCAATCTGCGCCCTGCCACAGGTCGGTGGCTGTGCGCTTCTGGGCAGTCAAGCAAACCTGAATCCCAACATGTGGGGGCGTCTTAGCATCTGGTCATCCTCTACTGCAGAATTTCTGCTTTATACCGTAAGGTGATGGAAATGCTGTTCTGACATGGCTTTTGTGTAATTTGCCTGCTTACTGGTGATCAGAGCAGGGGTGGCCAACCCATGGCACATGTGCCACTAAAAAGGCAAGAAAGGCAATGTGCACATGTGCCACAGCATGCGCAAAGTCACCACATATTTTTGAAAAAACATTTAAATAACAAAGAAAGCACCACAGCAGTTTGTGGTTTGCTTTGACTTCTGTGCTAGTCCTTACACAGCATGCCCCCTGCAGTGGGCACACTCAGGGCAGCCATACCTTCTCTGCTTGACTTGGCGCCCGATCCTATCAGGCATAATGTGGGGGGTACGAGTGGGCAGAAGGTTTAGTCGAGAGGGGGTTAAAGCCTCCATTTGCCCAAAGATAAGATCTGAAGGTCGCCAGTTCGACAACACCAGAAGTCTCCGTGAGTGGCAGACCTTGAGAAATGCGACTGAAAAGAGCTGTCTCCAGCTGCCTCTGAGAGAGGGGTTGTGCTGGGCCAGCTGTTTCTTTGGTGGGAGCAGAGAAGCCGTTTATCACCTGTCAGGAAGGCAAGCGTGTGGCCAGAAAGAAGGACTAAACCACGAAAGTTCCATGTGTATGTTGTTTGTAGTTCTTGAAAGATAGAACTTCTCTGTAATTTGTAAAAACCCCTTGCGGGTTTAGAGATAAAGTCTGCCCGTGTAAACTGCCTTGAATTAAAGCCAGGGGAGCAATCTAATGACCAAAGAAAGACGGTATATAAATACTTGCATCATCATCATCATCATCATCATTACTACTACTACTACTACTACTACTACTACTATTGTTGTTGTTGTTATCACTGTCACACAAGGCACTGTAAAGCACCTCCAGTGCTGGCAGTAAGCCATTACTGATGCCATGGTGGTGCCATCTCCCCGTGGCCTGAAGGGAGCTCTGCAAGCCAATGAGTGATGAGTCCACCGGTTGCCAGCACTGCAGGCTTTCCAGGGTGTTCTGGGGTGGGGGGAGGGGAGGAACAGGGGTGATACTGGCAGGAACTCTTGCAGCTGGATCCCTACCTCCATGTAGGGCCTTCACCTCTGCACCGGCTAAATAGCCCTGTCCCTATCTCTGTGGTCATACCTATGAGAAAGGGGACGGGTGTCCCCTTTCCCCCACAGAGCCTCATGTGGCTGCCTGGCTGCTGCAGGATGCAACAGTAGCCACCTGGCTACCATTGCACTCCCGGGCAGTTGGGCAGTTTAGGTTTCGGCTGTTGCTCTAGTTGGAAGAAAGGCGGGAGAAGAATGATGGACAGGAAAGAAAGTCAATAGGACACGTTTTCTTGCTCTGTATCTTCTGGCAGTTTGAGATATACTGCCCTTGAACCTGGAGGCTCTATTTAGCTATTGTGGTAATCGTGAAAAGCAACGTTAAGGTGGAGTGGCACATTTAAGATTCTCTCCATAAAAAGTGGCACGTGCTTGCTGAGAGTTGACTGCAACCGACTTAGAGCCAGTGTTTGATACTTTCGTAGCTCCAAAACAAGATGAATGAGTTTCAATGGGAAGGAGTTGATTTGGAAATGAGCATTGATGTGGCCACTGAGCTGAGTCACACTCCAGTTTGTTGGGGGCAGAGAATGAGCTGGGAGCTGTGATGTGACCAGCAAAAGAGTCAGAGGCCTGAGTTGTTACAGCTGGTTGGCAAAGGGCTGACGGAAATGGGCTCCAAGGGGAAGTTGTTTACTTTGGGAGCCACCAATGCATCTTCAAAGGCCAGCACAGACTGTCTGGGTGCTGGCTGCCTCCCCCATGCTCAATGAGTACATTTGTAATAATTGGACATCACAACCATGTCATCCGTCTCCTCACAAGGAAGCAGGCCCTGCTGCGGCTGCCCTTGGAATTCGGTGACGCTCAGAATGATACAGAGCTTGGCACATGCAATGGTATAAAAAAGCTCTGGGTTCCTTGCAGCTGCTGCCTACTGAGTCTGAACTTTGGTCCGAACAGTTCAGGACTGCCTACACTGGCTGGCAGCAGCTTTCTAGGGCTCCAGACTGATGAGTCTTTCCCAGCCGTACCTGGGGAGGTTGAACCTGGTATCTTCTGCAATACAGAGCATGCGGGCTACAGTCCCTCCCTATGTTCTATGTTAATTTTAATTTTATTCTCCGTTTCATTTTGATGCAGGAGGGGAACTGCTTATTTGTGGGGCTTGAATTACAGAGGGCCAGAAGAGAGTTGTACTCATTACCTTTTGTGATTATCCCCAGAGTGACTGTTTTCAGAAAGCTGCTGGGAGCAACCTAAAATGGGGGGGGTGTTTGGAGGTTGGGAATAGGGTTTATGAATTTCATGCAGGGCCTCCTGTTCTTTTCCCAGAGCACAATCCTAACCAACTTTCCGGCACTGACATAGCTGTGCCAATGGGGCATGTGCTGCTTTCTGCAGTGGTATAGTAGTCACAGAGGCCTCCTCAAGGGTAAGGGAATGTTTGTTTCCTTACCTCAGAGCTGCATTGCCCTTACCCCGGTGCTGGAAAGTTGGTTAGGATTGTGCCCCCAATAACTAAAGCACTGCTTTTTTGTAAGAACCTTCGTCAGTTCAGCAGTTTCAGAAAATGAAGCTGATATGCGGAGTGCGGACTGAGAGAAAGGGGCAGGGGCAGGCCAAGCCCATCCAGTATCTGAGGCCTGATCCAGCGGGACTCTTCCAATGTGGCTGATTACATGGAAGGACCTGACTCTGCATCTATAGTCTTCACCCATCTCCCCAGCTCTGCCATCTCCTTATGTCCATGGGGGCCAAATCTAAGCATGTGTGGACTGTCAGAGTAATAAAAGCTGTGGGCTACAATCAGCGGCGGCATTCAGCCGGTACACTGGGCGGGACTTACCTTTGACTGGTGGTCCGCCCGTTGCGTAACGGCGCATTCTGCTGCTTTCCCGCCCGCCAGAGGCAGAACGGCGGAACGAGCCATTACGCAACGGGCGGTCTGCCGGTCAAAGGTAAGTCCCGCCCAGCATACCGGCTGAATGCCGCCGCTGGCTACAATCCTCTGTGCAAAGCCTGTTGAAATGAATGGTTTTTTGTTTTTTTTGCCAGAACATAGTAGCTCATGTTGAAAGCCTTAGCCAATCATAATCATTTCCGTCTCAGTACTCCATAAACCAGGAAACTGTCACTGCTCAAATCACACCACTTAGTTTCTGTTAATTATGCTCATGTGTTCCCTGTTCTTGACATCAGTAGACAATCAGCGATGTAGAAAGAGCCTCTTTTGACCACTTCACACTCAAGCCACAAATGTTCTAATGGAGCATTTAGAAGCTTTACTCTGCTTTTAAAGATATCTATTTATGTTGATGGAGAAACAGCATAGGTCATTTCCATTTTTTGCTCCGTGAAATGGCAAAACATTTGTACAATTCTGGGTTATTTCGCTTCCTCCGTCAACATCAAGAGAGCCGATCTTGCCAAATGGTTGCATGGAAGCATTTTATGAAGTATTAACGCTGTAGTGTTTAAAAAGAGTTGTTTTAAGGATTCAAATAAAAGAGTTGAAGTATGGACTTATCTGGTAATCTGTTTGAAAGCTTATCTTGATGGCACATTCCTTTCCCCTCTGCAGGTCATGTTGCTTTGATGGCGAAGTTAAGTCAGAACACTAGGTCAGAACTTAAGAGTGCAATCCTAACATGGAGTTAGGCTGGCATAGTTAGGCCAACAAAGTTTGGCTGTCACAAGGGACACAGTAAGATATGTTTGGACCACTCTTGGAGTCAGAGAGGCCAGCATACAGATATGCACCATCCTCCCTGACACTGACTGTGGTCCAAACATGCTTTATGGTGGCACTGCTGGCCTAACTGAGCTGGCCTAACTCCAGGTTAGGATTGCGCCCGAAGCCTATCTAGGTCAGTATGTCTATGCTGATTGGGAACAGCTTTTCTCACCCTCCCTGGAGGTACCACGGACACCATAAAGCACGTTTGAACAACTCTTGGAGTCAGGGAGGATGGCACACATCTCTGTGATGGCCTCTCTAACTCTGAGAGTGGTCCAACATACTTAACGGTGTCCCTCATGCCGGCCAAACTTTGCTGGCCTAACTGTGCTAGCCTAACTCCAGGTTAGGATTGTGCCCCCAGTGGATAACTGAAACTGTGGATACCGAATCAGTGTATACCAGGGTATGCCTGTACCAATATCCAAACAGCAACAATCTGTGCATTTCCTCACCTTGGTCAACCACCTCCAATGATGCAAAGGAGGCTACGTGCAGGATGCTATAATGGTGGGACCCTTACAGCACAATCCCCTGTGTGTCTACTCAGAAGCAAATCCTACTATGTTCTGTGGCGCTTACTCCCAGGATAGTGTGTATAGGATTGCAGCTCCCCTAAACTGTACTTGGAGGGATGGGAATATGCCACCGAGGGGGGGGGGCTGTTTAATTCTGCCTTTTGTGGTGCCAAGGCCCAGGTCTGTCTGGGAATTCCTCCCAGACAGGTGCTTGGAAACCCTTCACTGAATGTCCTGATGTCTGGGAACTCTGCAGTTACTCAATAATGAGGGGAATGCAGCTGAAATTGTATAAGGGCACTTTCAAGTGTTCTTTCTTCCTGGTATGCCTGGGCACAAATTAAGGCCCTGGCATAGCACATTTGCCATCTCTTTGTAAATTAGACACAGTTCTTCAAAACACTGCTCTAGCCTGCAGCACAAAACACTGTAGGAGCCCCAGTTCAGTGGGGTCTGAGCCTGCATCGCTGTTCATAGGACTGCAGCCTAAATGTTTCAATTAAAGTTTTCAAAGTCAAGGATCTAGAGGAGTAGCTGTGGAAATGAATTGCACCTCTATCTGTTTTAAACATTTCGTATTTGGTTTACTTTGGAGCGTCTGCAATTGCACATCGGAAGTGCAAAATGCAGCGGCCCTTTTTACGGGTGGGGTTTTTTTTGTTTTTTGTTTTACAATTTTTACAGTGCAAAATTACTAGTGGCCTGGTTACAGGGCTTGGACAACTGCACTGTGAGTCCAACCCACTACAGGGGTTGGACTTAGTTGGAGTTTCAGCAGCTACACTGGTTGCCTATTCATTTCCGGCCTCAAGTCAAGTTGATGGTATTGATCTTTAAAACCTTTCATGACTTGGGTCCAAGCTACTTAAAAGACCGCCTTCTCCCATACATTCCAGCCTGCCCTCTTAGGTCATCTGAAGGGGCTCTCTGTCAAGTGCCTCCTCTATCCCAAGTTAAAAGGATGGTGGCTCGGGGGGGGGGACAAATATGGAATTCCCTTCCAGAGGAATTAAGAACTACTCCCTTCCTCATAGCTTTTTGGAGAGAGCTCAAAACATACCTATTTCATCTGGCATTTGGATGATGGGTGCATGTTTTGCCCTCTGCACTTCTGGAATACTGCTGTAGCTTGACTGATCCCTTGGACAATTTTGCATCCCCCCATGGCCTAATGAGATGGGTCTTGCCCTGTTTTAAATGTTTTGTTGTTGTTGTTGTTGTTGTTGTTTTGTGTGTGTGTGTGTGTGTGTGTGTGTGTGTGTGTGTGTGTATTTTAAAATTTAATGTTTCTAATGCATTTGTACTTGATGTTTTGAGTTATTGTTGTTTTATATTGTAATTTTATTATTTAACTCTGTAAGCCGCCTGGGTATTTGCTTCAACATGGAAAAAGCCTGGGTATTACTAATATTAATATTCATCATCATCATCATCATCATCATCATCAGGAAGAAGCTGGTATGCATTCTGCACAGAGTCCAATCTGCCCGTTGAGAGAGGTGCCCTTCACATGCACACACAGCAGCATGGAATATGTTTCAGCTTGATTAATCTCATGCTGCAGATCGGTGAATTCAAATAGCACAACCACATGGATGAGACTGATCATGCACCTCTTTTGTCAGTCCTCATCTAAAGAGCTCTGCGATCTACAGCGAAGCAAAGAAAGCTTACATAAAGTTAGTTTGGTGCTAAGTCTGCACTTCCTTTCACCTTTCCCTTCAGAAAGTATTTTTAGTTTGGGGGGGGGGGTGGCAGGGAAAAAGTGACAAAAGTATTTGATGTGAAGCAATGCACATAGCCTTCTCTCTTTTCTGTGTCCCTCACTCAATCAATAGCATGACAGAAGAAAGTGGGGGAAAGCTATTTCAGGTGGAAGGCATAGCTCTAGGGAGCAGGAGTAGGATCATTTAATGGCCCATCAACCCCAATATGCCTCTTTCTGTGGCAGCATTTTTTTTAACCTGAAGATTATGGTGTTCTCTGCCCCAGCAGAAGGAGCTGGACATCTAGTGGGAGCTATTAAGCACTGACAGATTGCTGCTGTGCACCAAATGGATGGGAAATGACAACGCTGGGTTTGCTTTCCAGATACACAATCATGACCTCACAAGTTGCCTTGTTTATATCCACATTAACATCCATGCTTGGACTTTTCCTTTCATTACGGGAGTTCATCATCTTTTGTGTATAGAGTGCCCTTAATGGATTGAAGAAGGAGATCCAAATGTAGACAAGCGAAACAAAATGTCAAGGACAGTGACGACGAGTGGCAAGGCAACAGGGGAGTTTTCTTCCTTTTATTTCCCTGCCCCGCCCATGGCCCATCACCACAGACCACATCCTTGAACTCAGGTCCATGGGGACAGCTGCTGCCTCAGCTGGGCTGGCCGGGAAATGGGAAGCCAAGACAAAATGTAATGATGTGTGTTTGTGTGCGTGTGGGTGTTGCATACCATAATATGGGCAACAGAACAAATCAATACATCACTCCCACAAATCCAACTGTTTGGGGGGGGGGGGTGTCCTGCTTGTAGCTTCATCAGTCCTGTTGGGATGTGGGAAATTGTGTTCTAAAACCAGGGAGTGAGGCGCAAAGGTAGAAAAAGCAGTCCTTTGCTTCCTCCCCACTGCCTCCTGTTTCCCCTCCTGTCACCACCTATCTCTCTTCCCGCCTTTGCTTTCAATCTCACCCTGACTCACATTCCTCCTGGCTTCCTGCCTTGCTCCATCAAGAATGTGAAGGAGAAATTTTGGGTTGGAGATGTGTGTTCAGGGACGTAGCTAAAGAAATGCAGGAGGGTGCAATTGCACCCGGCAACAAGCTTTAGAGGGGGAAACAAGCTGAGCTTGACATTAGTGACCAAAATTGTGGAAACCTTGGTATGTATGAATAATACCATCATGCTATATATCAGTGTTGTTCAAACTGTGGGTCAGGATCCACTTGTTGGGTCAGGAACTGATGTCAGGTGGGTCGCGGAAAGCTGGGGGCAGCCATCTTGAAAACTGCAGACCTTACTCTTGTTATATTCCTTTTGTGAGTGTTAACAGTTTGCATTTCCAAGTGAGGTTTTTTTTCTTTTCTTTTCTTTTTTTAGTTCAGTGCTCAGTGCTCTTGCACAATATTTTGTCCTAATCTTGCTTTCCGTCAGGGATGTTTCATGGTTGTAAAATTGCTGCAGTCCAAGAATGCCAATTTGCATTTCAGGAATGTCATTTTATTATGTTACAATGACAGTGCTTCCTGCTTGATGATGCCACTTCCTGCCACAACATAACTTCCAGGTCAATGACATCACTTCCGGTGGGTCCTGACACGAGTGCCATTCTAAAAAGTGGGTCCCATTCAAAAATGTTTGAATACCATTGTTATATGACATTGGAAAGGTAATTTAATGCAAATTCAATGACACAAACCAGAGTGTCTTTACTCTGTCAAAGGTTATGGCCAAAAACCAGAGAAAATGAAAGTATAACTATGACCCCACTTCCTGATGTTATATAACTTCCGGGGCAACATTTTGTCCTCTGCACTGGGCTACACGTTCATTAACTATGCCCCTGTGTGCGTCCTCCAAAGCCAGTTCCCTGACTGCCCCAAAGAGCAATGAACAGCAAGTGGCTGGCTTCTCTCCAGCTTCTTGGACCATCCCAGTTGTCTTGGGGCTTGTTCCAGTGCTCCAGTGTTCACTGGCAGAATGATAACCAGCCTGAGTTTTGAGGTGTGGGCTTGTTTGAAAAACGCACATGCACACACACCAACTTCTCTTTCATGTCTCAGGTTTCTCCCAAGGATGCAGTGACCAGAGTGAACAGATGTGCTTTTTCTTCCAGGACATATCCTACATTCCCACCTTCTGCCCTGGGTAAATTTCAAAGGGTGCAATTCTAGCCAAGTGATTTGTGCTGGCCTAGGAATGTTGCAAAACTCCCGGAGTCAGGGAGGCTGGTGCAGGCCCTGTTCTCTCCCAGGCCAGTTTTCCACCTCATGTGCTCTCCCCTACCTCTCTAGTGATGCACATCACTTCCAAGAAACCAGCATATTCATTTCTTTGTTCTTCTCACAATGCTGGTGGCAGCAGGTGAGTAGCAGTGGGAAATGGATGGGTAGGGGAGGAAGGTTGTCATGAAAGGAAATGAATAGATGGAAGCAGACTTCAGAAAGGTTACGCGGGAAGAGCTTAATTCCTTTCCTCAAGGTTACTGGCTGTGATTAGATTCTTTTTTCCACAGCATTTCCCACAAAAAGGCAATTGAAGGGACTGCCGGAGAAGCTGAAGCAGAGTCTTTCAGCTTAAAAAAAAATTAAATTAGTTGAATAATCTGAGAGCAATGTAGACTAATGGGCTTTCCAGACAATCCATTTACAGGGCAACAAATGCACAGCTGTTTCTGATGCGTTGTGTGGAATTCAGTCCATTACACCTCTCAACAAAGCACTTAAGTTACAAGGATATCACACTTTCCCCCCCCTCCCAATGCAAATGCACTTTTTTCTCCTTAGCTGCTGGGGCCATTGCAATTCATTGTGCTCCCCGAAACATGGTGCCAAGAGCTCTGTTGACCTGACAGCACCAGTGACATGGATAATGATGTGTAACAATGCCATCATTCTGCTCTGCTTGCATCATGACCTGACCCTAACGTTAGTATTTTGGCCTGCCAAGAAGGGTTTTGCATGGGAACTGAAACTGATGCAGATTTTTTTGGCGGGGGGGGGGACACAACATTCAGAACAAGTTCAAAGGGCTGATCTTGAATTAAACTGAAAACACATATTGCTCCCTCTCCCTCTCCCTCCCTCCTCTCCCTCCCTCTCTCCCTCCCTCTCTCCCTCTCTCTCTATCTCTCTATCTCTCTATCTATCTCTGTCTATCTCGTGTGTCCTAAAAGAGATCCAGGAGATTCTATTACTCAACATCCACCATAATATCAAACTAAGGCAGGGGTCTCCAAACGTTTCAGCATGAGGACCATATAATGGCATTTAAATGATGACTTTAGAACCCAATCCTAAACTGGAGTTAGGCCGGCATAAATTAAGCCAGCAAAGTTTGGCCAGCACAAGGGACACCGTAAAGTACATGTGCCATCCTCCCTGACTCCGAGAGTGGTCCAAACACACTTTAGGGTGGCCCTTGTGCTGGCCAAACTTTGCTGGCTTAGCTTATGCCGGCCTAACTCCAGTTAAGATTGTGCTCCCAGTTGTGTGAGCATCATCATGTTGGCCACTGGGTTTTTCTCGGTTACTGATTCATTGGTCAACCTTTATTGTTATACATTAAACTAAATAAATAAATCCTAGTGATGCCACTGCATTTAGGTTGTACGTATGATATTGTAATTTGTAAGATGTGGGACAAAAAGAGGACCATCATGGGGGTCTGCTGACCTCCTGCACCAGGTGACGCAAACCCTAGTGACGCCCAGTGATGGGATCTACAAATGAACAAGGGGGACGCTGGGCGGGACTTAGGTGGGACTTCCGCTTGAGTGTTCTGTAGTGTTCTGTGGCTGCCTTGGCCTCGGGGGGGGGCTCCTGCTCGCCGCGGGGGACAGGTGAGGGTCGCATGGGGTGCCTGGGCGAGCAGTGGGGGGCGCGCTAACCAGGGGCAGCCCCCCCAAGGCCAGGACAGCTGCGGAACGCTACGGACGGGCAGCCAATCATGCGGAAGCCCCGCGTAAGTCCGCCCAGCGTTCCCCTTGTTCATTTGTAGATCCCATCGCTGGCGACACCTCTGGATGGGAGAGATTAGCTGTTTTGGTTTAAGCAAAATATCAACACAGCACAAACAGCAGCACAAACCTTTCAGAGGAGCTTACACCTGTTAGTATTTGTAGGCGTTCAGACCGCTCATGTCCTTGCTGAGTTTTCCAGCCACAATTATCCCGACAACTCAAGGCTTGCGCATGTAAATGTCCATCCATGTGTGCGGTAGCTATTAAGGATGTAGGAGAATTAAATGCATTTGAATTTAACAAGCAAAAGAAAGAAAGAAAAAACAGGCTTGGTCGGTTCTCAGTTCAGCAGTAATATGAGGAAGAAACAGCTTGTGAGACGGATCAATACTTCCATCTTGAATTACGACTGCTGCCACAGCATAATTACTTGGAGAATGGCAGCTGCAAGGAGATTTCCAGCCCTGTTAAATATTTCTTTCCATCTATGGGAACTGTCACTCGGAGCTTTCCAAACAGAGCCTGCCTTTCCCTCAAATCCACGTAATTGTTTCATGTTAGCAATGACAGCATTTCCAGGACATGCGTCTCGGCTTGCCAAAGATCCTCTTGAAAAGACAGCCTGTTTACTAAACATTTTCAGCAGATCTATGAAGCTGTTTAAGCAAGAGAAAGAAAAGAACAGGGTTTTAGGTCATCAGTGTCCACCTCCTTGCCAAAGGAGCTGACCCTCGACTGCATTGATGACCTCTGTATCAAGTGTAATAGTAAACATCAAATTACGGAAAAGCATTCCTTCATCCAATGGCATCCATTTTCATCCAATGATTTCGCCATCAAGTTCATCACTTTTTCTCTCCCACTTTGAGCTATATACTTCCTTTCCTAATTTCATCTCCTTTTGAAGTTCTCTTGCTCTGCCATTTTTTCTTCAATATTAATCTCAGCCATTCAAAAGCATATAATACACATTCTTACAGACCGAAAAACGACTTTCCACGCCCTAATGTCTAGTGATGTTATATTAGCTAATTCCAAAAACGTTCGTCAATTCTTAGTGAACAAATCAAAATTTGCATAGATTTGTATGCAGGTGAAAAGCAATTGCTTTGAAGCAAAAACCAAAAACGCCCAAGCTTTTTTTCTTTGAAGATATTTTGTGGCAGGTATCAGCTTGGGAGAGGTATTCTTAGATGTGAGAGAAGAGAGAACACTTCCTCTGGGATGGGAAGACTTCTTCCATCCATGTTTTCATATGTGTTTGCATTGAATACATTAAATAAAAATATTCTCCTAGGTTACTCAAGAGTCAATTGAAAGTTTGAGAAATCAATTTTTAAAAATTTTGATTAAGATCAGTCAATTAAAAGTTTTTAAAATTGATTTCTCAAACCAATTAATTAAGGTTCATAGAATCATAGAACTGGAAGGTGCCTACAAGGCCATCTAGTCCAACCCCCTGCGAAAAAGTTTGTGAACCCCTGTCCTAGAACATTTCCAGCAGGTGTGTGTGGAGACTTTGCTTGAAGATCTTTTGTGAGGGAGAATCCACCACCTCCCTCAGCAATGTGTTCCACTGCCGAAACGTCCTTTACATGGAGAATTTCTTCCAGATGTCCAACCGGAATCTCTTCTCCTGCAGTTTGTACCCACTGGATCTATACACTCAGAGGCAGTTGAGAACAAATTGGTCAAACAAATGACAAAAAGAAGTCATTTGGATGGACTTCTTCGACTGTCAGGTATTTGAAGAGCACTATCATACCTCTACTCTCTTAGCCTTCTCTTTCAGGGTTTGAGATGCATTCAACATGGCCACCCTACTGTTTTCCACCACCACCACATTTTTTTGGCAAGGACAGGCTATAGGATAGTTATCTTTCTAGGTTGGGAACAAAGCAAAGAGAAACCACAAGTGATTCAGTCCACCACTAGATGCATTCCCCACTCTAAGCAACTATATGCCTCTTGCAGCCCAATCTTACCAGGTCTGTTTCAACATTGCAACGTTTGTTACAATATCACAAAGGTCTTACAACAGGATACAGAGCAGGCTGTTGGGAGCCATTTTGGATCTGCCATCTGAAATGGTTGCAGCAATGGTGGTCTGCTCCGGCACCTGGCTTTGCACAGGAATGCAGGTAAGTTGGCAGAGTGGGCGGCATGGGGCAAGGACTGGGGAAGGGAGACAGCACATCAGGGCAGGAAGGGGTGAGTCCTGGCACATGCAACTTGCCCCAGGATATTATCCCCTTCCTTGTCTCCTGACATGCTCTCTTTCTCTCCTTGGACTCGCACCAGCTAAGGAGCTTGTGCAGGTCTGAGGAAACCCATTGGCAATCAGGAGGTTTGCAAAGAGGTAAGAGAAAATATTTGCCCCTTACTTCTCCCGAGCATCCTGATCAGCTCTACTCCCAACCACACCACGTTGCAGCTCAACCTGTGTTGTCACAGCTGCATGCTATAGCACAGTATAGCACAGGAAAGGATAGGATTGGGCTGTTGGTCTGCTTGAAAGGACTTTTTATGAGCCATCTTATGCATACTTACCCAGAAGTAAGTTTCACTGTGATCAATAGGATTGCAGCCAGAGGCATACATAATAACAACTGATGGGCAAAGAAGGTGTTTTCCCCAACAGATTTTAGTTGGGAAAACAAACATTGTATGACTCATAGATGTACTGTTTCATGCTCAGAAAAAATATCTCATTCACTCCCACACAAAGCAAAGAGCTCACTTCCACTTGCTTTTGGCTGCTTAGAATTCCAGTCCCTGACATACTGTCATCCACCACATGACTTCCATCAATTCAAAAATAATTAGCATCTGACCAGGAAGCTGCGTTTGTCTAACCATTTGATTGGTCTCAGTTGTATCTAATAACAAGCATCACTGCAGGAAAAATAAAGAAGCACACAATAAATTTGGACTCCATGACCATCAGAAGCATGGTAATATTTAACAAGTGTAGGGGATTGCCTGGGCTATGAATCGTGGTAGATTTGAATCCATGAAAATATGAATCTGTGGTGGGCGACAAAATTGACATAGGTAGTGATGGGCGAACCCCAATCAATCAGCCTCAAATCTGGAGTCAGAAAGAACAAAGTATGTATTATCCCACAACTTGGAAAATAGTGTGTTGCATTTACCTCCAGTTCTGAATCTGTTTAGAGGATCTTATAATGATCTTCTAATGTTGCATTTCTGATGATCTTTGAGTGGTTCTAGTATCATGAGAGATGGAGAAAAATATATTTTTATTCACCCTCTCCACATCATGCACAATTTTATAAATTTCAAGCATGTCTCCCCACTTAATCACCCTTTTTCCCCTTGCAAAAAGCCCCAAACATTGTCTCCTTTTCTCAGAAGGAAATTGCTCCAGTCCTCTGATCATGTTGGTTACTTTCTTTTGCCCTCGTTCCAACTCTGCAATATCCTTTTTGAGATGTGGTGATCAGAACTATAAGATAAGATAAGATAAGAAATTTATTTGTCATTACACTCACAACTGGGTGCAACGAAATGAGGTGCTCTTCCCCACGGTAAAACTAGACAACACCAAAACTAAAATATGCACAGTCAACCATACAGCAAACACTTATACAAATATAAATACCCCATTACTTCCCACAGTATAGCTTCCACATACACTTATGACCCTGCATTTAAACTCAGTACTGCACTTGGATAGAAACTGTTCTGAAATCTGCTTGTCCTTGCTTTCAATACCCTAAATCTCCTTCTCGATGGTAATAGTTCAAAGAGCTGATATCCCGGATGAGAGGAGTCCTTCAGTATATTAGATATCTTCCTCTTACATCTATTCTTATATAGTTCTTCCAAAGAGGGGAGTGAACAGCCAATGATGTTTTGGGCCGTCCTAATCACCCTTTGAATTGCCTTTTGCTCTGCCACTGTGCAGCTCGTGAACCATACACAGAGACAGTAGGATAGTATGCTCTCAATTGAACTCCGATAGAAGGTGATTAACAGACTCTCAGCTAATTGTTGCTTTCTAAGAATCCTTAGGAAATACAACCGTTGTTGCGCCTTCCTAACCAAAGTAGCGGTGTTCGCACTCGCACTATACACAGTATTCCAAATACGGCCACACCGTAGATTCATAGACGAGCATTGTAATCTTAGCAGTCTGATTCTCGGTTCTTTCCCCAAAGATCCCCTAGCATGGATTTTTCTTTCTTCACAGCTGTCACACACTGTGGTGTTGGGGTGATGGCCACTAGCTTGGATGGCTTAAAAAGGGAATTAAATTGGACAAGTTCCTAGAAGGCAGATCTATCAATTATGAATCATGATGACTATGCTCTCCCTCAAGGAGAGCAAACCCCCAGTGGTCCAGGAGACTTTATCCATGCCCAATTAAGTTTCTAGGTACCCCCCTTGGTAGCTAAGCCCTTATGCCCCAAACACAACTTCAGGAGCTCTCTGAGCTTGGTTCCCACCAGCTGTGGAGAGGACAGGGAGCTGAGCCTGCAATTACCAAAATGGAGTCAGGCCTAGCTTCCTTTGTTCATGATAGGGGGACGATGTAAAATCCTGGATCCAAACATTCGTGGTTTTCCATATCCATGAGGGTTCTGGGAATGGAACTCCCATGGATATTAAGGGCCTGTCTGTATTTTGAATCTCAGTAGCACACATTATTTTACATACCATTTTAACTTCTAACATTTTCTCAAACTTCAGCCAAAGTTGCATTTAACAATGCATACCACCAGCGCCGACCAGTTTAATGGATCTTCAATTAAGGGAGGCAGACTGCCTGTGCAATGCTGTGAGCCAGCAGACATTTTGAACAAAGAACTCCTGCAGAACTCAATGGGAGATCTATAAGCGGAACAGCTCCAGAAACAAAATCAGTGCTAAAATGAATTAGCTTACCCATGGTGGCAGCCAGTACTTTATAAGTATTACATGGGAGACTTTTTTTGTTTCGTTGTTTTATATAATGCCATTCCTTAAATTACTTTCTTTCAAGAGCTCTAATAGGGAACCATGGGCACCAAGGAATGCAATCAGTTCTTAGCTGAAAATCCAATAAATCAGAGTTAATCAGAGGTGTAATTGATGGACTTGGACTGGGAAAACTCATGTTAACCTCAGTTTAATTTGCTTCGCAGAGTTGTTGTGACAATAACATGAAAACATCCCATGTCTACCACCTGGAGAGTTTTGGAAAAAGGGCTGAAGGCAAATGTGATTAATAAAAATTAATTTATTTCAATGAATACTTAGAATAGAATGAATAATAGAATTGCTTCCCAGGGAAGATGATATAGAGCTGATTATTCTTTCAGTCTTCAGATCATAACTGTGTGATACCAACAAGACCAACCCCTTTCTGGGTAGAAGCACAAACCCAATCAGACATGTAAAGCAGTGTCCTGACTGGGGTTGCAATCCTACCCAGCGCCTACCAAGCTACCCAGCACAGTTGTGTCACTGCTGCACATCTTTTAGGATTGCACTGTAAAATCAGTGGTGTCACCTACAAACATGGAACGGGAACGCTGGGCGGGACTTACGCAGGACTTATGCGTGATTGGCTGCTTGCCCGTCCCGTTCCGCGGCTGCCCTGGCCTCGGGGGGGGGGGTGCCTGCTCGCCGGTGGAGACGGGTGGGGGGTGCACCAGAGCCTGGGCGAGCAGCGGTGGGGTGCGCAAACTGGGGGCAGCCCCCCCCCCGAGGTCAGGGCAGCTGCGGAATGAAACGGGCGGGCTACCAATCACGCAGAAGTCCTGCCCAAGTCCCGCCCAGCATTCCCATTCCTTGTTTGTAGATGACACCACTGTGCAAAATGGTAGTAAGTAGGGCCTGAAACAAAATGTTGCCAAAGAAAACAGTTCCTGTACAGGGCTCCGGCCAGCCTAGAACAGGAGCATTATAGTCAGAGGTGTCACCTACTCCCCAGTAGACGGTTCGCTGGGCGGGAGTAGGGAGTGATTGACAGTCCATCGATTCACTTCCGGTTTCTTCACGCGCCCCGCGCGGCTTTCCCTCGCCTCGGAGGGGGCGCCTGCTCGCCCAGGCACCCGGCGCGCCCCCCACCCATCCCCCAAGACGAGCAGGCACCCCCTCCGAGGCGAGGGAAAGCCGCGCGGGGCGCGTGAAGAAACCG
>JAJKFI010000046.1:12036927-12097069 GCA_029204185.1 Lerista edwardsae
CCCCCTCCGAGGCGAGGGAAAGCCGCGCGGGGCGCGTGAAGAAACCGGAAGTGAATCGATGGACTGTCAATCACTCCCTACTCCCGCCCAGCGAACCGTCTACTGGGGAGTAGGTGACACCTCTGATTATAGTGCTGCTCTTGCGGAGGTGGGTGGGTTCAGGAGCTAGGGAAGAAAAAAAGGACACTCTTTTCTCTTCTGCTGTCTGAAGACTGTCCCGTTGTACTATATAGCACTAGAGCAGGGGTCAGGGAACTTTTTTACCTTTTACCCCAAAATATATTTAGATACGCCGATGTTACCCCCTTGATTTGATTTTTAATACAGGTACTTAATAAAACTACCAGTGAAAGATAGGTGTCCTCTCTCTGTCCTATCTCTCTCAATGGCGCAGCAACTAGTCGACTCTACTGAGGAAGCGGGCGGACTTGGAGGCGGGGCCCGGGGCATCAAGCAGGGAAGCGTGTTATACACAAGGGCCTGACACACTGCACTGCGTCAGGTCCTTGTACACTACAGTACTGTAACACACACAGCTGGGCATGCATATAGAACAGTGATGGCGAACATTTTGGGCTTGGTGTGTCAGAAATTTGGAACATTCGTAACTCAGCTCTGCTGGTGTGTCAAACCCCCCCCCCCACACACACACACGCTGCAGGGCTTGTCGCCCGAGTTTAAAGAGAGAGACGGAGGCGCAGACAGCGGGCGCGTGGAGGAACAAGTCTTTGCAGGGAATTGCTTAGATTCATATGCATGCCCGGCTGCCGTCCATTACCTCCAGGAATTTAATTTTACCCCATTTGGGGTAATTTACCCCTGTTCCCTGACCACTGCACTAGAGGATCTGTTTGGTGGCTGGCTGCCGACCTGGAACCTGAGCATTTTATTGCAACATAACCCCAGAGAGGGGTGTTCATCATAGAGCACTATCAGACATTTTTATTTTTGTATTTTTTGTATACTTTTTGTTTATGTATTTCTGAATAGAGAGCCTTTTTAGCATGTAGAAACCATTACCGATTTTTGCTTCCAAATCAATAGGCACTTGAAGACCTGTGTTCACTATTAGAAGGAATAAGGGAAGTCCCATAGCAAAATGTTGCGGTATGCACCAATGCCTGGGGATAAATCCTTGACTGTAGGGGTCAGAAGGCCAGAGGCAGTACAGAATCACATTAGGCAGGAGTCATAATCCAAGGCAACAGGCAGGGAAAAGAAAGAGGCAAGTAAACAGAGAGCTCACATGCAAGATGAATTGCACAGGTTGTGGAGCAAACTTCAAGGCCAGGACTTCGGAGGGTTTGATGAACCAGGACTGGCTGGTGGGGTCAGCTGATAATTTTCAGACAGGTTGTTGCTATATCTTAGCGCCCACAGAGCTTATGGCACAATCCTATCAATCCCTGGTGCTGCTAGTTTTCTGGCCGTACTAGCACTTTGTGTCTGCCGCAGAAGGCAACACACCAGTGCGCGCAGCCTGGCTACTATTGCAAGCAGCCCAGTAGACTCCAGCCACCCTCTGGTTCCAACAAGTCCATGCAGGGGGTAAGAGGCCACTAGGGGTGGGCAGAATGGGGCAAGGGTGAGCAGAATGGGGCAGCAATAGGAGCAAGGAGAAGGGTGGCTTGGGACCAGAAAGGGGGTGGGTTCAGTGGTAGGTGCGTCCATCAAATCCCGCCATGCAGACCTGTGCCAGCTATAGCACTCCCACAAGTCCAAGACAGTGGCTCAAAACAGACATAAATGTTTCCTTGCCCTGTGGACGCCTCCAGAGGCTGAAATGTTCCCTTAGGCAGAATAGTATGGGGCTGTGGTTCTCAAACTTTTTAGCATCAAGACCCACTTTTTAGAATGACCATCTGTCTGGGACCCACCAGAAGTGATGTCATGGCTGAAAGTGCCATCGTGGTGGCCCCAGAGCCTGCTGCTTTCCTGAGAGTGCAGCCACAAGTTGGGTAATTTCTCAGCCATTTTCCAAGAGCAAAGTGAATCGGAAAGAAAAAAAGCCTATTTACAACCTTGACACAAACAAGACAACCACGCAGCCCTCCCCCTTTTCAGCATCCCATCTTCCCATCTTTTTAATATGGCTGCTCTATCTTCATTGGTGGGTCCTGACCCATAGTTTGGGAACCACTGGTATAGGGGCATGGTATGGAGCAAGTTCGAAAAGCACCTAAATGCAAGTAGATAAATAGGGACCACTTCGGTGGGAAGGTGACGGCGTTCCGTGCGCTACAGCGTACAGTCATGCCGGCCACATGACCATGGAAGCTTGTCCTCGGACAAAACGCCGGCTCTACAGGCTTTGAAACGGAGATGAGCACCGCCCCCTACAGTCAGTCACGACTAGACCATTCGGTCGTGGGGAAACCTTTACCTTTACCTTTATGGAGCAAGAACTCAGGCTCATCAGCCACAAGAAGGGGAAGCTGAATTACACGGACAGATGTTTCTTCGTACAATCCACATCAGGTGACTTTCTTCCAGTGACTGTGTGTGCATGTAAGCCAAGGCTCATTCATATACCCCACCCCCAACCTTTAGCATGTACACATTGGAGCCAAGTGTGACCTAGCCCACAGTCACATTGGAGTGATCAAACAATTCTGGATAACCAGCGATATGCTTATGGGAAATATACAGCATCAAGCCGTGGCTTTACATTGTAACCATTAGAATTGCTGGCTTTTCATAAACACTTCAGACATTAGTTATGTTGTACTCTTGATCTATGAGTTATGAAATTTATACAAGCACTGGAATGACACGAGGCTCTTTAGGAACATGCTAGCTGTGGGTATTCGTACATGCTAACAGGCAGAAACAAAAGAAGAGCAGAAACATCACATTTAAATCCCTGGATTTAATTAAGCCCACTCTGATTTCTTGCATGGCGGAGATTGAGAGCATCAAGTGGGCTTGCAGGTGGAAAGCTGTTGAAAAGACCTTCTAGATGCAGGCACGGATTAATGCGGAGAGTCTGGGAGGCTGCCAAAGAAGATTGCTGTCCGGTGGTTTTTTCTTTAAGTTAATGGGCCAATAAAATTTTACTTTACCCCCCCCCCCCCCCCCCCGCAAGGTTTGGAATGTCTGGAGAACTGCCCTTATTCAGACTGAGATCATAATGCAAATGGAGCAGGGAAGTGTTTTGTTCTTGTTTTATTCGGAAATCTTCATATGTTGGTGGCACTGTACAGAAAAAGAAACCGTGCACGCATTGCCGTTCTTATGGGTCCCTTGAGTCCACGCACAGTTTGGCTAGTCAAACATTAGCCTCTTCTGCCTGCAACCTCCAAGCCCTGTGGGAGACAGAACACAATCACTGCGGTTTATTTTGCCATTTCAGTGTTGATTTAACGCATTTCAGGCCATTTTTGTCCCTGCCGTATGAAAGGCGCAGGCGGTGCATTGCTCCATTTCAGAATATGAATGCGCATGCGCACACACCCCTCGTTCAAGAGAAAACACGGGAAAAGGATGAAGCTGTCAGATGAAGGGAAAGGATTTTGTCCTCTGCAAAAAATGCAAATAAGTGGAATAAATGGAGTGGGCGACAATGACCTGCCATTCTTCAGCAAATCGCCTCTCGGCCATCAAGCTGGACCCAGACCTGTAGAACAGGGAGCAGCACCTGTGCAAGGTGGCAAAGAGCTTCCCATTCCCATTAGAACTGCAAAAACACAAGGCCTTTATATGGCCAAAGTGCTGCAAGGGGGAGGGAAGAATTAATAGTGTAATCTCAGCATAACCAAGTCTGCACTAAACCCGTCCCCCGATGTGAGATAATAAAAGGAACAAAAACACCTTAAATTAAATCAGCCTGTGGCTATTATTTTTTAAATCAACAACCAAGGGAATGTGTCAGATGATAATACAGGAAGATTGTAATATATTGCTGTTTAAACCAGGACATTGCACTATGAAAATGACTCAAATGCTGTTTATGATTCCAGTGACAGCTCTGCCCTTTCCCCTCCAAATCCCAGGGAAGATTAACAGGGTGAGGGGAGTTCATTTTGCTCTGGTCTTTGTGCTTTACCTGCAAAACCACAAATCTCATCGTTGCTTTTTTTAACTTGGCATTTTCTTGTAATGTGGTGATCCACAATGGGGAGAAATGGGGCCAGCGAAGGGTCGCAAATCCTCCCTCTCCCTCTCCCTTTCTCCCAGTGTGCCAAGAACCTTTCTTTTTATATAACAGATTGTCAACAAGACAGAAAGACACTATAAAATAGGGGAAAATTGCATGGAATATGTACGGACACACACTTTCATTTAAGGGAGAAGACTTGATGTTTCATATTTAAAGAGGCAGATGAGCTAATGTATCAGAAATGTTTGGAAGTCAGGCCGTTGCAATTAATTCATAATATTACCAATGAACCTGTCATCAGAACTGACACTGAAAATTAAATGCTGTAGGCTTTTCTTGGCTGTATCAGCATCTGTTATAGGGGCTGAAATCTGAAATGGCTGAAGGTGGTGACAGTCAAGGAAGTGGCTAAAAACACTAGTATAGTGAAGCGGGGTATTTGTAACAGTGGCCAGGCCGTGCAATGGCATGTAGCATTTTGGGACTTTATGCCGTTGGAACAATTGTTCCAGTAGCCCAAACAAGATTAGGAGCACAATCCTAACCTGGAGTTAGGCCAGCATAGTTAGGCCAGCACAAGGGACACTGTAAAGTATGTTTGGACCACTCTTGGAGTCAGAGAGGCCAGCACACAGACGTGCGCCATCCTCCCTGATTCTGAGAATGGTCCAAACGTGCTTTACAGTGGACCTGGTGCTGGCCTAACTGTGCTGGCCTAACTGTGCCGGCCTAACTCCAGGTTAGGACTCACCCTGGGATGTTGATTCTTTTTGCCCTTTCACAGATGTTCTTTGACCAAAAGTGTATTGTTTCCCTTCTGTTTTTGTTTGGGGAGTGGTTGTAGCTCAGTTGCAGAGCCCCAGCTTGGCTTGCAGAAGATCCCAGATTCAGTTGCTGGCATTTTCAGGAAAGGCTGAGAAAAATTTTGGGGAGACTGTGGCAGACAATATAGGTCTGCATTGCTGGTAATATAGACTGAAATGGACCATTGGTCTAACTCAGGGCTCTCCACGGACCATATCTGGTGACTGGAGAAACCCTCTGTGGTGTGAACAGCGCTTATGGCAGGCTACAGCTGCTTTGGGCATTCAATCTGAACTGCGCAACACTCTAGGTCAGTGGTTCCCAACCTTTTTTTGGCCATGCCCCACCTAAGCATCTCTAAAATCCTGATGCCCCCCCTCCCCATGACATATAATTCTTATTCTTCAAAAAATGAACTCCCATTCACATGGAGGAAGCCTAAAAGGCCATTAACTTGGTTTAAACAAAGTTCCAAAGAACATGGCATCCATGAAAGAGAAAAATAAAAGATGGCACAGAAAGAGGGAAATTTTAAAAAAATTCTGTGGCTCTGCCTCTCCCTCAGCTGGAGTTACTGTGTCAGCTGTGGCTTGTTTCCTACTCTCCTGGCCTGCCTGCCTGCCTCCTTAGTAGTCCCTCTCCCTGCTGGGGCTGCTGTCCTGCCACTCGGGGTGCCGCTCTTTGCCTGCTGTAGTGACAGCCTCTCCTCTGAGTCCCTGAAGCTTGCCTTGGGCCGCCTGGCCCTGGCACTTGATGCAGCTGGGGAGGTTGAACATACCCATCACTGCCTGTAGTGTGCGATGGACGTTTCCTCCATGAATATGTCCAATCCCCCTTTAAAGGCACCCTAGGCTTCCCCTCCCTACTTGTACATATTCTCACCCTTCTGCAGTCCCCTGGCTCCTGGATGCAGAGAGAGAGAGCAAAGTACTGAGCACACAGGGGTGGTGGCTGCTGCTGCTGCTGCTGCTTTAACTTTTGGATCGGAAAAAGAATAGCCCAGCTGAATGTGAGACTCTGGCTGCCCCCCCCCCCTCGCAAGTCTCACCAGCATCCATTCCCAATTCCATTCCTGAGATTAATGAACACCTCCCCTCTCCATTCACGCACATTCCGGAGCTGAAAGTAGCCCAGCTGAAAAGCCTCCACAGCTGCATGCTTACTTACCCCTCAGTTGACTCCTGACTTCCAAAAGCAAAGAAGCACACACTCTAGTACTCCTCTCTTTGGAGTACGTCTTTGGCTGGCCTCCTCACATCCACATGCAAAGCAAGGAGCCCGCGCGCTTTAGTGCCCCTCCCACCTCTGCTCAGCAGTCTGGCTGGCCACCTCACATGGTCTCCTTGCTTCCACAAAGCAAAGCAGCATTGCTTTAATATCCCTCCCACCTCTGCTTGGCAGTCCTCATATGGGACACTGGGACAACCTTCCTAAACCGGGATAATCCTGGTCAAAACGGGATGTCTAGTAAACCTAAATATAGCAAGAGTAAGGTCTGCATCTTCCAAGATGGCTGCTCCCAGCTTTCCGTGACCCATGTGACATCAGATCATGACCCACTTCTCTATTCTATTCTCCACATTCATATATGGTGAGATGTCCTGTGCTCACCGATATAAATGTGTTTTGTCTGCTCAGGAGCTCTACCATTTCACGACAGCAGAGAACAGACATTTATCAGTAAGATTTTTTTTCCTTTCTAGCTTTTATTTCCCTCTTATGTATCAGTAACCTCAGCCCAAGAAGAAGAAAACATTCAGAAAGCAGTTAAGAAAAAATAGATTAAATCTCCCAGAATGCTCAGCCTTTGTACTAGTTATCATGTTTTGGAGCAAGAAGATGATTATTTTCTCTCTCACTCCAAGAAAAAAATTAGTTTGCAAGATTGTACCTTTGCAAGCCACACAAATGGCTAGAATTACTTACGAATGGGAGTTGACATAAGAAGGGCAATAAATCACTAGGGAAAGAGTATCCAAAAGAAGGCTCATTTCCTTACCTTGAGGAGGCCTCCACAACTGCCCACCACCACAGGATGCAGCACACATTCTGTTGGCATGGTGGTATAGATGCTGGAAAGCTGGATAGGATTGGACCTTTACAGCACAGTCCTAACCTGGAGCTAGACCAGCACAGTTAGGCCAGCAAAGTTTTGCCAGCATCAGGGCCACCATAATGCATGTTTGGACCACTCTCTGAGTCAGGGTGGATGGCGCATATCTGTATGCTGGTCTCTCTGACTCCGAGAGTGGTCCAAACATACTTTACGTGTCCCTTGTGCTGGCCAAACTTTGCTGCCTAACTGTGCCGGACAAGATGATGATGATGATGATGATGATGATGATGATACTTTACAGACTCGATGTAAAGATCACATCAAGATAACTTACGTAAAGTGTTTTATTTACCTAATAGGAGAAGTACTATTCAAACTGAAAAAAAGAAAATGTAACCAATATTGAGTATAACACACTCACACCCCTAACAATATTCTTTTTTTTTTAAAGGCCTTGCCATTCATAGGAAAAGGTTACATCAATTTCTCATTTCAATTTTCTTAATTTTGATGAATGTTTCTACAAGAGGTGTTTTTCAAGGGACCCTCAGTGTAAGGAGCTCATGTACATGAAACACAAAGCAGATTCTGTTTCCCTGCATTCAGGGTACAATCCCAACCAATGTTCCAGCACCGGGCTAAGGGCAATGCAGCTCTGGGATAAGGAAACAAACATCCCCTTATCTTGAGGAGGCCTCAGTGACTGGCCCCCACTGCAGGATGCAGCACATGCCCCATTGGCACAGCTATGTCAATGCTGGAAAGTTGGTTAGGATTGAGCCCTCTTTCTTAGCAATCCACCCTCTGCTAGCAAATCCAACCTTTCTCCAGCCATTCTGGAAAAGGTTAATGTGCTTATCAATGCTCCAGTTCCATAGAAAACTGTATTGCATTTAATTCCCTGTATGGTTTATTTGCTATAAATGGAAATATGCACCTGTAGCTCTGGTTGCCTTGAAAGAGGGAGATGACTAGATATACCCAGTAAATGACGTGATCTTGCTCATTGGATTGAAAGAGCCTCCTAATTTCCTTATGTGTGGATATTTTGTTTTTGGTTTCTTTAAAATTTCAAAAACCATTCTGTTTTCTTAGGCTGCTTTGATTCTTTATTCTGTTGCCGCCCCATGTAGTGTAAATTACTGCTGCCCCCAAACTCCAGTTTGCATTTTCAACAACAAAAAGAAAAAATCCTTTTTTTAAAAATAGAAAACCCTTATCCAAACCACTCTCAGAATGATTAACAGTCACACACTAAAACATGACAATGCAATAGCATTGCAATATTCTGTTTTTCTTCAGATAGTTTAACATGACACAGATTTAATTTGTTGGCATTTCCTTTCATGCTTTTCAGAGCCAGTGATGCCCTTATGTTCTCAGGCAAGTAAAGTGGTTGTGGTTGTGGTTGTTATAGCACCATCTGTGTACATATATCACATTAGGTAGAGTGAAATGAAACCCAAGTTGTGGTGCCACAGTTATTGTGGCAACTCTCGTGCACCTATTCTGCCTTGAGTCCAGGACCCCGTTCTAGAGCCCTCTATTTTTATAATGCCTGTAACACATTAGGGCAGTGATTTTCAACCAGTGTGCCATGGCATACTGGTGTGCCACAAATGGTCCACAGTGTGTGCTGCGGGAGTTTGCAGGTTATTTATTAGTGAGCCCCTCTACCAGCAGCATGATGTTCCTTCTCAATTGTCAAACAATTAATGGTGTTCCTTGGATATTTTAGCACCTTGTCAGTGTGCCACGAGATGAAAAAGATTGAAAATTGCTGAGTTAAAGTCTCATGAATATCCCAGAAGGGCCAATACTAAGAGCATTCATTCATTGACTTCCTTTACTGCCATTCAATAACCGACTATTGAATACTGAATAGGCTTGAGTTCACCCTGCCTACCTTCCTTCTTTTAAGCTGCTGTTCTCTTTCTATCCAATAATTATTTTTAATTATATATCAAAATCCTGAGAATACCAGAAGGAGAACTTTTTACTACTACTACTACTACTACTACTACTACTACTACTACTACTACTACTACTACTACTACTACTGAGTTGCTGCTCCCTGTTCTTGTGAGCATTCATGAGAACAGGGTGCAGAACAGAGTGGTCGCTTCTCTGACCTGTTCAATGGCACCTTCTTCAATTGGCTGCCAGAGCACTTGCCCTTGGTGCTATACCCACTAGCTCCTAAATCACCATAGGCCTGTATGGGATGCTCCCATTGGCAGGTGAGGAGGAGGAGCTGCAACCCACCACTGCTGATAAGCTTGGTGCACAATCCTTTAACCATGGATTATCCAACTGGCTTGGTGTTTTGCCTGCATCACCAAAGATGATATTTAAAGGCGTTAGGGCTCAATCCTATCCAATGTTCTGGCAACAAAGCAGCCACAATGCAGCCCTAAGACAGCAAACATTCTCTTACCTTGAGGAAGCCTCTGTGACTGTTTCTCCCCTTCCCCCTTGCAGGAAGCAAGGCATGTACCCTTGCACAGCTGCGTCAGGACTGGAAAATTGTATAGGATTGGGCCCTTAGTTCACCGGGAGACAGGGACAAATAGAGCCCCGAGTGCACCCATGGCAGGGTGACAAAACCGCGCCCCCAGCACGTCGCCCCACCCCTGTGTGTTGCCCAGCCACTCCTCCCTGCGCCCAGAATAGCTCCATTTTGGAGCGGAACGGATGCGAGGGAGGGAGGGAGGGCCAGACAGTGCGCGGGTTAGTCTGCGGACTCTGCACAATGGCGCCCTGCCGCCCCGCTGCTGCTGGCGCCCATGGCTCACGCCACCCCAGGCTACACCCTTCCTCCACCTTTGCTGGGAGAGCATCTGCCGTGCATAGAAGGAAAAGTCAGCCCTAAAGGTGCATACCTACAGGAGCTCCATAGATTGTGCCTGTAGTCTATTGATTGATACAGTTCTGAAATATTTGCACACTATGGACACAATTCAGCCAAAGTTTAAACACATTTATGTTCCATTGATTTCAATGAAACAGAATGACGCAGATGCTTACATCTCTGACACTGAAATAAATGGGGCTGAAAACTGTTTTTCTTCGGGAAGATTGTGTGCTATATCTTCTTTGTTTTCTGCTTTATACTATTTAAAGCACCATGAACATCCACTCGTAAAACAAGGTGCTTTCTATAATGATTTTTCCATTTTGGTAGCTTTTGTGTGTGGGAGCACAAAAATCTCTATATAGAGTCCCTTTACACACGCATCAAAGGGAAAACTGCCAAAAATCTTTGTCACATCACTTTCTCATACTGCTGGTGTTTTTTTTTTCTTTTTTTAAAAAACATAGAATAATGTAGCAGTAAGCTATAGTTTTCTAATGCAGATGGTCAATATAGCAATATTCTACCAATATACATTGGTAGAATTCAAAAATGTCTTTCAAAAGACACTAATTGCCCAATTCATAGATTTCTTTGCACCTATACATAGACAGTCAATCTATTCATTTTGCAGTAAGAAATGCTTAGCATTCAGTGCTGAAGCTGACAGTGTGCTGAACATAAAGATTCCTCAGTATTTTTCACTAAGGCAAATACAATGAGAACAAAACATGCATATTTCTATGATGATTTTATGCCCAGTTTATACGTTCAGGACGATAACATGGTAAAGCTTTTCCTGTAGGTGCGGGGGGGGGGCAAACATGCAGACCCCCCAACCAGCAGTTTCAGGTGGTACAATCCAGAAGACACTTTATCATTGGACTATGTTGCAGGTGTAAACCAGGCTTTTCTTTGAAAAAATACAGGGCATGTCAATTTAATAGGGATGGCATGCCATACCAGTAATTTTCAAGGCACCCGTTTCCACCTACAGCTGTATGGTCCCAATGTAAAGTGTTTGGGGTTTGCTCATTGTCTGTTTTTTACTACACACAGAAAAGCAAATCAAACAATTTAGCTGACCCAAATTGGGAACTCTTAAGAATTAAGTGTATAATTTGCTTTGAAGAGAGTAAAGGGGGAATCAAGAGAAGCCATTTAAAATAGATTTAAAGTAAGAAGCAAGTACATTTGGGGAGCATGCCAATTAAACCAAATGGTTTTAAAACATTATTGATTTTGGTACCTCATTAGAAAACCTGTGTGCTGGAAGAATATTGATTAAAAACGAAGTTCAGTGTAAGGGGTAGAAGCAAGCAATAAAAAAAGGTGCTCGTGTTGAGAGAGGAGATCAGTTTTCATCATGTGGCTATGAACTTACTTTGAAAATTAGAAGAAAATGGTAATTGTGTAGAATTAATTGTATCTTTAAATGTAACAGTTCTACCTAAGGGTGGAACTGGAAGATGCCAGCCAGATTTTTCAGGAGAGAATTCCACAGTCAGGACGTTTTATGCTGTCACATCCCAGCTGTGGAATTCCTGCTCTCATGAGGCCTAGCATCTTCCATTCCCACCTTCAGGGAAATTGTAAAGACCACTTTTTTTTACTGAGTTGAGGCGCCTTTACGGTTATGGCACTGCCATCTTTATTTTGTTCTGTCTTTTGGTTCAGTACAATGACAGATGCTTCAGTTATGTTTTATTACATTTGATGTTTTGTGGTTGTATATTTTTGCTGTGAAGAAGTATGAAAGCTCTGTTATCAACTAATGGCCCAATCTGCTGATGCATGCCTCAGCATTCTGAAGGCCAGCTGGGACCCAGGCCAGCTAAGGGAGGTAAGTTAAAAAAATATTCACTATTTTTAAAAATATTTAAAAAATATTCAGTAAGTCATGGTCTTCTATGAGCCTATTCAGTTCTATGACAGCTCTTCTGTCATAAAAGTCCCACAACACACAAGACCAGGATGAAGCCAGAATTCAAAATGGGGCTCCCAGACCCAGGAAACCATAGAGTTTTTGAAAGTGTGTGAGTGTATGGAGGTGAGTCTTGATTGGCCCAGAAGGGTCCTGCCCATCCCTTCATAGAATCCGCTTGTTTTGAGAACCTTCCAAGTTCCTGATTGGCTGCATTTACCAATTCTGGAATGAGAGGAACAAAAGGACACAGAACAAGGAGATATTGCAGATGGCTGGAGCATGATAAGAGGACTAAATGCTACAGCCACAGAAAAGACAAATACATTGCAATGCCAGGTGTCAGAATGGTAGAGGCATCCTTAGAACTAAGGTCCTTTGTTTGTCCAAGCAAACTTATTGAAATGTGATGACAGCTTGTTCCTTTCATGCCTGTTAGCTACAGACAACATCAGAATAAGCTATAAGCTTTAGAAAATTCCATCCTCCATGTGACTTTTTATGGGTAGAAGAGGGCAGAGGAGAGAAATGGAAATGAGAAATGGCTTTTTAACCGTGCCTGGGTTTCCCACTCTTCTGGCATTAACGTTGAACAATGCTTTGAGCCATTAGGTGACAGGTAGGGAATGAAGCCGTGACATTAAAAGATGTTTACTTCTTGGGAGGAAAGCTATGGCAAACCTAGACAACTTAATAAAAGTCTGAGACATCACCCTGCCAACAAAGGTTCACATAGTCAAAACTATGGTTTTCCCAGTAGTAATGTATGGCTGTGAGAGCTGGATCAAAAGGAAAGCAGAGCACCAAAGAATAGATGCTATTGAATTATGGTGTTGGAGAAGACTCTTGAGAGTCCCCTGGACTGCAAGGAGACCCTGTCGGTGAATCCTACAGGAAGTCAAGCCTGATTGCTCCCTGGAAGGACAAATCCTGAAGCTGAAGCTCAAATATTTTGGCCACCTCATGAGAAGAGAGGACTCTTTAGAAAAGACCCTCATGCTGGGAAAGATTGAAGGCAAAAGGAGAAGGGGGAGGCAGAGGATGAGATGGTTAGATAGTGTCACCGATGCAATGAACATGAAATTGGGCGAATTCTGGAAGCTAGTGGAGGCCTGGCGTGCTGTGGTCCATAGGGTCACGAAGAGTCAGACATGACTTAGCGACTCAACAACAACAAAGGGAATGTGATGGGGGTATAGTTCAGGGCTCTGCCCCAGAAAGCAAGCAATCCAGCACTAGTACTCCCTGAAATCAACCACTTGGGTACCTAGGTGAACCTGAGAGCAGGTCGAGGGGCAGAGCCTGCTGCATCTGAGACTGGCCCAAGAGGGAGAATCTCACTTTCTAGGAGGGTGGAACAACAAAGTACAAAAGTCATCTGTTGCCAAAGATATACAACTATTGCATGTTCTTTCCTGTTCTCTGGCACTGAGTTATCCCAATACTTGATATCGACCCTCACACAGTATCATTGCAACACAATCTAGGCTACACGCAATCAGAAAGCATTCATACATTGCATGGATTAAAGAGTTAAATATGCTAACACTATTCTAGAAAATATTTACCCATTTTACAGATGGCAAGCCCTGAAACTAATCCCAAGTATAATCAGTGAATCTATGACACATGAATGCAGAGATTTCAATCAAGTGAGCCAAGTCACAAACCATAACTATAATCTCACATAGACAGCAGTATTTTATGGGATAACCATACATTAAAATCAAGAGTATCTGGGCAGGATTTGTATTTTAGCACGACACCCCTTTTGAAGCAAAAGTAGAATGCCAACATTCTTGACTAGGAAGAATGGAATTACAATCCTCTTTATATATCATCTTTATAAGCAAGGTATTTTGTATCTGAGACTTTGCTTAATTGCAAGGGGCAGAACTGCTACTTTGCCCCTCTGTCCTCATTGTCCACTATGCAGGGATGTTCCAAAGACTGCAGGGACATTCAGAATGATGCCTGCGACCAGCATTGACCCCTTTAAAATGGCTGGCAAAAGCATCCACTGGCCATATTTAAGTGGTCCATGCTGAAGATGGTCCAGGTGCCATTCTGAAGATCCTTGCCACCTCTAGAAGGTCTCTGCAGCATTCAGAGAACTTTTGGCACTTCCTGCTGCACTCTGCTGACTTCCTGAGGATCTCTGCTGGATTCTTCTGATGGCAGATAAGGTACCTCTTGCACCTAAACCCACTGATCCCATAGGATCAATTGTTCATTATCTGCGAATTTTCTATCCGTGAGAATTTCCAGGCATCTAACCAGTGATGTCATTCAGGGGGAACGGACCAGAACGGGCGTTCCGGATCCTAACAGGCTCCGTGGCTGGTTCCGGGTTCCCGACAAGTGCCAATCAAAAGTGAGTTCCTGTTCCTAAATCATTTGAATGACACCACTGCATCTAACCCTAGTAGATAATGAGGAATGTGAAGGAAATTCCATTGTGGTTTTTGGCGATTACCCACAAGCAAATGTGATTAGGGTGACAGCCTGAGGCACAATAAATTGGTTGCATAAGGTCCACTGAACAGGAATTATTTCTGGATGAAATGTGTAGGATTGGATTGCCTGAATATAAACTGCTGTTTGCTAAGAAAGACATAGGAAGACAATTCCTGTGTATAAACACAAGCACCCAGTGTAGTCTGTTTCTTTCACCTAAACTCTCACACAGGCCCCAATCCTATCCCCTTACCCCAAGTAGACCTCCAGCTTCCTCCTAACCTGGTGTTTGATATGGCGGAGGCCATGTGGCCCTGCTGAGCCAGTGCAGGTTAGGAGTGTTCTGCCCATCACAATCAGACCTCGCACATCCAAAATAATTGGAAGCAAGCATTTATGCCTCCGAATCTCAGTTTGTCAGCTAGAAGTGGGAAATATCTTTTCAGGGAGCATTGATTGAAAATGGACAGTGCCCCTAGATAAAATTGCCATTGAAACAAACGCAACTTCAAGGTGCAGGACAATACCTGTCCATGTGCAATTTGCAGATTCATTTGGAAGCAGAAGGTTTATTTTTAGGAGCTGTCAAATAGTGGGAGCTTCCCCTTTTTTCTTGCTAAATGCATTTTAGAACTGAAGAAGAGTTTCGGGGCGGGGGGGAGCAAATGTCAGAGAAATCCTTTTCATGCCTGGGAAGAAAGGTTGGAATTTTGGCAGCATCCACTAACTATATTTTAATTAAGTCTGTGGTCACCGTCCTTTTACATTCTTGAAGCTGTGCATGAACCACAGAGAGAGAGAGAGAGAGAGAGAGAGAGAGAGAGAGAGAGAGAGAGATGCTAAGAAAGCGGTTGCCCTAGCAATGGTAACTATGCAAAAGACTTTACAGTTTCGTTTAGCCTGCTTAAAATGTGCAATTTTAAATAGAATGCTAATGGTTTTGTTGATATTAATAAATGTAGCCAACTGCAAAATAGCCCCGCTATTATTTTTATATGAATGTTTTATTCTTTTTAGTTAGACCTCGAAGACTTACTCTGCATTATGTACTTATTTGAATTTTCTTCTTCTATGAAACGGGGAAAGGCAAATAGGGATTAAAAAGGCAAAACGTGGCACTGGGGAAAACATGGGGTGCAGTAGTCTCTCCCACGGCATCACCTGCTACTTGGGCTCTCAGCCTTTTCACCATCTTCCAAATAGCAAAAATTCCCAGCCTCACAGATGTTGCAGCAAAACATCAGCTCTAGCATTCTTTCATGTCACTGCAAAGTCTGTTTTGGCCCCTTTTAGCTTTGACATTCCTCAGATACATCTGTTGAGGTAGTCTTTGATGTTTGCCCTGGGGATCCTGTTTTTCATACCCAGGGCTGTGTGATCTTCAAACTACTTGCTCCAAAACAGTGTCATTTCAAGGGCACATCTGTCACATCATGGAACTCCATTTTGTCTGGTATGCTGATACGACATATATCTTGCTGTCGTTGGTTCTTAATGAGAGGTGAGTGAAAAAGGAGTAGTAATTTTCAGGAATGTTGTCACACGCACCCAGAAAACTGATTGAAAGTCAGGTGCAAATGTGAAATGTGAAAGGGCTTGTGTGTCCTCATTGTAGACTCAAAGAGGCCAAAGCTGCTACTGTTGCTGTACTACACTGCAGTGAAATCATTGAAATGCAGCACAGCACAACAATACAGGGAGCATTGCCTCTGTTGCCATTGGAAAGTGTTCCCTCTTTCAGACTGTAGGGCACTGTGATATAACTGCATTCAGGACACAATCCTAACCAATTTTCCAGCAACTGGGTAAGAGGAGGCCTCTGTGACTGCCAACTGCAGAATGCAGGATGCAGCAGATGCCCCATTGGCACAGCTATGTCAGTGCTGGAAAGGTGGTTAGGATTGCGCCCTCGCTCTGTGATCCCTGACCCTGATTGTTTGGGATAAAGTAGTGAAGGACAGCAGTGAAGGATAAGCAATGACAGTGGTGACACAGTGATTGCAAATAGTCATTGAGACACATTTAAAGGATACATTTGGGGTCTTTGCAGGGAGAAAGAATTTCATACGCAAATGCATTATGTTATGGTAAGGGAACATGAACTTAATGCACAATCCTAACTTGTGTTGGGACAGGCAGGATAAGTTGCATGTAGCATATCCTGCTCAAAGTGGGTATGGGCTAGAGCACAACTCGGAGTTAGGGATTTTTATCCCTTACCTTATATCACGTGCCAGCAATCCCTATGGGGCTATTCAGAACTGCGTCAATGATTTCACAAGCACAAATCCGAGCAGTCCAAGTAACACTGGTTGAGCCAGGGCAGGGGTTATGATCCGACTAGCTGCAAATGTGCTTTACAGCACATTCATAACACTTGGCAGCCAGCTCAAGGGACTTACGCTGACACAGGGGAGAATGTTAATTGCACTGTCCATGAATTTAAGTCTCCCGGACCAGTTTATACACTGAAGGACCTTGCAGCTGTGATTTTGGCATTGCTATCTGAGAACATTTGGAGAATGGGGGCGATACCAGAGACTGGAGATTAGCAAATATTGTCATTAAAAATGGTGAAAAGGAGGATCCAGGACACTACAGGTTTGTCAGCTTGAAATCAGTACCTAGAAAGATTCTAGAACAGATTATTAAGTCGAATGTGAGCACATGGAGTATAATTCAGTAATTGCTAGAAGCGAGCACGACTGTGTAAGGAACAAGTAATGCCTCACTAATCTCATCCCTTTTACAGTAGAGTGACTAGTCTAGTGGTGCATGGGGCATAGTGTACTTTAATTTCAGCAAAGCACTTGACAGTGCGTCCCATGATATCCTTGTCAGTATGTGGGCTAGATGGTACTACTATTACTAGGTGGTTTCAAGCTGATTGTACAACTTAAGTTAACATGGAACGAGACATCAGGCTGGTGCCACAGGGCTCTTCAGTAGTGTTATTTTATTGTTCAACAGTTTTATAAATAATGTGAATGAGGGGCTAGAGAGGATGCTTACCAAATTTGCAGATGACACAAAGTTTGGGGAAAGCTAACACCCTGGAAAACAGCTTGATCGTTCATCTTCAACCAAGATGAAGTTCAACAAAGATAAAGTCTTGCATGCAGAGACAAAAAATCAGAGGCACAAGCAGAGGGTGGGGGAGACAAGGCTTGGCAGCAGCACCTGTGAATCTAGGTGCCCCCATCCTGTGCATGTTTACTCAGAAGTCATTCTTTTCACTGAGACTTACTACCAGGTAAGTATGGATAGGATTGCAGCCTAATGGCCCAATCCTATCCTTCCCCTCCCCCCACTGATGCAATCATGCCGCTGATGCACCCACAATGGGTCTCCTTGGAATTGCACCAGGTCTTTAGCTCTTCGGCTGCTGCAGGTCCAACGAGTGAAAGGGGCAAGAAAGCTTTGAAAAAGGAGGATAAGCTACGGCACATGCCATCCCCACCAAGCCCCTCCCCTCCCACAGCCCCTGTTCTTCCCCCTCCATCCCATTTCACCCCCTCCTTGCCCCTGCCCCACCTACTCCAGGCAGGTCCAGCAACATCCTGGGAGCGCTGCCTCCTGTTGGGGCAGCACTTCCAAAATGGTCATGGACAAAGCACTGTCATAAATGGCTGCACACGACAGTCCAATCAGGAATGTGTTTGGGCTGTCCATGGACCATGAGCTCATAGTGTGATGCATCTTTTAAAAAAGGCTAATTCAGTGCTGAGTTGCATTAACAGAGTCCAGATCATGAGGAGTGATCGTTTCGTTCTATTCTGCCCTAGTTAAGCCTCACTTGGAATTCTGCATTCAGTTCTGAACACCACGTTTTAAGAACATTGATAAGCTGGAAGCATTCAGAGGAGGGCAGCAAAGATGGTGAAGAGTCAACAAACTAAGCCCTTTGAATAATGGATACTTTATCCTAGAGAAGACTCCTGAGAGTCCCCTGGACTGCAAGGAGATCCAATCGGTCAATCCCACAGGAAGTCAAGCCTGATGGCTCCCTGGAAGGACAAATACTGAAGCTGAAGCTCAAGTACTTTGGCCACCTCATGAGAAGAGAGGACTCTTTAGAAAAGACCCTCATGCTGGGAAAGATGGAAGGCAAAAGGAGAAGGGGGCGGCAGAGGATGAGATGGTTAGACAATGTCACCGAAGCAAAGAAGATGAATTTGGGCCAACTCCAGAAGCTAGTGGAGGACAGGGAGGCCTGGAGTGCTGTTGTCCATGGGGTCGCGAAGAGTTGGACACGACTTAGCGACTCAACAACAACAACAACAACAAGAGAAGACTTATAGCCATCTTCAAGCATATGAAGGGCTGTTATATAGAAGAGGAGGAGTCACCCTCTGTGTTTCCTGAAGGCAGAACTAGAACCAATGGGTTGAAATTTCAGGGGCTTTAGGCTAGACACTAGGAAAAAATCTCTTAATTGTAAGAGCTGTCTGGCACTGGGTGTAAACCCCATTGGCTATAATGGGGCTTATTTTAGAGTTGACATGCCTAGGATTGGGTTTGGTCTCTGTTATAGAAATATGATTTACAAAACTAGCCTGCAGTGCCATGAATCCTATCTGACCCATTGCATGAAATGAGTTTGACATCCCTGGCCCAGAGTAACCATTCTACTCCTCCCTTGTGTCGGTCTCTCCACCCCCCTCTCCCTTTGCCATTCCAGCAGAGTGAGCCAAAATAAGCAGGGGCAGTGGAATGGAGCAGACTGGGCAGCCAGGCTGTGATGGAGGGGATGTGGCAGGGAATTAGTATGCAGTGGCATTCCAAGGGGGGGAACATTAAGTGTTGCAGGAGCCTGAGCTCCTGTGTAATGTGATCCCTCCCCCTCGTCTCCAGAGCCATTTGCGGCTCAAAGAGTTGGCTCAGTGGCTTTGTTCTCAAATCCAGGAATGGCTCTGGAGTTGAGGGGGAGGGACCATGTTACACACAGCTTAGGCTCCTGCAACATTTAGCGTTTTGTCCCCCGTGTAGGAACACCACTGACATCAGTACAGCATCATCACTCCACCTCCATTCAAAGTGGGGAAGTGCCATGATGCCCCTCTCCCCATCCATTTTCCCCTTGAGTTGGATGTTAAGCAAAGTAAAAAAAGCAGTGAAATAGGCACAAGTTCTGATGTTTATGCCTTTCAGTGGAGTACAGGCAGTGGCGTTCCTACAGGGAGGCAAAACGCTATGTTTTGCAGGAGCCAGAGCTCCTCTGTAACACATCCCCTCCCCCTTCCCTCCAGAGCCATTCACAGCTTGGAGAGCTGGCTTTGCTCTCTGAGCTGCAATGGCTCTGAATGCAAGGGGAAGGGACCGTATTACACAGGAGCTCAGGTTAATGCAAGACTTGCTGTTTCTCCCCGCCCCCTAAGAACGCCACTGAGTACAGGAGGAGTGAAGCAGACTCATATTGATTAACTGAAGTGCTTTTAATTTCAGACATCAGGCGCACCAATCTTTTTCAAAGCCAGGTTTTCTTCTGATAAAAATAGCTAGGGATGCTAACACCTAGATTTAATTAACAGCTTTGCTGGTTTTAAAAAAAAATCACGCTTTAGTTCTGAAGTTAATCTGATACAAAGTAATGATAGGAAGTGGATGGTTGCGCTCAAATTGATTTTCAAACTGGTGAAATGCAGACTTATCTCATGCCGTCATCTTCTCTCCTCGAAATCAGCAGCAACAACAGGCTGACATTTGCATTCTTTTACCAGGATCCTCAAAGACACAGCTGAGAAAAAGCTTTGCTTACAGTACTGGTTCCTTCAGCTAACTAGATTGGTATCATTAAGTTCAATTACTACAAAGCAAAACTGAAAATACTAGATAGGTCTGCTATTGTTCAGTTTTCCAATAAAATCCCTGCATCTGTGCACGGTTGGTGTGGCATCCAAATAGGATTGCATTGGGAATAACAGCAGGGAATAGAGGGTGTTGCGCTACAAGCTGCATGGGAAAGGTGGTTTTAAAGAAGGATTTGAAAGAAACAAGAGAGGAGAAATCCCACAGGTTTTCAGGGAGATAGATCAGCCACTGTTATTTATATATTGGTCACATCTCAGCTGGATTAGTGCAATGTGTTCTGTGGGGGGCTGCAGCCAGTTCACTCATGAGGACCACATGAATGGACTACGTCTTACAAGAACGACATTGGTTTCCCACTGGTTTCCAGGTCCAATTCAAGGTGATTGTCATAACCTTTATGGTTTGGGCCCTTGACACCTTAAGGACCACCCTCTGCCACATGAATCTATCCTTCAAAATCTTCAGAGGTGGTTCTCTTCTGCACACCATCTTTGATTGGCATACATGCCGGAGCCTTCTCTATGGTGGCCCCCAGATACGGAATCTCAGAAGACTCACAATGCCTCCTTTCTCCTAGCCTTTAAAAAGGAGCTAGGGGCACTCTTGTTTCATCAGGCCTTTGGGGAGATGAAGTTGGCTTAAGCATAGGGTTACCAGTACAAAACTGGGACAAAGTGCCTATACCTTTAACCACTATATAGAAGAGGGAATTTGGGCAGGCACAGCTCAACATGGAAGGGTTTCAGAAGATGCACCTGCCCAAATTTCCTCTTCTATACAAAGGATAAAGGTATAGGCTCTATCCCAGCCTGTATCTGGTATCCCTACCTAAGTATGGCTGGTGCCTGCTGCTGGAGGTTTGGTTGCTTTGTTGAATAGCTTTATTAATTTTTTTATTATTATTTTACTTGCTTCTTTGTTTTTATATGTTACTGTTCACTGCCTTGGGGCATTTCATGAATGGTGGGTAAAAAATGGACTAAATAAATAAAATCCAACTTTCCTAGCATTTTGATGAGGCTTTCTGTTGTGAAATCTTTGCCCTTTTTCGTATCTCCAGAGTATTCTTAAAGGAAACCAGCTGTACACTGAAAGATTTATGGGTACCATTTAGAGCTAAGAAGAATGTGCTTGTTCAACAATGTATAACTGCATTTTCGGTACATAATTTAAAAGTATCCGATACAGTGATATACATTGAGCTTAGCAGAAAAACCATTTTTCCCCTATTAAAGGGAAGGGTGCAGGAAATCTACAAAATTATAACTCTGGCAATATCTGGCCTTATCTGTAACAGATACAGCATGCCAGAATGTAAGCCTCCTGAGCCAGGGCACATATTAAAACCTTTCCTGAAACACTTGGGAGGAATAAATTGGGGATTTCGGTGGCTCTTCAAATGTTCAAAACTGTTTACCAATGTCCCAGCTGTTTACAGAAACTGCAGAACCTAGATTAGGAGCTGAAGTGCATTGTGCTCTGATACTTGCTTATCTCTTGGAGAATCATGATTCCAGGCAGCTCTCTCTCTCTCTCTCTCTCTCTCTCTCTCTCTCTCTGTGTGTGTGTGTGTGTGTGTGTGCGTGCGCGCGCGTGTGCACGCACGCACACCACCAGACTATCCAAACATATATTTCATTGCATACTCATGGACTGCCATGTGGTGTCATAATGCAACATAGTCTCTGAGCGGAACACAGGAGGGAGTGTGGGTTTTTGATTCTCCCAGGTATCCTGTCTAGCCTAGAACATCCTAGAGCTATTTCTCTCAAACAGCAGGTGAGCACACAAATCTGTTTTCTGTGCTGTAATGCTCCCACGATTGCACGCTCCTCCCTCCAAAATATACAAAGATGGCTAGGCTTGAATATACTGTACAATTCAAAGTGCTGGGTTTGACCTTTAAAGCCCTTCACGGTTCAGGTCCAGGGACCGCCGTCACCCTTACATTCCGGCCCGCCCTCTTAGGTCATCTGCGGGGTCCTTCCTACAATTGCCGCCTTTCTCCCAAGTTAGGGGACTGGCGGCACGGGGGGCGGCGGTCCGTCTCAGTAGTGGCACCGCAATTATGGAACTCCCTACCGGAGGCTCTAAGGCCTTCCTCCTCCCTCGTGGCATTTCGGCTCAGGACTTTTCTGTTTTGTCCAGCGTTTTAATGTTGATACGTCTGTCTCTTGTAACTCTGCAGCAAAACCTGCATTGTAAATAGGTTTGCCCCCCTCCAATCAATTTCTTTTTAGCCTGTTTTTATTTATGTTTGTATGGCTTATTTTATTGCTTTATTATTTTTATGTATGGTACTTTTCGTTTTTCTCCTCTCCAATAATTGTAAGCCACCTTGGGCATCTGCCTTGGCAGAGGAACAGCGGGGTATAAATCTTGCAATTAAATAAATACATACGCTAGAATTCACGTTTTCTAAGTGCAAGATTTTGGTATTCAGTTTTTGGCTTGGAGGAGCATTTAAGTATGTGAGCCCACCACCTGCAGTCAGAGGTGGTGCAGCCCAGATAGAAATGAGTTACTACCCATTTGCTGTCTGTGAGAATCAGCACATAGGCTATATAGGCAGGATGGTGAGAAAAGAGAGCCCAGTGCCAGAGTAGATGTATGGATTGTGGATTACAAGCAAAAGAGACCATAATAGGACACACAAAGTCCTGACCATTGCTAGATATAGGACATAAAGTCCTTCTCCTTAGACTTCAGTCTCCCCTTGTTTGAAAGACTTCATCTTTCCCCTGCCCCCCCCACCCTCCTAACATCTTGATATGGAGAATTGGGTCTAGCTTTCCTTCCTGCTCACCCTTGGTGTTTCTGTTAATATTTAATTGTGGTTGCTGTTTTAATGTGTTTTGCTTATTATGGTTACATTGTAATTTGTAAAACACTTTGGGCATTTGCTTCGGCATAGGAAAGGCAGAGTATAAATTCTTCAAATAAACAAAAATAAATCTGCTTTGTGTAAAAGAGCACATAAGACGGTAATAGATCATGCGCCTTATGAAGAATAGCAGGTTTTGCCATTGCAACCCAATGTTGTTTCACATTGGACGGCACTAAGCATAGTACAACCTCTGATTCACATTGTGGATATCTGCCCATCAAGGAAACCTTCACAGGCGTCTTGGGTTTAATACCTCCTGCCTCAGTGCATAGGAATGAAATGTAAGATTGTAGATACTCCATATGCAATTTTCTTGGGCATGGTAATTCTGATGGTAGGTGACTTCCTACCTGGCTCCCTACATGAAATTCAGTTGGTACGGTCATCATGTGATGTTGGGTTGTTTTGCGCATTCATGTTCATCACTTGACAACTTCAAAGTGTGAATGAGCCACTCCAGATTGAATGGCCGCCAATATCACTTATCTCCTCCCATGCAGTACTTTTCAGTGGAGACAGTCCAAGTCATTTCACAAGCTGCCTGGTTCTGGTTTTATTTGTGAATGAAAGACAAGGTAAGCCTTTAAGGACCTTGGTGTGATATGATGTACTAGCTTGTTTGGAAGCTTTAAACCAAAAGTCACAGGACATCCTCTCACTTGATAGCAGAAGTACTGTACTGAGTTGGATTCCTTGGCAGGTTCCAATAGTCTATGGAAGCAGGTTGAGCACCTCTATTTTAACAGCCCAATTCCCATTAACAGCCCAGAACTATCTAAATAACTGCATGGCTATACAACAGTGCCAGTGCGGGCTACGCTATATCCTGTGGGGCAGTGTTATTTGAACTGTGGGTCAGGACCCACTTGGTGGGTCACGACCTGATGTGAGGTAGATCGCAGAAAGCTGGGAGCAGCCATCTTGGAAACTGCAGATCTTACTCTTACTATATTCCTTTTGTGAGTGTTAACAGTTTGAATTTTCAAGTGAGGGTTTTTTAAATTTTGTTTTTAGTTCAGTTCTTTTACATAATATTTTGTCCTAATCTTGCTTCCTGTCAGATATATTTCATGGTTGTGCAATTGCTTCAGTCCCAGAATGCCAGTTTGCATTCTAGGAATGTCATTGATTACATCACACTGACAGTACTTCCTGCTTGATGATGGCACTTCCGGCTATGACATAAGTTCCAGGTTAATGACATCACTTCTGGCGGGTCCTGACGTGACTGCCATTCTAAAAAGTGGGTCTCCGTCTATGAGAACAATTGCTGTGGGGGAATTTTGAGGGCTGGAGGTCTCCTCAGAGTAAGGGGAGATTTATCCCTTTGCCTCAGAATAAATCCCAGCAGCGGCAATGAGTTAACTCAGACCTGCACCAACAATATAACTGACATAAGTCCAAGGTGATCTGTGCAGGCAGATCAGGCCTGGGAAGGAGGTCAGGATCCTGTCCTGTCCTGGGCCAATCCCACTGACAATCGTGGCCCTCCTGGGCCCAATTTGCCCACTGCTGCCTATCTTCTCACTTTTCCACCCCTCTACTGAATTTATCTGGTCTAGTGGGCATACCAATAGCTGCTGGCATGTGCAGGAAAGCTCTGGTCTTCCTGCCAGGATGCTGGCTACTGTTGCAAAGTGCTTTACGTGTTTTTGCGACAGTGTGTGCCAACAGAACACATGGTCTGCCAGCGCAAGTCCTTACATAGGATCAGGGCATAAATCAAGCATGGAATGAAACTGAATACAGAGATTCTTTTCTATAAAAAAGAATGAATCAGTACAGTCACAAATTAACTGGGGCTATAGGTTCGAGTCACTTACTTAACTGTCCCCCTCTCACTGTAATTCACTGCAATGAATTATTTTCGTTACTGTGGCTCATTGGAGGCAGCCTCATAAATAATAGCATGGAAAGCCAAGCGCCTTGGCTGGTATTCTTTCAGTGGCCACCCAGACACAAAGCAGCATGTGCTACTGTCATTAATATAGATGCCATATGCTCTGTAATTGAGCTGCTCAGGTGCATTGGAACGAATACCAAAGAGGCTTTCAAAGCTGATGCTGTTTGGAGTGTTGCAAGTGAGGTTGTAACCTCATGCCATAATTTCACTGGAAATGTTGACATGCTCTCTAATTCAGAAGCTCATTGGCACTTTAATGGAAAAGCTGTAATCACATTAAGGGCGCAATCCTAACCTGGAGTGAGGCCGGCACAGTTAGGCCAGCAAAGTTTGGCCAGCACAAGGGACACCGTAAAGTATGTTTGGACCAGTCTCGGAGTCAGGGAGGATGATTCCATCTGATTCCATCCTCCCTGATTCCAAGAGTGGTCCAAACATACTTTATAGTGTTCCTTGTGCTGGCCAAACTTAGCTGGTTAGGATTGTGCCCTAATACAATCAGCTGAAGGAGTCATGCCTGGCTCAGCACAACCTAGGGTCTGTTCTGAGGTTCTATTTGCAGCATGAGAGCCACCACAGCATTGCTCCTTGACACACCTGACCACGTGGGATGTGTGCATATTGCACCTGCTTCATATGTCACTGTTGCCCTATTTAGATGAAATATAGATGTAAGATGAAGTCACACTGTGGACTTCTTCCATGTGCTCTAGGGAAGTGGTATTCAAACTTTATAGACTGGGACCCACTTTTTAGAATGGCACTCATTTCGGGACGCACCAGAAGTGATGTCATTAACCTGGAAATGATGTTATGGCAGGAAGTGACATCATCAAGCAGGAAGTGCCATCATTGTTACATAATGAAATGACACTCCTGAAATGCAAATTGGCATTCTTGGACTGCAGCAATTGCACAACCATGAAACATCCCTGACAGAAAGCAAGATGAAGACAAAATATGGTGTAAAAGCACTGAACTAAAAACAAAATTAAAAAATTTAAACCCTCCCTTGAAAATTCAACCTACTAACACTCACAAAAGGAATATCACAAGAGTTAAGGACTGCAGTTTCCAAGGTGGCTGCTCCCAACATTCTGCGACCCACCTGACATCAGATTGCAACCCACCTAGTGGGTCTCAACCCACAGTTTGAATAACACCGCTTTAGGGCTTCTGATATTACCTTCCTACTAGTCCAAGAAGGAACAATGTAGTAGCTTCTGTGCCAAGAAGGTCATATCAAAGGGACTCTGGAACGTCTAACACCAATGTCCAAATCTTAACCACAGGAGTAAGGGACCAATCCTATCTAACTTTTCAGCACCGATGCAGCCTCAATGCAGCCCCAAGGTAAGGGTACAAATGTTCCCCTACCTTAAGGAGTCATCAGTGAATTGTCCCATCACCACCACCACAGGATGCAGCACACAGCCTGTTTGCATGACTGCATCAGTGCTAGAAAGTTGGATTGGACCCTAAGTCTCATAGATTTCAATAGGCATAGCCTACATCAAGTGAACATGCTGAAATACCCAACTGTGAAACGATGGTGCCAGGTTATAAACATGTTTCATTCTTACTTATAAATAAATCAATCAAAAGTATTTATATACCGCTTTTCAAGACAAGGTTCACAAAGCGGTTTACAGGAAAATAACAATAATAAAGTTAAATGGCTCCCTGTCCCAAAAGGGCTCACAATCTAAAAAATATAGAACACCACCCGCAACAGCCACTAGAAAAGACAATGCGCAGGGTGAAGAGGGACAATTATGCTCCCCCTGCTAAATATAAGAGGAACACTACTTGAAAAAGTGCCTCTTGCCCAGTTAGCAGGGATAAATGGCACTAGTATGCACATTGCCTCATTTCAGAAGTGCTATTGTCTTAAAAATGGGAAATGCTGATTAATCTGTTCCTCCTTCTGGCACTGTCTCCTCACGTTGCCATAGTTTGCCGTTTTGTGTGCTCTGCCTTGATGCTTCGCTTTCCTAGACTGACCAAAAGAGGCATTTAGGATCTGAGAGGCAACCCAGGTGCACTTGAAGGAGCTATAAAAGAGTAAGAGGCAGAGAACATCCATGAGTGCAATCCCAAGCAGAGGTGCACTGGAAAGCAGACATAGTTTTGTCTGGAAGAAATCCAAATGGCAAAGCAGTTGCGAGTTGGGTATTCTTGTCTGAGTACTTTGCTAATTGCCTGGACATCTTGCACAAATTATTTCTAAACGCTGCAGAACTACATTGTTGGGGGTCATTGTTAAGCTTTTCAAGAAGTTAGGTATGTGGTCTACAAGATAAAAATCCAACTCCTTTTGTTTTAATCAGTGGCGTTTCTACAGGGAGGGCAAAGCTCTAAGTTTTGCAAGAAGCCTTACCTTGCAGTGGAAATCACTCCTCTCCTGCACCGTTCTAGCCAATCCTCACAGGGAACAGCAACATCTTGGCGTTGCTTACTGGCTACTGCAGCAAGGGAGAGGAGGGATTTACACGACAGGGTAAGGCTTCTTGCAACACTTAGAGATTTGCCATCCCTGTAGAAATGCCTCTGGTTTTAATGAAACTACAACCAGGAAAAACGGCATTTAAAAATGCTGCTACAATCAGCATCCCGGTCCCAAGCAATTCCATCTGCTGTGCACAGGAGCAGATACACACAGTGTATCGGAGACTGATGCAACATCGTTGCAATGTAGCGTACTCTCATGAGAGCTAGTAACAGCTAAGTGACCTGCCAAGCAGGGCTTGCCTGGCAGGGCTTGCTCTGCCATGGCAAGCCTAGGTAGCCTTAGGCAAGCTCCTTCCTCTCAGCCTCAGCTCCCCAGCTGCAGCAGGGGGGATAATAACTCCAGGTTGTTATTAGATAGCATTTGTGAAACATACTCAAAACATGTAAAACTGGCTTAGAGGGAAGGACTGTAACTCACAGCCCAATCCTAACCCCCCCTCTGGATAGGGAGGCCAGCCAGCCTGCCCCGTATCCAGCACAGGCTAGGGCTGCATGTGGCGTGACTCAGAATAAAGGCTACTTGGCTTTGCACCAGCAAAATAGCTGACACAACTCCGAGTGGCCAACCAGGCTGGGGACGAGGGTTTGAATCTGGCCTAAGTGCTAGAGGCCGGTCCCACGCCCATCCTCAGGCTGGTCCGCCCATGGGCCCTGCCTGCCCTGATCTGCCTCCCCTCTGCCCTTCCCAACCCACAGTACCAGCCTCCCTTGGCTTTACCTGCATTTCACAGGCCTGGGATGTGGCACTGGAAGGCTAGCACACATCCGTGTGCTGGCCTCCCCGACTCGAACGGAGGCACAAACATGCTTTACAGCATGTTTGTGACTCCTGAGCTGGCCCAAGGTAGGAGCTGTGCCTGCCCCTCTTCAAGGTAGGATTGTGCTCCCAGTGCTGGAGGGAACATACTGCATGGAGAAGGTCCCAGGTCTATGCCTGGCATCCCCAGACAAGAATAAGAGAGAGCCGCCACCAGCCAGAGCACATACTGTAACACCAAGCTGGATGGACTAAGGATCCAATTCACAGTTAGGCAGCCTCAGGTGTTCCAACACCAAGTTCCATTTTGCTCCGTGACCTTGAGCATGCGTAGCCGTTGAAATGCCACACACAAAGCCCTGGCACTACACACGAGCCAGAACATGTTGCTGCTTGAGATGGAAAGCCCAAATCCAAGGCTCTTCTATGGTTAAAACCACAGCATCCCACAACATTTGATTAAACAGCTAACTATTGGTTTCTCTTGCATGCCATATTCTGCTGCCTGAAGTAGGCCGTGCCACTTGGCCAGGTTGCCCCATTTGGCCTTTCACTGGCAGAACAAGCTCCCAAGCCAAGCTGTGAATCTTTCTCTCTATGGCTACAGTAGCAGTCATGGCCAGAGACATTTGCAGGTGTTTCTGCATGGGAGTTCCTATTAGGGGCTGCAACTTGAGGCCACAGATTGAGACAAAAAGTGAATATGCCATAGTTTCAGATAACTGTACACCAACATTGGATCTTAAACAGAGACTCATTTATCTTGCAGAAACCCTCATAGGGCTTCCTCTTGACAAGCAAGCATGCTGAGAATCAGCACAGCCTCATTTATAATGAGTGTAGGTGCTTTGCAAGAATCACGCATTTAATGAGGATTTTCGGTCCATGAGAAGAGGACTTCAAGACATCTAAATAGCATCATTATCCTTTCATCATTATGCAGCTCTGCTACTGACAAGTTCAGAATCCTTTAAATAAAGGAACCTTTAGATTGGAAGACTGGAAAGAAGAAGAAGAAGATGTAATTTCACTTAGAATAGATGTTTTGCGCAACATTGCAACTGTATGAAAAGGCTGCCAACATCAATTTGTAAAATGGGAAGGAAGGAAAAAAAGCTTCCAAAATAGATTACACTCTTTACACCTTTCTTACAGGAGGACACTTTGAGGAGAGGGACCATTGCCCAGTGGTAGAACATCTGCTTTGTATGCAGAAACTCATAGCTTTCATCCCTGGCATCTTCAGGTGGTTGATGGGAAAGGCCCAAGTAAAATACTGAAAAACTATTGTCAGCCAGCATTGATTATACTGAGCAAGGTGATATGATAAGGCAAGTACATATGTTCAATGCAGAGGCGGATCTGGGGGGGGGCAAATCTGTAAGTGTTGCAAGAAGCCTTACCCTGTCATGTAAATCCCTCCTCTCCCTTGCTGCTGTAGCCAGTAAGCAACGCCAAGATGTTGCTGTTCCCTGTGAGGATTGGCTAGAACAGTGCAGGAGAGGAGTGTTTTCCACTGCAAGGTAAGGCTTCTTGCAAAACTTACAGATTTGCCCCCCCCCCAGATCCGCCTCTGGTTCAATGGCATGAGAGGAACACACTTCCAAAGAAGAGGGTGGGGAAACCCATAGGTAATACTTAAAAGAGTGCAATCCTAATCTGGAGTTAGGCCAGCACAGTTAGGCCAGCAAAGTTTGGCAGGTACACGGAACACTGCAAAGTATGTTTGGACCACTCTCAGAGTCAGAGAGGCCAGCACACAGACGTGTGCCATCCTCCCTGACTGGTCTAAACATGCTTTACCGTGTCCCTTGTATTGGCCTAATTTCAGGTAAGGATTGCGCCATAAAAATGATCTATCATATTTTATGTTGTTCTCATAACACATTATCTAAAATGTAATTTTTTTACATTATATTGGTAGTACTGTAATCTCGGAGCATTTGCTAGCCAATCCATAATACATATTTTCCTCTAAGAAGGCAGGCACTTGATTTCTGATAAGAACCTCAGGGCTTGTCTTGCTCACCACTGAGCCAGACACTTCACAGCCAAATGGGACCCAAAGTCAGATGTTCCAAAGAAGCTTTTAAAATGCAACGATCTTCCTGTTACCAGGGGTTTAACTAAAGAAATGCAGGGCGGTGCAATTTCACCAGCCAACAAGCTTCAGGGGGTCAACAAGCTGAGCTTGAGACTAGTGGCCAGAGTTGTGAAAACCTTGGTATGTATGAATAATACCATCATGTTAAATATTATTGGAAAGGTAATTTAATGAACCAAAACAGATATTTAATGTAATATCTTTATGTATTTATTGGGGTTGTGGAACAAAAAAGGTTGAAGATGACTGAGCTACGCCACTGCCTGTTACATTTAAGGAGTGTATACCACTAACCACCATAAAAGCAAACCCAATGCAAACAAGTATGGCAAGATTATAAGAGCTGCCGCCACACTGGGCTTCGCTTCAGCAAGGATATTTGTGTCTGAATACGGAGTGCTTGGTGGTTGTCTCCAAGAGCAATGTTATCTATCCCCCATGAATGTGTCTAAGCCTTTTTTTTTTTTTAAGAAAAAAAATCTTGGCCTGTGACCTTTGCAACCTTTTGGGGGGGGGGGCGAGAAACCCCATCAACATGAAACTTGTCATGAAATTACAATTTTGCAATAGCCTGAAACTAACAGCACACATACATAGCTGCAAAATTTAACTCTGCTAGCTGGCTATTGAGGCACTGGAAAGGTGTGCAGTTTATCCAGCAGGAGGGGGAAAGAGTGGAGGGTCTCCATCAGCCCCACAATGAGAACGCAATCCCAGCCTGGAGATAGGCCAGCAAAGTTTGACCTGCACAAGGGACACTGTAAAGTATGTTTGGACCACTCTCAGAGTCAGAGAGGCCGGCACACAGACATGCACCATCCTCCATGACTCTGAGAGTGGCCCAAATGTGCTTTACGGTGGCCCTGATGCCAGCCAATTTTTGCTGGCCTAACTGTACCAGCCTAACTCTAGGTTAGGATTGCGCTCTAAATCTCCTCAGACCTGTATCAGCTCTTTAGCTGGTCCCAGTCTGAGGAGAGAAGTGGGGCAGGGAGGCTGCCATTGAGAGGGACTTTAGGATACAGCATGGCGTAGCCTGCAGACTCCCTGCCCCATTCCTCCCCCTCCCCACCCAATTTTGCCCCTTCCTTGTCCCCCATCCCTTCCACCTTCCATGCTGGCTTACCTGCTCCACTAGGTGGCCAGCAATCTGGCGATGCACGCAAGAAGGCTCCAGCTTTCCCACCAGCTCTCTGGCTACTTCCAAAATTTGGAAGAGAGGGATTTGCAATGCTGTCAAGCCAATGTACATATTCCAAAGCTGCAGCGGGCGAGCTTTCGCCATAACGCAACGGGATGCAGCGAGCACGCTGCCGATCACCGTGGAAACCCGCCCAGCGACCGCGAAAACTCCGCCCAGCGAACCGGTAGGCTGACACCACTGGGCAAATCTCTAAGTTTTGCAAGAAGCCTTACCTTGCAGTGGAAAACACTCCTCCCCTGCACTGTTCTAGCCAATCCTCACAGGGAAAAGCAACATCTTGGCGTTTGCTTACTGGCTATAGCAGCAAGGGAGAGGAGGGATTTACATGACAGGGTAAGGCTTCTTACAACACTTAGAGCTTCGCCCTCCCTTAGATCTGTCTCTCTTCCAGCAGCTTTGCTTGGGATCACCAGCTGGCTAGCCTCCTCCAGACTGCCCTCATCACTGGCTTAGCTCCAAACTACCCTAACACCAACAAATCCCACCACCAAATAATAGGCAGTCAGCTTGCCCAAGCCACAACTACCTCCTCCACTTGGTGGCTCCAGGGGCGTGGCAGCCATACAACAATTCCCAATGGTTATTCCCCCCAATAACCTCACCTTCCTTTCTCCAGTCCAGCCAGCACTCCATCAGTCCTTCAGGCAGTCCAGCCAGCACTCCAGTCAGTCCACTCAGCCACCTTCCTTCCTGCACCTACCTGGCGCTAATCATCTTTCCTTTAGCAATCCAGCACCTACCTAGGTCCTCCCATCCAGCACCTTCCCAGGTCCTTTACTCCAGCTCCTGCCTCCCACTTTATACTGAGGCCAGCAAATCGGTGTCTGTTGCTAGGCAGGCTTTAGCATCAGCCACGCCCATCTGTACCTGTGTTAGCCTCCTTTCCTAGCCAGAGCTCTCATCAACCTACAGCTGTATTCCTGCTGCAAGCAAAGACCTTGGGAGTTAACCCTGTAATCCCTGGCTAATCTGGGACAAGGGGCCATTGCTGATACCATTCCCTATCTCCTCGGGGTATCTCCTGCCTTTTCCAATACATATGTTTGCCATAATTAAATAAGCACTGCTTATGCTGGCCCTTGCAGAAATACTTTGACCACAGCCTAGCAGAAAAGCACACAGAATTAAGCCACATTCATCTCAATGGATTTAAATGCGCATAACTGTGCAACGGAATGTGACCCACATCTTAAAAGATAGCGATGTGTGATGGGCTAGTTATCTCCTAAAAAATGGTACTCAGAGTGGAAAATAAGGGCCTGTCAAATCCTGTATTTTTTGACCAATCAGGAGCATCTGAACAAATTCCATCCTGACACCTTTTTATTGCAATTGAATTTTTAGTCCTTGGAAGAAGATCTGACCCATCTATCTCTCATATCCAGGTGGATTTAGTCTGAAAGGTTATTGCCCTGAGGGCTCAGGATGTTCTGTTCAGCTTCTGAAGACTTGTCTCCCTCCATCTCTCAAGAGAGAGTACTGACAGTCAGGAAGAAACTTGCCATTTGCCTTAGATCAAAGAATACATTAGGAAACAACTTGTCCTTTAGCTTAATAGGAAGTTGCATTTTCAGCATATGCTTTTCGACAGGCATTGGATGTCTCTCTTTTTTGTGCGTATGTGTACTGTGAAGGTATTTTGAGATCTGGACATTAACGCTGCAGTCACATCTCCAAGGGCCCACTGGTGTAGCTAATGAAAGCGTAGCCCAGTACAGAAGGCAAAATGATGCCCTGGAAGTGACATCACAATAGGAAGTGACATCACAGTTGTATTTTCATTGTTTTGGGATATTTTGGCTATAACTTTTGATAGAATGAACGTATTACACTCCATTTTTTTCACTGCATTCTGCATTAAATTCTGCATCGAATGATATATAACAGGATGGTATTATTTATACATATCAAGATTTTCGCAGTTTTGGCTACTAGTGTCAAGCTCAGCTTGTTGCCCTCCTAAAGCTTGTTGCCTGGTGCAATTGCACCCCCTGCACTTCTTTAGTTACACCCTTGGTAACAGGAAAATTATTGCATTTTAAAAAATTATTTGGGACATCCACATGAGCCTCACATGTGCCTCCATTAATGAGATGTATGAGAGGGGAACTGTGCACAAAGTTGTAAGAACAATACAGATATTTCCCTGTAAAATACAGATGAATACCTTCCTAAGATGCTATCAGTTAACATCCAAAGGATACCAATTATTATGAATATTTTTCTTCCATGTGCATTTTATCTGCTGATACCGTTTCCTTTTGGAGTTGACCATAGTCCAAATCTGCAGGCTGGTAATCTGTTGGCAGGCAGCGATGCCTGTTCATCCAAGTCAGCCAAGTGATCTTACTCTAGCCAAGTACTCTCTGCTCTGCTTGGCAACAGCTCTCCAAGGTCTCAGTGGCGGGGCTTGCATCTCTTATGCGGAGATGCTGAGAGCTGAACTGAGAACCTGCTGTGCACAATCTGTACGTGTATCATGGATGGGCTGGCTAGCTTCAAAAAGACCCAGAGCTCAACAATGGCCTTAAATGCCCCAAGACCTAGAATTGCCCTCCGAGGTTCCATTCCTGCTGTCTGGAAAGGGAAGTGTGTTAGAAGCAGTGATGTCATGCAGGGGGTACGCGGGGGTACGCGAGTACCGGTTCCTAGGATTACGGTTGGCCCCGCCCATTCACCCGCCCACTCGTCGACTCCGCCCCCTGCAACATTTGAATTTCCTGCACGTTTGAGTTGCCTGCATGTTCTCAGAGCCAGCCAGGCAGGCAGCGAGCGGAGCCTTGCCTTGCCTTGCCACTGAAAAATGAGCTGCTCTGGGGTTTTGGAACTGTTGGGTCACTTTAACATGATGCCAGGCCTCCTTAACATGTTCTGGGGGTGCTGTGGAATACTGTTGCAACTGTTGGGTCAGTTTAAAATGGTCTGAGGCCTCAAAAAGGGCTTTTTTCATGTCACTTCCGGCCACGACCTCACTTCCGGCTTATGACGTCACTTCCGGTGGGCGGGTCCCGACACGTGCCAATCAAAAGTGAGTACCTGTTCTTAAATCATTTAGATGACACCACTGGTTAGAAGCTTTGCGTTGGCATTGCATTCTCCTCCTGTCTCCCTTTCAGGCACTGGCACAGATACAGGGGAGTGCAAGATTCAGGGGACTGCTGGTTCTGGGTATGGCTGGTACTGGTTCTTCAGGGGAGTTGGCCTATAGGGATGCAAGCTCTGGGGGCTCTTGTTCCAGGAGCTCTTGGCTGATGGACACCCTCTTCAGCTCCGTGTCAAGACCTGTGGCCTGGATCCAGCTGGCTCTCCCTCTTTAGGCTCTGAATCTGAGCTGCTGGGGGATGGAGGCCATGACACCCGTTACAGCATGTAATAGGCAAGGCAATGCTGTAGCAGCCTCAAGGACTGAGATCACGGGATGGAACTCACTGTCCTCATTCAGAACACAATGATCCATTCCACATGCCAACCCCGGCTGTAACCCCACACCTATTTTCAGAAGGACTAGAAGTGAACAAAGCATCCTGTGCTTTACTAGTTCTTATCAGTTCAAGATACCCATGAGCCCTTTTCACGTTTAGAATACAGGGTGATTTTCTCCACTTTCAGTCAGATTCTGTTTGTCTCTTGCTTTTTGTGCATGGGGTGAATTTTAGAAGGTTTTCAGATTTTCTCTCTTTGAGGAATATTGGCCTGTTTGCCTTGCAGAAGATTCCAGTCAAACGTAAGTACAGTGGGCTGGATGCGGCCCCCAGAAGCCATTTATCCAGCCCCCGCTATAATTGGGCTCTCTCAGAATGATCATTGGGTTCTCTCATATCTTGAAATCATGAACAAGATTTGCACGTTTTCTCTTCTGTCATTTGGAGCTGATGAGTTTCTGTGTGAAAACAAAGTACCACTTCTGGCTTCATGATGTCACTTCCTGTTTAATGATGTCACTTCCATCTCACAGCAGGCTGCCATGAATGCTATTAGGCCCAATATATGAAATAAGGCCCATTATATAATAATAATAATAATAATAATATATAATAATAATAATAATAATGAGGAGGAGGAGGATGACGACGATGACGACAACAACAACAACAACAACATGCCAGTATTTATACGCCGCCTTTCTGGTCATTGGATTTCTCCTCTGACTTTAATAATCAAGGCAGTTTACATGGGCAGGCTTTCCTCAACCCCATCCAGGGGTTGTTACAATCACAAGTTCTATCTTTCTATCTGTAGAATGCTACAGTCCAGGTGGTCTCCTTCACAGTCCAGCATCTGCCTGGCTGCTCACACTCCCATGCATGGCTTGACAGGCACTCTTCCACTCTCACTGGAGGGGTTGTTATCTCCACTCTTCTCACCAGCTGGAGAGACTCATCTCTGTCAGCTGCGTTTATCGACAGTTCACGGTGACTTCCTGTTGGTTCAAACTGCCGTCCGAGAAGATTATATGAAATATAATTGTCTCATCCCTATTCTAGGAGGTAGTCAATTAACGCAGAAGACTGGCTGGATCTGCCTGGGCCGTCATCTCCAGACATGAGCAGAGAGTACATCCTAGAATACTCCCAACACTTTGGGAATGGGCAGACAAGCCGCCTTTCAGGAAAGCTCACCCGCCATTAGGAAAACGCGCCTCATGGAAAGTGAAAACCTCTGTGAGCTTCCAAGGTACGCTAGAGTCCCGAGAACTCAGTTTGAAAGCCACAACCATATGGGACAAATAGAACAGGAAATGTGGATAATGTACCCTCACCCATATATGAAAAGATTATTATTCTTTAGAAGCCAGTATGCAGATGGATGGAAGGACAGTCATTTGGGATAAATCAATATTTATTTATTTGTTTGTTTGTTTGTTTGTTTATTTAAAAGATTTTTACCCCGCCTTTTTCTCCAGTAAAGAGGACTCAAGGTGGCTTACAAAGTTAAATAAAACAATATTAAAACAATATCTTAAAAACGATGTCATAAAACAGTACAGAACCCAGGAGCACCAACCATTTCATTAAAAGATGCCAGCTGACCATTCAGTCAGCCTTTCGAAATAAAAAGGTTTTAAGGCCCCATCGGAAGATTTCCAGTGAGAGAGCAGTTCTTAGTCCCAAGGGGAGGGCACCACCGAAAAGGTCCTATTTCTGGCCGCCATCCCCCTCACCTCACCTGGTGGCGGCACAGTCAGAAAGGCCCCCTCTGATGACGTGAGCAGACAGGTAGGATTGTATGGAAGAAAATGGTCCCTCAAATATTCTGGACTCAAACCATAAAGGGCTTTAAAAGACAAGACTAGCACTTTGAATTCAACTCGGAAACGAATCGCCTAAGTCCAGTCACCCACATTGTTCACTTCTGACACAATTTAAACACTGATGGGGCAAGGCCTGCTACTCATCCCCTTGCAATTGCTTGCCCTGTTTTGGATTCTTCTCCACTTGTGCTGCCTGAGGACATGGACAGGGGCTGGTCTTCCACATGCACGCTTAACCCTTGACAGGTCTTCCTAATGAAAGCAGCCAGGGGAGGGACTGGTGTAAGTCCAAGGTGAGGAAGGGAGCATGGCAGTTGGAAAATGTGCTTTTGCTGCTGATATCCACCTCCTCCAGCTCATTCCCTACCCCTGCCTCCCCGCCCCTGCCCTACTAGCCCTGAACTCCTCCAAACCACCCACAGCCCCCCCCTTACCTGAGACGGTGGATCACCTGTATCCAGAACAGGTTGGAAGCAGTCTGGAGCCTCCATGGGCCAAGGGTAATCCATTCGTCCTCTTACCTCGGGGTAGGCACCAGCCATCCCTATGGGGCTGCTCAGATCTGTGCCTGCCATATAGCAGGTGCAAGATCAAGCACACCGTATAGCCCAAATCAGGGCTGCATGGGACGGATCATAACAGCCGCATCTATCCCCCTCCCTGGGCTGTCCCATTGGCCAGAAAGCCCACACCTGCCCCATTCCGCCCTCCTCCAGCCTTCCTCCTGCCCAGAATAGCCCCTGCACCAGCCAAACTCAGCTGGTGCAGGAGCGGCTTACTGCAGGCACGTTCCAGTCTTGTAGGGCTGACACAATTGCTTGACACTGCCCTGCACCAGAAGCACTGGTGCAGATGTGCCTTACGGCACATTCGCAACAGTACTTGGCCGACGCAAATGGTGGATGGTGGATTGTGCTGTGAGATTGTGAGATCCGCTCTATGATAGCATCGGGCTGTAAATGTATAATCAGAGCACTAACAGTGCATGCTTATGCTTGTCTACTCAGAAACAATTGAATTCAATGGGACTTACTCCAAAATGTGTGTGTATAAGATTGCAGCCTAAAATAATTGCCTATTTTTAAAAGTTTCTGCTCTTTTCTCAAGTTCTTTCTAATTTAGAAGTTATCCAATTCTAAGTTTTAGATGGTTTCCCACAATGATACTTGGCAAGCAATTATGTATCTGACTTCCAACTTATTCCATCAGGCATGGATTGTCTTAATTCTCTATAACAAATTACTTTCATGCCAGCAGCTTCTGAACAATTGCTCCTGTGCAAGAATATAGGCAAGAGATATAGAGAGCAAGCTTGTTTTTGCATACTCTGGTTCCAGTTGGAAGGGGAACCTACTACTGTTTGTGATGACTATGTGGTGCCTTCTGGATCACCTCACAAGATCTATTGTGTGACGTGGGAGCGGCACAACAAAGTAATTAAGCAGGTCCAGACTTGCTGACTTGAGTTTCCAAGATTGCTGACTCATTTCCAAGTCAGTGGCCCAAGTCTTGAGTCAATGCCTGAGTCATTGGCATGGGTGATTTGAATGAACACAAGTCAGCAAAATCCCATCTCTGGGACTTGCACATAGGTTTTCTAAGCTCAAATCCAGCTAAACCCAAATCCAGCTCTCTATTCCTTTGTCAAACTGGCTGTTGTAGTACATAGTGTGCTTTGCCAGGAAAAAGACAAATGGGTGGTCTCTGCCTCAGGGAGATTGCAATATAAATGTCTATTAAGGAAGAGTGAGGAAGAATGGGGGAGGGGGTATGGGAGAGGCAAGACATGCATTTAGGCTTAACAGTCCAATCCTGCACATGTTTACATGGAATCAAATTCAACTAATTTCAATAAGCTTTATTTGCAAGTAAGTATGCATAAGAGCACAGCTTGACAGCACAAGCCTATACATGTTTACTCATGTATAAGTTCATGTTTACTCATGCATAAGTTCTATTATGCTCATTAGTGCTCACTCTCAGGTAAGTGCATGTAGGGTTGAAGTGGGAAGAAGTTGAGTTTAGGATGTTCAATTGATTTTCCTTTCAATTGAAATGGGATTACTTCCTAGGAATTCTTATAAGGCTGGGGATCCAGGAGGGATCACATCATTCCACCTGATTTGGGCAAAGCAGTTTATGTGTGCTCCTTTTCCAGAAAATAGGAACATGCATTTCAGAGCAACCTAGTATACAGCACATCATCCTTAGGGGTGCTGCCACTAAAAAGACAAGGTGATTGCTAATGACATCAAAGCAGACATCAATGGACTTTCACTATATTAGCAGATGTTATCAGCAAAGAATTTCTTTTAAAAATTCTAATTCCAATTTAAAACGTAAGGCATTGTTCACCAGCTTGTCATTATGAAAACCTTTTGCATAAGCCTCTATGGCAGTGCCAGTTCAGGAACTGAGCTGAACGCTTAATGCATTCGGATTAAAGCAGCTACAGAACAAGGAAAAAAACCACCCAACAACATTCGCCTTCAGGCTGAACAAGCTTTGCCAAATCATTTACCCTGATATAATTTGTCCCACCACTCTGGGGGATGAAAGATGCATAACACATGCCACGGCGGTCCCCTCGGTTTCAGTTTTGTTTTGCTTTGAGTCGCAGGCTTGTCCAGGGTCGGAATAAACATCTCATACGTTTCCTACCTGCGAAATACAAGTTGCACCAAGAAAAGACAAGAAAAAGAACCGACACAATTTTGTTTTCACTGCCTTGGTTATGTATGAACCTTTCAATGCATGAAAGAAAAAAAATAGTTGTCATGGCTCACACACCCGTATTTATTTATCAGTTTCTCCAGGGGCAAAGGGAGAGATGCTTCTTAGATGCGAGTGGCTTGCATGTGCATATCGCTCCTTGTGAATCAGCAGGAGGGAGCAGAAGGCAAGGCACAGAGGGGAAAAGAGGTACCAAGGTTCCCAAAGCCATTAGTCATCCCTGCATTGCCAGGAGCTGTCAATTTCACCTCTGCCCAGGGACCTGAGGTTTGATTGCTTACAAATATTTTTATGAGGCTGGCAGCACAGGGGGCTCCTTCCTCTCCTCCTTGTGGGAGGATCAAACTGCAGTCATCTGTACAACACACACACACACACACACACACACACACACACACACACACACACAGCATCGTGTGCTGAAAGAATAATAGCAGATCATGTTCCCAAGGGACATCTTCATTCTCGTCTATTTATTTTTTCCAAAACAGCCTTTATTTTATACACATGGTTAGTGTGATAATCGGCTGGAAAGAAATCATATACAGTCAGTTCTCATTATCTGCTAGGGTTACTGTAGGTACCTGGAAATCCTTGAGTACAGTGAATGTGCAGATAATGAACCATTGATCCTATGGGATCAATGGGGTTAGGTGCAAGGGGTTCCTTATCTGCCATCAGAACAACCTAGCAGAGAACGTAGAAAGATCCCCAGGAAGCCAGCAGAGTGCAACCACAAGTTCTCTGAATGTTGCAGAAACCTTCCAGAGTCTGCAGGAATCTTCAGGATTGTACCTGCAACCAGTGTGGACTCCTTAAATATGGCCAGCGGATTCTTCTGCCGGCCATTTTAAAGGGCTCAGTGCTGGTCGCAGATGCCATTCTGAAGGTTCCTGCAGCCTTTGGAAGGTCTTTGCATAGTGAATAATGAGGACAGAGGCGCAGATATTGAGGAAAGTAGCAATTCTGCCCCTTGCAATTAAGTGAGGTCTCAGATAGTGAGGCTGCATATAGAATCATAGAATCATAGAGTTGGAAGGGATCTACAAGGTCATCTAGTCCAACCCCCTGCCTATAGCAGGAAATCCTCCTAGAGCATCTCCAGCAGGTGCCTGTCAAGCGTCTGCTTAAAGGTCTTTAGTGAGGGAGAATCCACCACCTCCCTTGGCAGACTATTCCACTGTCGAACCACCCTTATTGTCAAGAAAGTCTTCCTGATGTCCAGCCAGAATTTCCTCTCTTGCAGTTTGTACCCATTGGACCTAGTTCTGCTGTCAAAGGCATATGAGAACAGATTTGTCTCTTCTTCCTTATGACAGCCCTTCAGATATTTGAAGAGTGCTATCATATCCCTTCTCAGTCTTCTCTTCTCCAAACATACCAAGTTCCCTCAACCTTTCCTCATAGGACTTGTTTTCCAGCCCTCTGATCATCTTCATTGCTCTTCTTTCAACCTGCTCCAATTTGGCTGCATCCTTTTTGAACTGAGGTGCCCAGAACTGAACTCCAGGTGAGGTCGCACCAATGCGGAGTATACCAGAACCCTAACTTCTTGTGATTTGGATGCTATGGTTCTATTAATGCAGGCTAAAATTGCATTAGCCTTCTTTGCAGCTGTATCACACTGCTGACTCATGTTCATCTTGTGATCCACTGCAACTCCAAGATCCCTCTCACATGTTGTGCTGCCAAGCCAGGTTTCCCCCTTCTGTACCTGTGTCTTTAGTTATTTTTGCCCAAGTGTAGAACCTTGCATTTTTCCCTGTTGAACTTCATCTTATTCTTTTCAGCCCAGTATTCCATCTTGTCAAGGTCTTCCTGAAGGCTTTTACTGAAGAATAAAAAAGAAGATATAAAGAAGATTGACTGTAATTCCATTCTTCCTAGTCAAGAATTTTGACATTCTGCTTTTGCTTTAAAAGAAGTGTGTGAGCTAAAATGCAAATCTTGCCCAGATACTCTTAATTTTAATGCATGGTTTTCCCATTGAAATAAATAGGAAATAAAAGTGATGGCATATGATTACATCATATCCTAAGTGTGTTAATACATGGTTAACTCCAGAACTAAACACTTTCAATGATTGCTGACACACCTGATACAGGTGAAGACTTCCTTGAGGGTGTGGCATCAGTAGTACTTAATTACCACATGCCCAGGGCTTACCTTGAGGGTAAGAATGCTCTAAGATACTACTCCAGAGTTTTGTTGTGGAGTACTTGAATTGCAAATGGGCTGTTCCTCACTTTTAAACATAACACGCTTTTAAAAATAATAGATTGCAGAATAAGGCAACCATTCTTTTCACATCGCCTGTTTCTTCTCTGGCCAGGTTCTTGTGTCTTTAACAGCTGTGCAACAGGTGTGTGTCTCTGTGATGGAAAACTGCACCTCTGGAATTTCTGGTGTAACTGTTAAAGGCATATCCATCTTCTTGGAAAAGGAAGTGACAACCTAATTCACAATACAAGAAGGGTGATCAGTTTTCAATTACAGGGAAACTGAAAATGGTGGTGACATGAAGAACAGGTTAACCCTGCCCTTACCCATGACACAGTGCAATCCCAAGCCCTACTTTGGCCTACGCAAGCCACTTGCATCTGAGCGCTGTTGCGAACAGCGTAAAGCACGTTCGCATCAGCGCAACGTGTCAGTAAGACTGTTGCGTTGTCCCTGGAATGTCACCACGACCACCAGGTAAGTTGGTCCCACACTGGCTGAGTTCGGCCAGTGAAGGGCCATTTCTGGGCAGGGGAAGGTGGGAGGAAGGACGGCCTCAGTTGGGGGTGAGGGCATTACCACAGGTGAGGCAGCCTGGGGTGGGGGAGGAAGCTGGATGCAGGCATTAGGTTGCATCAAAAACCACATCCCTGGGTCAAGCAGCCCCAATTCAGGCTGCTGCGGCTCACTGGATTTGTCCCTGGTAAACAGCAGGCGCAGATCCAAGGAGCCGTTGGCCCAGCTGGGCTTAACTGTGGATGCCCTTGCCCTGTGGAAGCTCCAATGGACTCCCAACCTGCACTGGATACAGCACAGGTTAGCCAGCCGGCCTGGTCCAGTGCGGATTAGGATTGCTCTCACAGAGTTCCGGTGTGGGGACAAGGAAAAATAATTACCTCTGTAAATGTGCATGACTTCTAAGTAAATAACAGAGTGACCCATGGGAAAAATAAATGTGGAACACACACACCCCGAATGCAATTCTCCCCTGACCTAGTTCTGTTTATATATGATACCTTATATTTTATTACAAATATTTTGGAAGAAATGAGATTTAAAATATGAAAAATATTGGGTAGAGACAATCCTAGAAAAAAATTATACTACATTTTTTTTAAAAAATGAAGCTTTAACAAGCTTTTCAATTGTCCTAAAAGAAACATTGTTAAGCGTACTAATGGCAAAAACAAGTACGTTCCCCAGAGAAGGGAGCAGGTATGTTATTGTTATGATGCCGGCTGGAGATCATCTGCTCAACACCAATTCTGGGTGCCATCCTTTCTACTTTTACATTCCAGCTGCCTCCATCAAATTCAAATAGGATGAGGACCTAGAGGAGCCTCTATATCAAAACGGAAATAGTTTCAGTCCTGTATCCACCACTTTTAATTTTCTAATTCATTGGAGCTTCTCTTCCTATTTGAAAGAATAAGAGAAACAAAACACACATCACACATATCTCTGGCTATTTCTAGTTAGCCTTCCCAGGCTAATTTGCGTTCAGCTTTTCAGACTGGACTTGGATTAGTTCATTTTAAGCTCAGGCCCAGTTTGAGCAGAGGAGTCGCACCCGTAGGGCGTGGTATAGCATCTGCCAGTGAGGGAGCAGGGCATGCCGCAGAAGAAAGCAGCGTGGAGCTGGCCCCTCCCAGCGGCCCTTGCCTCCGTTACACTCTGAAATGGAGCGATTCTGGAGGCAGGGGGCATGACAAGGCTGTGCGGGAGACACGGTGTCGTCTTCCATGACCCCCCAGCCCCAGGCGCAATTAGAGCCTGCTCCGGCTCTGAGTTCCACAGATGCTTCAGCAATGTAATCAAGAACACAACAAAGCCTCCCCAACCCCAACCTCATCATGGACCCCCCACTTGACTTTTCCCATTCCCCAAATCTTAACTCGGAGGCAGCTGCTGCAGACTTGATGATATTCGAATGCTGCAGGATCAGAAGTCCTGGACACCAGGACTGCAGAGAATGGGAATTTCCCAGGGCGTCTGGGTTCACAATAAAGACCTAGCAGCCTGGGGAAATTAGAATTCTAAGGAAGCATGGTACTCCTCTCAAGGTGTTGCTGGGCAGGTTCTTGGATGCCAAGATCAATGGTGGTCTCCCAAAATTCTTAGACCCTTACTAAAGATTTGGAAGTCCTAAAAAAAAAAAAAACATCCAGAAATTCTGGAACCCACAATGTAGCTGCAGGACACAATGAAAACCAGCGCCCTTCTCATCATTGCCACTGTCACTAGGTAAGTTCAGGCATGGTGTCTGAGGTTGGCCAGATTTAGCCCTGACTGAGGACACATGGCCATCAGATAGGGTTGCCAACCCAGACTGAAGCTATTCTTGGTGATCATTTTCTCTAACATGATATAATGTTGGACATTCCTGGAGGTCTTGTTGAAATCTCCAGGATTGCTTTCAGTAGTCACTGGGAGATGGATGCTGATTCTTGGAGACTCCAGGTCAATCATGGCGGCTTGGCAACCCTGCCATTACAGGCCCACTTGGTCAGCCCTATTCCTGATTCCCCAGTACTGGAGCAGTGGTAGCATCAAGGGGTGCCATGGGACCCCAATACAAGGCTTTGCCTAGGATCCTCAACTACCTGCTTCCAACGCTGAGGCAACAGCCCAATCCTATCCCCCACTATTGGCAACAATGCAGCCACCCCAATGAGGCATATAATAATAATAATAATAATAATAATAATAATAATAATAATAATAATGCATTTATTTAATACATTTATTTATATACCGCCTTTCTTAATATCACTAGATTTCTCTAATGATTGAACTCAAGGCGGTTTACATAGGCAGACTTTCTCACAAACCCGAAGGTTTTTACAATTTACAGAATGTTCTATCTTCCAAGAACAACACTCCTACAGATCTTTCTTTCTGGATTTAGCCTTCTTTCTTTAGCCACCCGTCTGTCGTCTGCTGGCTGATGAGGCTTCCCTGCTGCCACCAGAGACGCAGCTGATTTCAGCACACTCCTCCTCCCATGAGGCAGCTGAAACTCAGCTTTTAATCAGCCGCAGTTTCCAAGGTCTGCTGCTCGCAGAGACTTCCGGCAGTCCCGAGCTCACGACCTTGAGATCTTCAGGTGTTATCTTCGGGCAAATGGAGGCATTAACCCTCTCGGCTAAATCTTCCGCATATGCTGCATCCAGTGGTAGGGGAAGTGATCAGAAGAGCTGGGAGAGATAAGGAGATGTATATTTCTTTTTCCTCTCTGTAGGCTTTCTGGTGGCCTATGGGTTTCCTCAAACCTATGCTAGCTATATAACTGGCACACGTCCAAGGAGCAAAAAAGAGAAAGACAGGTTGAAAAAGAGGGAGTAGGATTCTGGTGCATGCTGGTGCCACCGGGATCCACTCCCTCCCCCCAAACTAGGTCCCTCTTCACTTATTACAAAACTAATACGGAGCATTCTCAGATGAAATAAATAGAACAATACAGGCATACCCTAGTATCCACTGGGGTTCCCTTCCAGATCCCACCGTGGATACCTGAAACTGAGGATACTGGGGATGCTGATTTTCTTTTTAAAGAAAATCAGTGGTTTTGCTGCAACAAGGTAAAAAAGAGAGATTTATTTAATGTTCCCCTATCTTTTTAATAGACATCCCAGTATTCACGGTGTCTGTGGATGACTGAAACCAGGGATATTGAATCAATGGATACTGGGGCACACCTGTATTTGTAAAGACCCTTATTGGTTCTAGGAATGCCTGCCTATGTAAGCCGTCTTGAGCAATATCTGGTGTGCTCTGAGGAGAAGGAAAGGCAGCATATAAATAAATAAATAGCATACCACATTTTTTTATTGGGATCCTCATTTTCAGCATGGACTTACCTGCAGTGGCGACAAGCTCTTTTCTTTCTGGAAAACACCATTTAAAATTTAAAAGGAGCCATAGAGCTGCCTTCCCACAATACCCCAAATGTAGCAAAATTCCAGGGTATTATGGAGGGGGGGGGAGAATGGCAGCTACACAAAAAGAATGGCACTGCCTGAGGCATTGTGGGAAAAACAGCATTTTCCAGCAGGCAATCACTCCTTTTAAATGTGAAATTCCTTTTATAAAAAGGGAAGGAGAGTCTACCACTATAGGTAAGCTTGCCTTACAAAACTGAATGGGGCTAATGAAAATGGGCAGGAGGTTTAATCATGAGTGCACATGGAATAATGAAGCATACCTGCTTTCTTGCATATCTTTAGGAAGCTGGCAAAGGTTGAAAAGAAAATATCCAAATTACGGTGACCTCGATGATAGCTCTCAGTCCTAAAGAGACAGGCTGTCCACAGATACAAAGAGCATGTTGGCTGCGATGCCTAATTCAGCTCCTTGAAAGCACAAAAAGGCTTGTCAAACTTGACGGCTTCAAAGACATTGATTTAAGAATGAGAGTCCTCATTCCTAGCAGGCCAACTAGTGTTAAGTAAGTGTTGTATTGTTCAAGATTTAAAAAGATGAATGAAAATAGGAAAGTTAATTATCGTGGCTCAAAGACAGTGTCACAAGCGACATTGGTCTGAGACAGCCACAAATTATGCAAAGTCACATAAGTGGAGAAAGGGAGCCATTGCTTTCACATTAAAGATGTGACTGATGGCACAATCCTATGGCACCTCTGTGCCCGTGGAGCAACTGCTCTGTTGGCAGACTGTCACAAATGCACAATCCTAACCTGGAATTAGGCCAGCACAGTTAGGCCAGCAAAGTTTGGCTGGCACAAGGGCCACCGTAAAGCCCATTTGGACCACTCTCAGAGTCAGGGAGAAAGGCGCACGTCTTTGTGCTAGCTTCTCTGACTCCAGGAGTGGCCAAACATACTTTATGGAGGCCCTTGTGCCAGCCAAACTTTGCTGGCCTAACTGTGCCAGTGGGGCCATTTCCAATGACAGCTGCATGTTTTTTGTAACAGCTCTGCCTTGCTTAATCATAGTAATTGAAGAATTATAATCTACTGTACTGACAGAGAGATGTTTCCATCTTTTCTGTGTTCAGTTTGGCTTTGTTTACCTATGTAACAAGAGGCCTGACTAGTGCTAGCAGTTAAGCTACACATGTTATTTACAAGTGATGTTTTGAGCACATAGGTAATTAGTGGTTTGTGACATGGCTGCAGTGTTTTTTAAGTGCTGAGAAAGGTTCTGTATTATTCCAGGGCAGCCATGATGACACCATTACCCTGGTCTTTTCTTATTCTAATCTGCACAAATGGCCTGTATTATATAGCCAAGGGTGCCATAAAGTGCTAAAGTAATTGCATCCACGTGTTGCTTTCCAAGTCCTGAAAGTGCATCATGTACATTCTCCCAGCAATCCGACCAGTCTTATATAGTGATGGTGTGAAACTGTGTTTTAAGCTCCCCCCTTTCAAACTCTTCTGTTCAAGAAGTTTGGTGGCATTGTGAGTTGGTCTTTGACCCTGTTGATTTGTGACTTCTTGAAATAGAGTTCACAGCCCACCCCTTGTGCTGCCCAACTCTCTCAAGCACACCTCCCCTTATATCGGGTATGGGGATGATCATAGCTGGCCCCAGGAGTGGTGGGGACCAATGTGGGACATTCCTGTGGGGTTCCCACCCTCACCACGGGCCTCCCACTCACCATACAGCTATGGCAAGAAGAATGCTTATGGTGCCACTCATGCAACATGCGGCACCCGGAAATAGTTGGTGGTGACGTAATGCCCATTTTGGGTCATTTGGAAGCAGGGCCAGGTGGGATGGCTCCACTCACCCCCACTGGCTTACAGCCCATGGAGATCCTACCTGCAGCAGCAAGCAATCCACTTGCTGCCAGCGGCGGACCTAGTGAAAATGGCGACCGTGGTGCCCAATAGAAGTGCGCCTACCCGTGGCTGGTCCCAATGGGTAGACCTGGGCTCCGCCGTTGTTTCTAATGGGTAGACCCTGTAGGGAGCCCAGGTCTACCCGCGGCTGGTCCCAATGGGTAGACCTGGGCTCCCTGTAGGGAGCCCAGGTCTACCTGCAGTCATTTCTAATGGGTAGACCTGGGCTCCCTCTACCTGCGGCTGGTCCCAATGGGTAGACTTGGGCTCCGGAGTCCAGGTCTACCTGCACAATGTTGCGAGGGCCACTGGCGCCCCCCCCAAGATGGCCCGAAGACGGTGCCCATGGCTCGTGCCCCCCTAGCCCCCCTTAGATCTGCAACTGCTTGCTGCACCAGCAGGGGGCTCCCAAAGCATGGCACCCAATGTGACGGCATAGGCCACATCGGCTTAAGGCAAGGGCCTGGGGATGGTGGGCAACAGGAAGAACTCACAACCACACAGAAGTGCAGCATGTTTAACATGTACATGAAACCACTGGAGAAGATTGTATGGGAGGCTTTCATTCAGAGCGCAATCCTAATTCGCGCTAGAATAGTGAGGCTCGTGGGCCTGCCCCATACCCAGCGCACCTTATGTGTGCTGGGGAGTCTCGCTGGGGCTAGGGCACATTTGCCTTTTTAAAGATAGAGGAGCATTAGTGGTTTTGCTGCAATGTGGTAAAAAAGAGCTTTGTTTAATGTTCCCTTATCTTTGTAATAGATGTCCCAGTATCCATGGTATCCATGGATAACTGAAACCATGGAAATCATATCAGTGGATACCAAGGCACACCTATAATCATGTTATTCCCCCTATAGTTCTGGCTGCATCGGTTGCCAGTTAGTTTCTGAGTGCAATTCAAGGTGTTGGTTATGAATTTGTTAGCCCTAAATAGTTTGGGGTCAGGATTCCTGAAACCACTTTCCTCTACATGAATCTACCTGAGCCCTAAGATCTTCCCGGGAGATCCTCCTGTGCATCCCCCAACCATTAGAGGGGACACAGCCGTGGGCCTTCTTGGTAGTGACCCTCTCTTGTCAGAACTTTTTCTTGCAGAAGGGCAGACATATGCCCCCTAATAGGTGCCTGGGAGCCATAGCCAACGGAACCTCTCACTGTTTATGAAGGTCTGTCTGCCCATCATAATTTACATGTTTCCTTAGGGAACCCCAGCATAACCGCAGCAGATGCAGTTGCCAAATAAAACATGAAGCAGCTCTGAGTGTAGATGGGAATGCAGAGCCAAAATGGGAGTAGAAAGCTCAAGTGACAATATCAGCGCCCTCAGATGTGTGTGGATTACTGGCAGTGCAATCCTGTGTATACTGACTCAGAAATAAGCTCCAATAGTAAAATGGAACTATATACGCCTACATAAATGTGTATAAGACTTAGGGCGCAATCCTAAACTGGAGCTGGGCTGGCACAGTTAGGCCAGCAAAGTTTAGCCGGCACAAGCGCCACCATAAAGTGCATTTGAACCACTCTAGGAGTCAGGGAGGATGGCGCACATCTGTGTGCCGACCTCTCTGACTCCGAGAGTGGTCCAAACATACTTTATGGTGTCCCTTGTGCTGGCCAAACTTTGCTGGCCTAACTGTGCCGGCCTAACTCCAGGTTAGGATTGCGCCCTCAATCTGGTGCAGAATTAGAAAATGATGGCAACAAATTTCCAGGGCTCTCCAGCAATGAAAAAGTATACGCTGTTCACATAATCTGGAGGATTAAGTCAAAGCTAAGAGTTGAAATGGTCAGCCGGTATTTAAAAAGAGTTCAAGATAACACCGTGTTTCTGGACAAAACATTTACATATTTGGAAAGAATGAACTCACATGTTGGAAGCTTGCCAAATTCTTTGCAAAAAGGGGGGGAAATACAATTGCTGTCGCCATTGTCTCTAGAAAGGGTAAAACGTGAAACGGACAAGGCATACATTGACCTTGTTTCTGAAAGGTGGACTGCGCATTGACTAAATAACGACACAATCATGTCACAATATTCAGAATAAGCACATTCCGACCAGCATTGTCTGGATCACAACAGGTCTTGTCTTCATTTCCAGGCAATGTCATGTCAAGTTCATGGCAACAGTAAAAAGACAAGGTCTAAACAGTCTGTTCTCCCAAAATAAATCTACAAGATTTTCCACTCATAAAATTGAACAGATATGAAACTGCCTGATATTGAGTCAGACATTGGACCATCTAACTAGGAATTGCCGACATTGACTGGCAGCAGCTCTCCAAGGTTCCAGAAAGGATGGAGTCCTTCGAAGCCTGACCTGGAGTCCATTGCTAGAAATTAAGACCTGCGCTTTGAGCATGCCCTCTAACACTCAGGTATGGCTTCATACCCAAATATTCTGCAACATACTTTTCAAATGAGGTCCCCAAACTACTGCCAGATACAGCTCACCAACACACTTTGACTGGTCTGCTGAGCCCAAGTGGGCAGAAGGGGGCAGTGATAGGAGCGGGGAGGAGGGTGGGTCAGATCCGCGAAGGAGGCAGCTTTGGCGGCAGCAGCATTTAGCAAATCCTGACCCCCTTCTTGAACCTGATCGGCCTGCATGGCTCAACATGGACTTGTGCCAGCTATTGAGCTAGTGCAGGTCCAAGCTGGTCCATTGCAGTCTCCATGGGTCTCCAGAAGCGCGCCAGGAAATAGCAGTAGTCGTGTTCGCCTTACTGCGTTGCTGCGCAGAGAGTTAGGATTGAGTTAATTTCAAAATAGAAATAAGTGGCAGGAGAAGAAAACATTTAAAGTTTTTTTTTTTTTTGTAATGATTTGAATGGGATGTGGCTGTGGGGTGGACATGTCAAGCTCCTGCCCTTGAACATTAACCACTGCACACATGCTGGTTTGTTTATTGGGGCAAGGGTGAAAATGGTCCTAGATTGAAGAACTAGGTAGGCCTTGTGAGATCGAGTCGATTAGTTGATCTGACCCACCCTCCTCCCTGCTCCTATCACTGCCCCCTTCTGCCCACCACTCCCCCATTCCATCATACCTCCCGCCTGCCTCCATGCCTTGTTCTCCCCCCCCCCCCCCACACACACACTGACCTGTGCGTTGTGGTGGATTTTGATTTCTCATGGTACCTTGGAGGCCACTCTGGTCTGGCCACTGGTGGGCCAGCACAATATGCCATTGGTTGCTGCTTTATGATAACCATAAAGCAGCTGCTGTTGGCGCAATGCATGTTACATTGACGGCCCCGGACCATAGGATCAAACTGTTACAGACCTAATTCATTTTAGCCCAAAATCTTTGGGATAAGTCACAATGGTTTTAAAGCAGGTGTATAAAAATTGAAAAATTAGATTAGAAAACCTTCCAAAATAAATATAAAAAGTGATTGATTGATTGATTGATTGATTGATTGATTGAGTTTATTACGGTCATGGACCAGTACAAATATAAAAAGTGTTTTATCACGGTGATTTAGAACCAAGCCCCGCTGTGTTCAATGGGACTTATTCCCAGGTACATGTCCTTAGAATGTGGCCTTAACGTGAACTGAGCTACATACTCTTGCATGGGAAAGATGATGGCCTGGTGATGAATCAGAGTGCAAGCCTAACCTGGAGTTAGGCCGCCACAGTTAGGCCAGCAAAGTTTGGCTGGCACCAGGGCCACCGTAAAGCGTGTTTGGACCACTCTCAAAGTCAGGGAGGATGGTGCATGTCTGTGTGCTGGCCTCTCTGGCTCCGAGAGTGCTGCAAACATACTTTACAGTGTCCCTTGTGCAGGCCAAACTTTGCTGGCCTAACTGTGCTGGCCTAACTCCAGGTTAGGATTGCGCCCTCAGTTTGCTTTCTGCCGAGCCTGATGTTTCTTCTTGGAGAAAGCCCTTTGGGAAAAAAAAGTTTCAGAGGCAGCATTTGAACATGCCTGATGATGATGAGGTGTCCTGGAAACTGGAGCTCCATTCCCCCACCCCCACCCCCACCCCCACTACTCCCTCTTGACTACACGCCGGCATACTGTATATGAGAAGGTAGTGTTCTAATCCTGAACTGTGTCAAGACGTTTCTTAGAAGGTGCTGCCGCAAGGAGCAATCCCAAATCTTGTCTTCCTCATCTGAGGCCACCAAAAAGTAAGCTCGTAACTGTTATTGGTTCGCTTGGAGACTATAAATAGAATGCAGAGCAGATGGGGAAATTTTCATTATAAGTGGCATGTTGTTAAAGTTAACTTTGCTGCCAGGTAATGGATTTATTACTCACAGTGCATATGGCATTTTTGAAACAGATGCGTGTTGAGGAAAGGGAGCCGAGAGAGAGGAGGGGAAAGGCTCTTGCATTGAATGGGTTTTAACAAACTGTTTGCTTAAATACTTTCAGATATTTCTCAAACTGAAGAGAAATTTGATTTTTTTGAGCCAATATGACCCCCCTCTCCTCCTCCCCTTGAGCAGTCTAAAAAAGACAGCATGAAACTGCAAAGAGAGAAAAATGGACCGTCTTCATGAGGTGGCTCCACCATCATCGTAAGAAAATGGGTTCAGGCTGACAGAACTCAGAAGTGCTAGTGTGCTCGCTGCTTAGCTTTGCGCTAATTTAAATGATCACAGTGCAAAACCCACTGTGTGATTCAGGGCCCAACCCAGAGGCTCTTATCCCTGAGGGTACATGTGTATCGCTGGCTAAAAGTGTCACAAACGTGCTGTAAAGCACGTTCATGACACTGCTTAATCAACCACCACTCGCACTGGGCAGGCACTAATTAGTGCCCGGTCTCAGTGCCGAGCCAGAGGCTGGCTGGCACTTCAGCAGTACTGGCCAAAGTAAGAAGATTCAGGGCAGAGGGAGGCAGGGAAAGTATGGAACTGGGCAGGGGAGGATCAAGGCTGCAAAGGGGTGGGGATAGCAACAATTTATTTTGCCATATCCTGAACTGCCGCATCCTGAAACGTCCATCCTGCGCCCGTTGAAACATGTGCACAGAGCTGAGGAGACCCATTGCCACCAGCTGCAGCCTCCCCGGGGGCAAGGGAAAAAATGCTTCATTCCCCCACAAGACCTCTGGCGGTATCCCAGCAGGGCCAGGATCCAGAGGTCGCCATTTTGGCACTGCTGGAGCCCTGGGCACTGCTGGGCTCAGGATTGGGCTACCTGACGCTTGGAATCTCCATTGGGAGCGCCCTCATCACATTACATTGTAGTATTGTGGGGGGGGGAGGTACCTCTGGGCCACCTGAATCTGTTGCCCACTGCCACCTCTGCTCATATGAACCCACAAGCACTCCTCCCATGGGGGTGTGTGTGTGCGGTGGATGGATGCACAGGCACACTTCCAACCCCGCTTCACTTTCTGTGTAGTAATGGGGAATGGGGAAAGGTGCATGCTTGTTCCTCAGGGAAAGTCCAGTGCTGAGTGGTAGAGCATGTGTTCTGCATGCAGAAGGACTCCAAGCGCAATCCTATACCTGTGTTGCACCGGCACTGTGCTCTTGCACTGGTCCAGCGCTGTTGCAAACATGCCGTCAGTCGCATCTGCACCAGCAAGCCAGGCGCAGCGAGTCGGGCTGCGCCGGTCGTGCACCCATCAAGCGCCAGCAGAGCTCAGTCGGCGCAGGACCTCACTGGGGGTGTGCCAGACGCATGTCGTGGGCGTAACGGGGCGGCGCAGTGGGCAGCAATGGGGGCCGTGATGGACGACAGCCATTGCACTATATTGTAAGCCCCATCTCCAGCCTCGGTGGCCCCAATTCGGGCTGCTGCTGCGCACGTTCACCTGCTCTTGCAAATCAGTAGGCGCAGATCCAAGCAGCCCCATAGGGCTGGCTGGGGCTTACCCGGGTGCAAGGGGAAAACCTCCCCTTGCCCTGCACTGTACTGCTGCTGCCTCCTACTGGGTTTAGGATGCAGCCCTGCTACGCCAGCCTTAGGATTGGGCTGCCAGACTCAATCCCCACCCCAGCCAGTCCAACCAATTCTCCAGCTCCTGCCAGAGGAACGATTCAGGGGAATGGTCCAATTCCAGATACAGCAGCTTCAATTGTGTCCATGAAAACTGCCAAGGTCTGGATAAATGTCTGAAGTGTGCCACCCCAGGGGTCAATTGCTTTTTGGGTCAAAGCATGGAGATACGAGGGAATTTGTGATAACTTCCCAAACAATGTAATTAAAAATTTGGTGTCAGCTGCTGTTATTAAGAACTGCTTTAATTAACAGGACTGGTCCGACAAACTCTGTGCTTGTGGGTGCAACCCTAACCTGTAGTTAGGCCAGAACAAGGACAACAGCAAAATGAGTTTGGACCACTCTCGGAGTCAGGGAGGATGGCGCATGTCGGTGTGCTGGTCTCTCTGACTCCGAGAGTAGTCCAAACATACCCTTGTGCCAGCCAAACTTTGCTAACTGTGCCTGCCTAACTCTAGGTTAGGATTGCACCCTGTGACACTGTTTGGGGAACTCATGCCTTGCACAAAGAGAGGTGTGTGCGTGTCCGTGTGTTGCAGAACTTGGCTCTGAACACAGCCATAGCATTTCACACATCATTTTGCTCCCACCAAATTCAGTCAGAAAGGGCTGACTAAGGGCTGAAGATGGATGTGAACAAATCACCTCATCATGACACTTTATCTTTTTTTTTTCCCAGAGCATCTGGAAGACTGAGCTGCAATGTCATTAGATCCAGTTCTCCTGGGTGTGGGGTAAAACAGTCACTACATTTCAAAGTCACTGCAAGGAATTGTAGTCCTAACTCAAAGGGAGTTGAGACAGACACTTTGTTTGAGATGCATAAATAGAAGAATGTCCTTGTGTGGACTTCTTGCAGTGCAGGCATATTGGTATCCCCCATGCTGGAACAATAGAAAACCTTTGGGAGATTTGTCTAGTTTATTTGTAAATGCAATTACTGTATATTTTTTTCATTAACTCTGAGCAGACTGTGATCATGTCACATCCATCACGGAAAGAATGAAAATAAGGAATGATGAATATGCCTAGTGTGCTGTTGCTATGCGCGCGAAACTTTGCTGGCCTAACTGTGCCGGCCTCACTCCAGGTTAGGATTGCGCCCTCAAACTACCTTACAGCCTGACTACATGTACTCAAGAATTGCATAAGGATACTTACAACTGCAGTATGTGTGATTACATGGAAGGAGGTGTAATGGAAAAGGCAGGAGATACCCCGAGGAGCTAGGGAGTGGTATCAGCAATGGCCCCTTGTCCCAGATAAGCCAGGGATTATAGGGTTAACTCCCAAGGTCTTTGCTTGCCTCGGGAACACAGCTGCAGGCTGATAAGGGCTCTGGCTGTGAAGGGAGGTTAGTACAGGTACAGATGGCCGTGGCTGATGTTAGAGCCTGCCTAGCAACAGACACCGATTGGCTGGCCTCAGTATAAAGTTGGAGGCAGGAGCTGCAGTAGAGGATCTGGGTAGGTGCTGGAGAAGGGCACCAGGTAGGTGCTGGATGGAGTGCTGGCTGGACTGATGGAGTGCTGGCTAGACTGCCTGCCTGAAGGACTGTCGGATGGACTGATGGACTGGCTGAAAGACTGGATAAGGTAAGGTTATTGTGGGGAATAACCATTGGAGATTGTTGTATGACTGCCACACCCATGGAGCCACCAAGTGGAGGAGGCAGTTATGGCTTGGACAAGCCTATTGTTTGTTGGTGCTAGAGTTAGGATATCTGAGCTAAGCCAGTGATGAGGGCAGTCTGGAGGAGGCTGGCCAGCTGGTGATCCCAAGCAAAGCTGCTGAAAGACAGGAGGCCCAGTGGGTGACCGAACCCCCTCCCTCTTGCCTATCTCTGAGGCCACTCTGGAGGGGAAACTAGTTAGCCTAGTGTGGGCATTAGAAATATAGATTTATTTATTTTTTAGGAATATAGATTTTTTTATTTGAAAATTTTTCTTACTACTTCTTTGTTTTACATCCCCGAGTGCGAAAAACCGTCACATTTCGGATTTTCTTTACTCATCTGACTAATACAAAATCTCTTACCTCTCTATCCTACCACTAATACATTTTTTTAACACCCTACTACTATATTGTTGTTCAAGTCCAAGATATCATTCACATGATTGGTGGTGTGGTTCCTTGGTCCCAGGGCCAAAATTTGGCCCATCTCATTTTAGATAACCTTTCTTTTTCGAATCTGCTGAAAGCTCTCACTTTGAACAAAATGAGTTCTACTGCATGGTTAGTTCCACTTTCTTTCCCTGTTTTTACCTCTCTGCTCCTTATGCAATTTATGTGGGCATTAGGGCCCTTGGGGAGACCCAGCAGGGAATTTGGCAAAACAGGAGGACCTGACAGGTGCAGATTATGATATATGCAGTGTTTGGAAGATACTGGAGTCATGCTTATGCTATCATTTGTGTTACAACTTATACTAGTGACCTGACTTCCTCCAGTTTCTTTAAAAAATAAAATAAAAAAATGTTGACAGTGAATAATACAATTCACGTCAGCCCAAGTTAAACATTTATACTTTGGCCTGAAATGTGATAGCTTCCCTGTAACGTTTTATGGTTTTTTTATTCCCTTTCATGTGTCCAAGGGCAGCAGTTTAAATACCAGCCATTTAGCAGTCCGCTTAACACTTTTAGGCCCTTCCAAAAGAAATTCCAAGTCAAAACATGGCACGTATTCCACACTCCATCTTTCAAACTGAGTTTGTAGAACTGCCGGCAGTGTAATAGACAAGCACACAACGCCAACCAGTGACAGCAAGAATTATAGTGGGTCTTGGCAATATCTTGAGGCCTTCAAGATATCAGATATTGTACTCCCATGCACAGGTGTCGGTTCTTATTGAAGCCCAGTGGTCTCCTCATTTTCATTCAGCAGCAGCAGGAAGAATCAAATTATAGCTATATTAGTTCCTCCATAATCTGATTTTAGACACTAGTTTCAGTATTAGATAAAACTACAATTTCAGAAAATGCTGCATAAGAACCATAAAAGCCAAGGGACTAACAGGACTCAGAGTTCAGTCCTGAAATGGGAAAAAAGTACCTGCAAGTCACCTGTAAGGTGAAAACACTGTGATCCAATTAACTCATCCTCATGTTGGTGTGGGAGGTTAGAACATCCATCAGGCTTAAATCTTCACTGAGCCACGGCATTCAATGGATGATCTTGACCAGTCTCTACCCTTTTGCTGAATCAGTTTCACAAGGTTGTAGTCACTGGTGTAACTAATGAAAGTGTAGCCCAGTGCAGAAGGCAAAATGATGCCCCAGAAGTGATGTCACAACAAGAAGTGACATCACAGTTGTATTTGCATTTTCTTGCTTTTTTTGGCCATAACTTTTGGTAGAACGATGATATTACACTCCAATTTCTTTCATTGAATTCTGCATGAAATTCCACATCAAATGATATATAACAGTATTATTAACAAACCACAATTTTTACATGACGTATTTTCATTTTCCGGTTTTTGGGGGCATAATGTTTGATAAAAGTAAAGATATTACACTCCGGTTTGTTTCATTGCATTCTGCTTTAAATTCCACATTGAATGGTATATAACATGATGGTATTATTCATACATACCACAAGTTCCACAATTTTGGCCACTAATGTCAAGCTCAGCTTTTTACCCCCTTAACGTTTATGGCCCAGTGCAACTGCACCCCCATTGCACTTCTTTAGCTTTGCCCCTGGTTGTAGTGGTGATAAAAATTTTAGGAAGAACTATGTATGCCCCTGTGAATAACTTGGAGAAGGGGCAAGATATAAAAGAAAGAAATGTCTGTTCAGAAGGCCCTTGCACAAATGTGCAAAGAAACTTAGAAGTAACTCTAAAGTGGAGGGAAGTGTATCATCTTCCAACATAACACTTGTTATGGAAATTGTGTACCTCCCAGTAGGCTAAAATAGTGATATCTTGGAGTTTTATCTTGGAGCAGAAAACAGAAACATTTCACAAACTTCCTTGAAAGATTAAGGCTGCAATCCTAACCTGGAGTTAGGCCGGCACAGTTAGGCCAGCAAAGTTTGATCGGCACAAGGGCCACCATAAAATATGTTTGGCGCACTCTCATAAGAACATAAGAAAAAGCCCTGCTGGATCAGGCCAAAGGCCCATCTAGTCCAGCTTCCTGTATCTCACAGTGGCCCACCAGATGCCTCAGGGAGCACGCAAGACAACCAGATACTTGTGTCCTGCTGCCACTCCCCTGCATCTGGCACTCTAAAGTAGACTATTACCCTTGCACTACCCCCAAGGAAGATGCCAGACTGAGGTTGGGGTTCAGCTTTATTAAGCACAAATGTAAATCATGTAACCTACTGAACACAGACGTAAGCCACCCTCCCTGACTCTGAGAGTGGTCCAAAAATGCTTCATGTTGTCCCTTGTACTGGCCAAACTTTGCTGGTTAGCTTATGCCAGCCTAACTCCAGTTTAGGATTGCGCTCTAAGATGGGAGACTTCAGGTCAGTGCCTAGCCATTTTACCTTTACGTCTTAAATGTGATGTGCTGATGGGGTGGATATGTGGGGAGTCAAGCTATTGCAAAGGCCCTTGGGAAATGCAGGCACAGAGGAGCATTAACATCAGGGTGTCAAACCCATGGGTCGGCTATGTCCCACAAAAGCTCTTTATCCGGCCCTCAGGCTTTCCCAGCACCACCATCCTCTACTCTCAGCTGCTGAGCTGCGTTGAAATGTCACTACTGAAAGGGCAGCCCACATGATAATCAGGCTCTCCCCTATCTTGAAAATATGATCAGGATTTGCATATATTCAGTTCTGTCATTTGCAGCGAATGAGTTCCTAAGTGAGAAAAAAGTACTTATTTCTGGTCATGACCTGCTTAATGACATCACTTCCAGCCCTCAGCATCATGAATGCTATTCAGCCAACTGTATAAAATGAGTTTGACACCCCTGCATTACAACATTCCCCATGGGATCCTGTCAACGAGAAGCAGGCCACCCAGTGTCAGAAATGGAGGACAAGAATTTCTTCAAGGATACCTTTACTTCTCCTACCTCAGTGGTCAGGGAACAGGGGTAAATTACCCCAAATGGGGTAAAAATGAAATTCCTGGGGGTAATGGACAGATAGGAGTATGCCCCGCCCCCTTTTCCCTCATCCTTCCTTCATGACCAACGTTCTCTCTTCTGACCAATGGGAAGTTCCTCTCACGCTTGATGGATTTCCCTTGCTTCCAATAGGAGATTAGAAGCGGCAAGGTACTCAGCCCCCAATAGGCAGCGTTCCTCTCCCTTCCCAGGCGGCGAAGAAGGCCGTGGTTATCGATCCCGCTGCTGGTAGAGGGAGAAGGAAGCAACAGCAGGGAAAATGGCGGCCGTGGCTGCAACTGCGGTGGTGCTGGGTGATGGGGGAGCCGGCGAGGCCAAGCCTATTCTGGGCAGTGAGGTCAGTGCAGACCCGCTCCTGGCTGGCACTCAGGCAGCTGTGGAGTCGGCGGTGCTCAACGCCAGGGAAGAGCCCAAACCAGCTCCGGGTGGGGAGGCCGAGGAGCTGCTGCCGTCGCTGCCACCCAGGAGCCCGGCAGGGACGCGAGACGTGCAGGCGTGGGGGAGGCTCTGGTGAGCGGCTGAGGTGTGTGTGTGTGCATGGGCCAGCAGGCGCGCACGTGTGTGTGTGTGTGTGTGTGTGTGTGTGTGTGTGTGTGTGTGTTGAGAGGACTTCTGTGGACGTGCCTCTTTGCTTGTGAGCAGCTAGGGCTCTCCCTGGGTTTGCCTTGTCTTGCTGTCCCAAGGAGTGGGGCGGGCGGGCAAGCGCGCAGGGGGAGGGCTGGGGTGCCTGCGCCTGCGCAGGGAGTCAGGGACACAGAGAGAGGCGGGAGGCAATGAGGCAAGGCAAACAGCAGAAAACAAAAACAAAATCAGAACTGCTGTTGCTGGCCTGTGTGTGAGAGAGCCAGAGCCAGAGCCAATCTGAATTCATTATACAGAGAAATCTTAAGTCCAAGCACCTAAACCTGTTGTCAAAAAGGTAAGCTAGTTGTAACCCAGAAGGGTTGAATTCTATTCTCTCAAGGTCTGCAGGTGTACCCAAACTCTTTACAACTTCATATTTACATAGCATTAATTAAGCTCATTAATTAATCAAATAAAAAGCAATGGTTTCCAATATGTAATTTTTTTTCTTTTGTTCTGGCGGGGGGGGGGGTAATGTCAAGGGGGTAATGTCGGCGTATCTAAATATATTTTGGGGTAAAAGGTAAAAAAGTTCCCTGACCCCTGTCCTACCTCATATTTACTTTCACTTTATAGTACTGAGGGTGCAATCCTAACCTGGAGTTAGGCCAGCAAAGTTTGGCCAGCACAAGGGACACCATAAAGTAGGTTCGGACCACTCTCAGAGTTAGAGAAGCCAGCATATAGACATGCGCCATCCTCCCTAACTCCACGCACTTTACAGTGGCCCTTGTGCCAACCAAACATTGCTGGCCTAATTGTGCCAGCCTAACTCTAGGTTAGGATTGTGCTCTGAATTACTCCAGGCTTTTCAGTACGAGGGCCAAATTGTATAATTTACAGATTTTTGTGGACTGAAAAAAAATCAGTTTTATTTATGAATGAATGAAATTTAAATGAATGAATATGTTTTACTTCGACCTTTTTTTTGTAATCAGCATGATACAATTCAGAACAAAAGAGAAATACAACATTTATAAAGAAACAATGCCGTGCTTAAACAGAGAAATTTATTTAGGGTGCAATCCTAACCTGGAGTTAGGCCACCACACTTTGGCTGGCACAAGGGCCACT
>JAJKFI010000046.1:12097079-12109221 GCA_029204185.1 Lerista edwardsae
GTCATGGAGGTCTTCTCAGGGTAAAGAAAGGTTAGTTCCCTTATCTTAAGGCTGCACTGTGGCTGCACTGGTGGCTGGGAAGTGGGTTAGGATTGCACCAGTGGTGTCATTCAAATGATTAAGGAACAGGAACTCACTTTTGATTGGCACTTGTCGGGAACCCGGAACCAGCCACGGAGCCCGTTAGGATCCGGAACGCCCGTTCTGGTCCGTTCCCCTTGAATGACATCACTGGATTGCACCCTTAGTTGCATAGAATGAGTATCCAGGTATAAACATGCTGTACCATGGCACGACATTATGTATGAACCAGAGCCGTTGTGCCCCTGCAGCGTGGTGACGCGCCTTCCGGGCGCCGCCAAGGGGGCTAGGCATGCTGGCAGGCAAAGCCGACACGGAGCTGGGCCCTCCCGCTGCCCTCACCTCCAAATCACTCCAAAATGGAGCAATTCCGGAAGCAGGGGTTGTGGCGAGGCCACGCAAAGGGCATGGTGTCATCTTTCATCATCACCCTGCCTTGGGCACAGCCGGAGCCTGTTATGGGTCTGGTATGAACAGCCTTATAGCAACTGACTTTCTGGCTTGGTGAGCATTTGAACCCTTCATTCTGGTTCAACATGCGTAACATGAGAGAGAGAGAGAGAGAGAGAGAGAGAGAGAGAGAGAGAGAGAGAGAAGATCACAGCAGGATTCCGTATTCTGGCAGCAGCAATAACTATAAGAGCAGCCAAAGTCCACCTAGCTACAGTACATCTTTGTAGAGCTGCACCACATTCAGGGTGCAATCCTGGAGTTAGGCCGGCACAGTTAGGCCAGCAAAGTTTGGCCAGCACAAGGGACACCGTAAAGCACATTTGGACTACTCTTCGAGTCAGAGGCCAGCCCACACACGTGCACCATCCTCCCCGACTCTGAGAGTGGTCCAAACACGCTTTATGGTGTCCCTTGTGCCAGCCAAACTTTGCTGGCCTAACTGTACCAGACTAACTCCAGGTTAGGATTGTGCTCTCAGATATACAGTGTTTTAATTAAGCCACATCGTGACCAATCCTTTCTGGTGATTAATTATTTCTAACGCTTAATCTCACCCCTTTCTAACTTCTCCTATTTCTTCAGCATTGATTAACTGTAGTGAAAACAAATACATATATACCAGCCTCATTGTGCTTACTCTTGGCAGCCTTTCAATAATAACTATCTTTGGAACAAAGCAGCAGGGGGGAAAAAAACAATTTCTTGCAAGCAAACAGCCTGTGTTTTCTGAAGTCCAAACAGTTACTGAATTGTTCAGAACAAACATAATTCATTGAGATTTCCTTTGCAAATGATTTAAAATCCATTGTCAAGGAGAAGGAATGCAGCAAAACACATGGTAATATATGAGATGTGAGAATTTCAAGAATGTGAGCTGGGTGCTCAAACATCCCTCTCCCTAATTGGCTCACCCCATCAGTAATTAGAAGCATGCTAAAATTTTAAAATGCCACATTTTGGTGGAGTTAATATTGCAAAGTTTTTAGTGCACAGAAATTAATGGTCACCCCATTGAAAGTATCATCCTTAGAGAAACAATAATTCATGGCCTTTTCTATTAATGACAAGATCTGCTGCCGTGGTACTCAAACCTTTTAGACTGGGACCCACTTTTTAGAATGGCACTCATGTCAGGACCCACCAGAAGTGATGTCATTAACCTAGAAATGATGTTGTGGCAGGAAGTGACATTATTATTATTATTATTATTATTATTATTATTATTATTATTATTATTATTATTAGGATTTATATCCCACCTTTCTGCCCGAAGGCACCCAAGGTGGCATTACAACACAACAAGACACAATAAAATACAGAATTTAACATTAAAAAACAATTTAAAAACAATATTAAAACAATACAATTTAAAATTTAAAAAACAACAAGCCCTGTGGATCATAAGATATAATCAAGATATAAAAGTGTAAGAACCAGCCAGCCTGTCAACAGTTAAAAGCTTTTTGAAATAAAAAGATCTTCAGACCCCGCCAAAATGTTAACAAAGAGGGAGCAGTTCTCAGTTCTAAGGGGAGGGTATTCCAAAGTTGGGGGGCCACCACCAAGAAGGCCCTCTTCCTGGCCGCCGCCCCTCTCACCTCTCCTGGTGGCGGCACAGTCAAAAGGGGCCCCCCAGATGATCTAAGAGTACGGGTAGGATTATATGGAAGGAGGTGGTCCCTCAGATACCCTGGACCCAAGCCGTAAAGGGCTTTAAAGGTCAAAACTAGCACCTTGAATTGGGCCCGGAACAGAACCGGCAGCCAGTGTAGTCGCCGAAGCAACGGCTCGACAGAATCAAACTAATGTGCCCCAGCAACCACCCGAGCCGCCGCGTTGTGTACTAGTTGTAATTTCCGGACCATCTTCAAAGGCAGCCCCACGTAGAGTGCATTGCAATAATCTAATCTAGATGTCACTAGGGCGTGGGTCACTGTGGCCAGGTCCGCACAGCTCAGTTACGGCCGCAGCTGGCGAATCAGCCGAAGCTGAGCAAAGGCTCCCCTGGCCACCGCCGCCACCTGGGACTCCAGATGTAGCTGTGGATCCAGGAGAACTCCCAAGCTGCGAACCTGCTCCTTCAGAGGAAGTGCAACCCCATTCAGAGCAGGACGATAGTCCAACACCCAAGCTGTGGATTTCCGAACCAAAAGCACCTCTGTCTTATCCGGATTTAATTTCAGCTTGTTCGCCCAAATCCAGCAGGAAGTGTTGTCATTGTAACGTAATACTGTAAAATGACATTCCTGGAATGCAAACTGGCATTCTTGGATGGCAACAATTGCACAACCGTGACAGAAAGCAAGATTAGGACAAAATATACAAAAGCGGTGAACTAAAAACAAAATTAAAAACCCTCATTTGAAAATTCAAACTGGTTGGAACACAAAAGGAATACAACAAGAGTCAGGTCTGCAGTTTCCAAGATGACTGCTCCCAGCTTTCCGCGACCCATCTGACACCAGGTCGCAACCCACTAAGTGGGTCCTAACCCATAGTTTGAATAACACTGATCTACTGGAAGGGTTAGCACGGTGTCCCTGGTAAGAGTCGGGGCTCTGTTGAAATATAAGCCAGACGAAACATCAAACAGCTGCTATTCACCATCCCTCTGCTTCCATCTCTAATCATGGTAGTGACCAGAACAACTTTTACTAAGCACAATCTTCTGTACCCTTGAAAATTAAAACGGCAATATTTTCACATTATGTACCATGATCCCAGTTGCATTCATTCTCAGCATTCAGAGTTGGCAGAGGAATTAATGCTTATCCTCTCAGGAGGAAAGTACTAGGCTCTTAACGTCCTCAAAAGTATTCCCCTTACTGGATTTTGCCCCCTTCTTCTAAATTGCTAACTGGGCAATGAAGCATTTTTTTAAAAGTGGTGGCTCATTTATATTTAGTAAGGCGAGAGCAGCCACAAGAACAGGATCTTTAGAAAACATCCTGCTGGACCACCATGCACGATCAGTGACTTACATTTACTTCAGTGCTTTTCAGCCAGTACCACTAGTTGTATTTTGCACTTGACAGGTGGCACTTCATACCACTGCAATAGTGACCAGTGCGCAATCCGACCCTGCTGGAAGTATTGATCGCTGGGAGGGAGGAGTGCATCAGATAGACTGTGCACCTGTTGGAGCCTTCAAAAAGAGGCCTGATTTGGGGGTCACCTGTGGTCTGTTCCAACCACCCACTCTTGTGCATAGCTGATCACAGTGACAGTACTTGGAAAAGAAGGACCTGTAAAAAAAAAGTGAGTTCAAAAACATTGATTAGACCTGCACAACTTGTGTAGGTCTAATAGAAACAATCCAGTCAACCAGGGATAGACACACCTGTGCAAAACTGCTCTAAGGCCGCTTCAAACATGCATACAGATGACTCATGACCATATGAGGAAAGCATATTTCAGACCAAGCCATTTCAAACACCAAGCCATTTCAGAAATGTTCACCATGCCAACTGGAGAACTTTCTTTGCAATTTGCAAAGTGGCACAGTAAAACTCACTACCAGAAACATAATTAGGGTGGGGAGAGTGGGGCATGTGCAAAAAATAACAGGGGCACAAACATGTTAATGGGTGGGACAGGGTGGTTGTCTGAGACCCAGAGCACAATCCTCTGCATTTCTTGGGCTGGCACAAGTCCCTGGATCCAGGCCAGTGCCAGGTATGTTCACACTGGCTGAGGGAGGTCCTCGTGGGGGGTTGGGGAGGGCGGATCGGGGAAGGCAGACTTATGGGCAGACTGGCCCAGGGATGGGGGTGAGACCAGCTTCCAGAACCTAGGCTAGATCCAAACCACTGTCCTTGTTCCAGCCAGCCTTCCACAGCCCCTTGGATCTGCATTAGCGATTTCGCTGGCACAGATCTGAGTAGCCCTATTGGGAAGGCTGCTATGTGACATGGGGTAAAGGGAATAAATTCCCCTTCTCTGAGTTGCACTGCAGCCAGCCCCAACCCTGCTCTAGATATGGGGTCCCTATTCCAGGGTGGGCTAGGATCAGGCTGCCAGCGAGTCAATTCCCACTCTTATTACAATTCCGCCAATATATTTCTAAACATATTTTTTTTGTTTAGAAATATATTGAGTTGCACCGAGCTGCTCGAATTTGCATCCAACTGACGTACTTCACGACTAGGTACATTAAAGCCCCGCTCACTTCTTGAGACGGAGAGAATGCGGCAGATTTCAATTTTCATTGCATTGAGATTTGTTTGTAGGCCCTGAACTGATCACACAGATTGGCAATGCTCTGCTCGAACTTTTGATATTGCTGCAATAAATGAAATAACCTTAAAAGTTGATTTTCCCCAATGAGAAAATATCATTGCAAGAAAAAAAAATTGGAATATCAAATGTATTCTAAATGTCTGATTCAACCATTAAATTAAAAAATGTGTCCCATTTTGAATGAAAAGGAGAGTTGGCATCATATTTTAAAGGTTTTTTTAATTCTGCCAATGATGGGAATTTCTGGAGGAAAGGTCCATGGACCTTTCTGGAGGAAAGGTCCATCGTGGGCTATAGGCAATGATGGATTGTGCAACCTCCTTACAAAGGTGGTAGGCTACTGGTACCGGGTGCAAGGGAGTGGCAACAGGATGCAAGCATCTTGTTGTCTCATGCCTCCCTGGGGCACCTGGTTGGCCACTGTGAGATACAGGAAGCTGGACTAGATGGACCTTTGGCCTGATCCAGCAGGGCTCTTCTTATGTTCTTATGGGAACAGGGGGCATTCCTTTTTCCTTGCCCTGGGTGCTAATTTCTTGTGGCCCTGCTCACCAGATCATGCGCTCTTGTTATGTAAACAGCTCGTGATGAGGCACCACCTCCATGAGACGGCCCTTTCAAGCATCAGCCATGCTGCAAAGTCTATACGTGCATCATGTCTCATTTCTATTTGTACATTATGTTACTGAGGCAACAACTAAACATTACTGAACAGAAATCATCAAGCCCACGTAGGCTAGCTTCACTAGCTTGGACAACCCTTGCTCTGAATTATGATTTGGTTTTTCCTTTTTTTTCCCCGCAAAGCAATTAATTCATAAGAAACATCCATTGCCTTTATACATGTATCACTTTGCAATTAGTGAGAGAGAACAATCAAAGCTCCGTGAAAAGGTTAATAGTATTCTGACATCCCTTCCAAGGAAATGAAAAGGGTCATTGTCTTTTTTTTTTTTTGGCATGTTATGTTCTAGCCTTAGAGGAAGGGGAGGAAAGAACTGTTCAGCGCACCAGCAACCACTATAAATATTAGATCTGGAAGAGGAGGAAGTGGAAGGGATCATCTCAGAGGGTCATGCTTCCACAGATCTCAAGTGCAGCTGCTGGAACCAATCTAATTTAGCTGCTAAATTAAACATGTTGATTGCCTCAGGGACATCTCTGAGGAGGAGGTGAGGTAAAACTGCTGTCTTCCTTACCACTCAAAATGGCAACGTATCATACATCATAACCAAAGTTGTGACCCATATCTCAACTGAATGTTCTCAGAGGTATCCCCTGCATAGAGAGTACTTATCCCTCTGAGGCTATATGATATCAGATAGGGTCTGTTTTCTAATTGTTTGAGGTGGTTGGGAATGATGTCATTTACCTTACTCAGAAGTAAGCCCATTGTGTTCAATAAAAACAGGCAGCTTAATCCTGTGCCCCAGCAGAGGCACAGGGAGGGTGTCAGGGGGGGAGGTGCATGCAGCAGTGCTGGCTGTGGCATGGTGCAGCAGCGCAGAAAAACCAGCGTGCTTTTCAGCTTCCCTGCCCTCCTTTGTGCTTGGATCGCTCCCAAATGGAGCGATTCTGGGTGCAGGGAGGTGTGGCCAGGCGACGCACAAGGGCGGGGGGAGGGGAGGTTGCCCCACCCCAGGCACACTGCAAGTGAAGAATGGCTCTGGTGCCCAGGGCTACAGCAGCCCCAAAATGGCATAGGATTCAATCAGAGACTCTGGTGCTGTCTCCATGTCTCCCAGATACAATACTTCCATCAGTCCAATATCACATTTACCTGTCTCAGCCTGAACTAAAATTGGTCTGGGCATCTAAGGGAAGAGAAGTGTTTTGAATAAGGCCAAAAGATAAAGAAATTTCCGGAATCAATGCTGACTCTCAGTTCTTAGGGAATTTTTGAGGTGTGTGGCAACTCAACAAAAAGACATTGAACAAGTCTAGATCACTCTTTCCCAGGGCCGGCTCTAGGGCGAGGTCCAATGAGGGGCATTCCTATGGGGGCCCCCCACACTCCTCACAGGGTCCCCCACTCACCATGAAGAGCACTTGTGGTGCCACACACAAAGTGTGGCACCTGGAAATAGTTGGTGGTGACAGGATGACGTCACTGCTAATCGCTTCCAGGAGGCCCATTTTGGGCACTTCAGAAGCTGGGGGAGGTGAGAGGGCCCAAGATAAAGCTGCTCTGCTTGCCTCACTGGCCTACAATCCTAAGAGATCCTGACTGCAGCAGCAAGCAATATGCTCACTGCACTGGTGCAGGGGCCCCTAAAGCACAGGGCCCAATGTGATGGCATTGGTCACATTGGCTTAAGGCCGGTCCTGCTCTTTCCTCACAAAGCAGCTAGTAATACAAAGGACTGCTCTCAAACGTCCTGCCATTTGGGGGTGGGATTTAAAAATGCAATGGGGGGATTATTTGAACACCTTAGGGCCCAATCCTATCCAACGTTCCCACACTATTGCTGCTGTGCTAATCGGGCATACAATGCATTCGGGGGGGGGGAGTCACAAAGGCCTCTTCAAGGTAAGGAAAGGCTTGTTCCCTTATATTGGGCTGCATTGAGGCTGGAATATTGGAAAGGATTAGACCCTTGTTGATGGAAATAAAATCACTGTGTGAAACTATCAAGGTTGTGGCACAAACATTCCCTTTTGAAATGCAGCAGCTTTGTTCTGGGCTGAGTCAGAGTTGGTACATTTCACTGATTCCCCAGGCGGATCCCACTGCTACCCTCTGGAAGCCAATTGTTAACAGCTTTCCCCCCTCACGGGCTGTGACTGAAAAACAGTGCAATTTTCATCGTTATGTCACCTCAGTGCAGTAAGAGACAAGGTAACCCACCCTGGGCAGTCATTTGCACATGTCCCATGCAGTTATGCAGCCACCTCCTTTAACAATTCTTGTTCCAAACATATTTACTGCCACCATTCCCAGAAAGGCTCTCAGAAAATTGCTCATAACAATTATCAGCCCCAGACCAGCAGGTAGTCAAATTCACATCACCCTCTTGCAACTGGTGTAACAGCTTGAGCTTATGCAAGTTCTGACAGGAAATGAATGTTGTGGGGTCCACCCCATCTCTGGAGGAACGGTGGTCAATATTGACTAGATGAGCACAAAAATGGGCAAGCCATCAAGTTGTAAAGAGATAGGCAACTTCAAATGCTTCTTCTGGGTGAGTTCCAGCCTTCTTTCAACTGAGCTTTACATTTCAAATGCTAGCTAACTGCTTAGATTCTCAACGAGAAAAAACAACTATAATGTACCGACTGGCAAAGCACAGGTCTGTACACTTACACTGGCAACCAGCTCTTTTCCAGCTGGAACTGATGCCTTCCACATTTTTTCCTTTACTCTGTGAAGAAAAATAAGTCACAGATATGAAAGGTGCTGATTGCGAAGACTTGTGACAGGGTTACTAACTGTCCAATATTTTACTGGTCTAACCAATTACATTGCATTTGGGTTGGTAACCAGAACTGGGGTCCAAAAAGCCCAGCATATTTCAGAGGTGGCCGAACCAAAGATGTTTTGTCATTGATCTCATCACCTCGGTTTTCCACTGACCGGATTCTACACTGGCTCAATCCATAACCCACCAGATTCTACTTTGCCTTTTCCTATTATTTGCGCTAGCTCTACCCTCCAGTCCACATTGGCTGCCATCAGTGGCATTCCTAGTGAGGTCCACACTCCCAGCTGTGCCACCTCGAGAGCCGCCTGTGCCTGCTGCCTCCCCCCAGAGGTGTTTTGAGAGCCAGAGAGACTGTGCTGGCCTTCCCTGCACTTAGAAGGCCTTCTAAGGGCTAAAAAGCATCACTTCTGGCTTTTGGCCAAAAGTGATGTTCTAAAGGCATTCTGAGGGCCAGGGAAGCTGCACACAACCAATCTGGCCCTCAGAATGCCTCTGCGAGGAGGCCACAGGCATGATGGTTGGCATCTTTGGGGGGGGGTGTCATCCCTGGAGATGTGCCCCCAGGCACCAGAGTGGCTAGGAACTCCACTGGCTGCAATCCAAAGCACACTGGGAGTAAGTGACATTAAATTTAATGGAATTTCTGAGATTGCAGATTAAAGGACAATTATAAACATCCAAAACTTGTCACTCTAAAAATATTTTCACGTGCTCTTGCATTGGTTTTACCCCCTTTTTCGCTGTGGGTAAAATTCACAGTAAAAACCCTTCTTTTACTGAGAAAAAGAGTAATTTATAGATGGGTAAATGACACACTTTAAAAGAAATACTTTTTTAAGTATTACAGGCGACAAGCAGGTGTGAGGAGCAGCTGCTGCAGTAACGCCTGGTTGCGTTTCCCAAGCCAATTCCAGGAGCTGGAGGAAAGGCATTGTGCAGACAACGTACAGGAACGCAAACTGCTCCAGTGGTTAGAGAAAGAGGAGATTTGGGCCTTGCTCCAATGATCCACAACCTCCAGTGCTTACTTCTTTGTTTGTCTGCATGTTCATATAATTTATAAGAATACAAGAAACTCCCTGCCGGATCAGGCCAGTGACCCATCCAGTTCAGCATCCAGTTCAGCATCCTGCTTCCCACGGTGGCCTGCTAGCTCCCCCAGGAAGCCCATAAGAAGGAAATGAAAACCATCAGCCCTTTCTGCCCACTTCTCCCTTGCAAAAAGTATTCCGAAGAGCACTGCCACTGAACCCCAAGCAAGCACTTGCTTAGCATCATGATTAGGAGCCATCGCTACACCAGGTGTCCACGCAGAGGCGGAGGGAGACAAGCATAGCAGCAGTGAAGCACAGCAGTGCCAAAAACCTGTGTGCTTTTCAGGCCCCCACCCTCCCTTGTGCTCCAATCGCTCCCTAATGGAGCTATTCTGGGGGCAGGGAGGTGTGGCTGGGTGGCGCATAGGGGGCAGGGTGGCCGCGATGGGGATGTGGTGATGTCGCCTGCCCCAGGAGTGCTGTGAGCCAGGAATGTCTCTGTGTCCAATCCCCTTCTAAAACCAACCAGGCGAGAAATCATCATGACATCTTGCGGCAACTAATTGCACCAACTAATTATGCACTATGTGAAGAAGTACCTGCTTTTATAGACCCTAAATCTCCAGTCCAGTAAGTCTTAGTCATGCCTCCTCTGAACTGCCTCGTCTCCTAGGGAAGGTGCCTCAGCCTGGCGATCTTTTTGATTACCCTCTTCTGCACCTTGTCCGGCTCTCCTTCTTGAGGTACGGCATCCTGAATTGGTCTCGGTACTCCAAATGTCATCGATTTAGATAGATAGATTTTCAATCCTATTCCTAATGAGCTCTAGCATGGGATTTGCCTTCTTCACAGCTGCTCCAAAACTGCAGTCTGGCATGGCATAACTCAGCCAAAATTGAAACTATTTGTAGTGGCATGGGTACAATACAATGGGTGCAATACAATACAAAGCTTCACTGAGACGTTCCATTAGTATTAAGTGGTATAAATGTGACAGATGTTGTCTTTTCTTTCTGCAAGGTTGTCAAATAACTGGCTGTGCAAAGAGTCCTTGAGTGCTCAGATTATCCTTTCACCTTAAGCTATTTGCTAGCAATATTGACTCCATAATTCCAGCTGCTGTCATCTGCTTCCCAGCTGTGAGTAGAATGGCAACCACCTGCTTTTTGACCAACACGACTTGGGATGTTTTTTGGACTGGTTTGGGACCAGTTTCCAGAAAAGTGGGATTTTTTTTTTAATGGAAGAGGAAGCAGCATCAGGAGTATCAGTATCAGGAGTAAGCAGTATAGTCCTGCTGCATCTTAGGCTGGCTTCAGGTTGGCCCAGGTAGCCATAGAACTGCTGCTGTTGCAGAGGTGGCAGCAGGAAGATTATCCACATGCCTACAACTTTTCATCTTGGACCAGCTGTAAAAACCTAGGAAGCCCATAGAGCTATGTTAGCTGCAGATGGGTCACCAAACTCGTAATGTGTGAGCTCCCCTCGCTCCCTCCTTTTTCTAAACTTTGCTGGCTTGAAAATCCATGCCACTGCAGAAAGACTGCATGGCCAGTTAGTCAGGTCTGTTTGCTTGTCTTCATCGTCTGGGTTCAGCAAGAACAATAGCCAGCCCACCTTCTGATATTGGCATGTGCCAATCCATTGGGTACTCTAGTCCACCTGACCAGGGCAGAAGGAGTGGAATGCCCAGGAAGGCATAAACATCCAATCAAAAAGGACAATTACCTCACTGGTTGCAAGTTACTTAAGGTCAAACCCGAAGATGCATGTGCATGTTCCTAGACAACCTAGAAAGAAAAGACAGTGAGTGAGGGGTCCATGAATTTAGTCCCATAAAGAAATTTGCATTCAGGTTTGGCTGTAATTTTGCTTCTATATTCAGGCTCTTCCATTATAAAGCTTCTGGATACAGGTGGTGGTGGTGGTGGTGGTGGTGGTGGTTCAGAGAGCCTCATGTGGTGCAGATTGGTAGGTTGCAGTACTGCAGCCAGAAGCTCTCCCCCCGCCTCATGTAGAAGTCAGTTTCTCAGGTAACCAGCCCAAGATTGACTTAGCCTTCCATCCTTCCGAGGTCAGTAAAATGAGTACCCAGCTTGCCACAAGCTGAAAGGATACAAGAGCGCAGGAATGGGATTGCCTCATCTGCAAAGCAGAGACAGAAAGGATTCGGAAATGACGAGTCTCCTCTTCATCTACTCCTGCTCCAACTTCTGTAGATGCAAATAAGCGGCCTCTTTTCTGCCCTGGTGATGGCACAGAGTCATTTCTGGCCACTTTTGAACAAGCAAGTGTTCAGTTCTTGCGTACAGAGAATAGAATACATTTCTATTCTCTGCCCCACATTTCCTGCCCCGCTGCCCCCACCCTGTATCCATGGGTCCTGTATCCACAGTTACAACAAACACAGATTGAAAATATTTGGGAAAATATTCCAGAAAGTTCTTGAAAATTCTGACATGGTACCCCTCTGCTCCTTCCTTCCTTCCTGCCAGTCCACCAGCACTGCACTTTGAAATACCCTGTGTGCCTCAGTGCTGTCCTTTGAAGGCCACTCTGGCTTGCCTCAATCACCACTCTCAGCAGCACTAAGCCACCGCACTTCTCTCTTCACCTGTCGCAACACCTCACCTGGCAGTTCCCTCCAGCCTGGGGACATCTCAGCCACTGTCAACATGGGAGCAGCCAACCAGCACATCACTCAGGCAGGCTGCCTTTGGGCTTTAATGACTAGAATCTACCATTACTGTACATAGGGTTCGCTATTATTCAGATCCTTGGTAGGTCTTGGAACAAATCTCCTGCAGGTATAGGGGTTTGGGGTGCCTGTACTTTTCCCAGCGGTATCCGCTAACATTTCAATGCTGGATCTGCTTAAATTTAAGTGTGTGTGTGTGTGTGTGTGTATATATA
>JAJKFI010000046.1:12109621-12126206 GCA_029204185.1 Lerista edwardsae
ACACACACACACACACACACACACACACACACACACACACACACACATCTACACACTGTTCAACATATTGATAGCTGGTAACCACACCATGGCAAATTCCACATATTGAGAATCAATATTCTCTTTGGAAAGGTGAATGCCATTGCGGGTATCATTGTGTAGTGCTACAAAGGTTATAACTATGTGCAATTCATTTCTCTAAAACAGCGGTTCCCAAAGTCCAGCTCAGACATTAGGAATGCACTAAGTAGTTTTAGGGGTGGGGCCTGGGGCTGCGGAGGTGTCCCAATGGTTCTGCAACGGGATGCCCAGGGCTTCAGTGCTTACGAGAGTCATGCTAAGGTCCGGAAGGATTTGGGAGGCCCGCAGCCCCCTCTGCGGGCCTCCCTGATGCAGAATAAAGCCCTATTTTACAGGAATTGCTTTCTATATGAAAAAATGGGGCTTTGTTCTGCATTGGGGAGGCCCGCAGAGGGGGCTGCGGGCCTCCCAAACCCCTCTGGACCTCAGCACAACCCCCAGGTAAGTGGTGTAGCTCCTGGTATCAATGGTGCCACGATCTCAGTAGCGCCGTTGGGACACTCATAATTGGGCCACTCGAGTTAAGGGGGCATGGTCCAATTTTAGTTCCCAACAGTGGGTCATGACCCACAGTTTGGGAATCACCTTTCTCAGATAAACATCACTCTATTTTGAAAGCAACCTATAGCCGTATGGCAGCCTTCGATGGCTTTATGCACTTGTGAATTCAGGCAACATTAAGACAATTATAATGCTACTTCAAAGTAGTTTTACATTGCTAATTTATAACCTGGCTTTAAACACACACACACACACCTGCTTGTAAAAAATTTATCTTTGCTTTCCATCTCCCTGATGATGGGCCTCAGTATTTATCAGATAGAAAAGCACTAGATTCTTACCACTTCCCCCATAGTTTTTGGCCACATACCCCAACATTACTGTGGGAGACTGTTGATGCTTGTCAGTCAGACCCCTGCTGAGATAATTCCTTTAGATTGTGAGCCCTTTTGGGACAGGGAGCCATTTAACTTTAATGTTATTATTTGCCTGTAAACCGCTTTGTGAACTTTATGTTGTAAAGCGGTATATAAATACTAGTGATTGATTGATTGATTGATAACATTTTAACACCCACAGCAAAACATGGCTGGGCAGTTAGCTGATGTAGATCTAGGCACACTCTTCTTACACTGGTAGCCTTTTCTATCCCGCTGCTCATTTCTCTCTGTTGTGAAGAAAAACAAGGGAACTGGCAAGTGCTTTTGAGCAACCCAAGGCCAAGTAAAGAACTGTTAAAACGACAAAAGGATTTGCTCAGGAAAACTACATACAGTAATACTGCATAACGTCAGACATATCAAAACACAAAAGAGTGTCTGCTACTCTTAAGAGTTAAAACTACATGTTACTTTTAATGTGGGTGTTTTAAAATGGAGTTTTCTGCAGTTTTCTTGGATTTTTCATTCTGTCCCAGGTGTGTGTGTGTGTGTGTGTGTGTGTGTGTGTGTGTGTGTGTGTGCGTGTGCGTGTGCGTGTGCGTGTGCGCGCAGCTCGTGTGGGCACACCCAAAGCAGCTTGCTGCTAGTTTGTGCCCATGGAAGCTTTTGTCCTCATATAAATAGCCTGGGCATTCATTTCCCAAACCTTTATTGGCATAAATACAACAGATAACAATGCTGACACTAAAAATACACATATAAATTATAACTTGAGGGTTAATTTGAAAATCTCAAACAGAAATCTAGCCACAGCTTCTGTGATAAGAGGGGAGGAATCACTCAGGAAAGTTTCAGGGGTGTTTGGCTGAGAAGATAACCAAGGTTCTAAAAATACCTTGCGAATAGAAGAATGAACTGGGCAATGAAAAAGTATATGATCGAGGGTATCTGGAACAAAATGGCAAAAAAGACATAATCGTTCCTCTTTAGGGATATTTGCAAAACGGCCGGCATGATTCGCTGAGGGAAAAATGTTGAGTCGAGCTAACATGAATACTCTTCTCAACCTGGGGTTAATTAATAGGGAAAAATAATTCAAATGGCGACCAGGGGAATAATAGCCTGGGCAGAGATGCACAATCTGGGGCCCCAATCCTATTCGATTTTCCAGCGCTGATGCTACTGTGCCAGTAAGGTATGCGCTTCATCCTATGGTGAAAGGGCAGTAATGGAGACCTCCTCAAGGTAAGGAAAGGTTTATCCCCTTAACTCAGGGCTGCATTCCATTGGTGCTGGAAAGTTGGATAGGCTTGGGCCACAAGTCAGAACTGGAGTGGGGGCAAAATGTACAAACTCTCTTACCCCTGCACATGTTATCCTGCAGTGCAGTTCCGAGACCATTTATTTCCATGCCCCCTGCACGTACTACTTGTAGAAAAAGGGGAGCGGCAGGCCCAGATACCCATTAAAAGTAATTTAGTGGTACAGGCTTTGCATGAAAAAGGGTCAGTTTCAATCCCTGTTATCTCCAGGTCAGGTTGGGAAAAATCCCTCTCTGGAGACGGGCCACCTCTCACTTTCAATGAGACTGAGCCCAATCCTATCCCCCACTGCCATGCAGCCATGCTGACAGAACATGCACTGCATGCTGTGGGTGAGGGGTCAGATAGCCTGGGAGAGGAAAGTATTTTTTTTATTTACCCCTCTGTATGCAACCAGGCCATCAATGGGTCTCTTTGAACCTACACCTGCTATTTTGCTGGTGCGATACTGAGCAGAGGCAGGAGGCATGACTGGCCTGGAAAATGAGGCTAGCATCTTGGCATGCACGGCTACAGCAGGATCCACCCCCCTCCCATCCTCAAAATGCTGCCTGCTTGCCCCACCACCCATACTCAAACCACATCCCCACCCTCAGATCACCCCTCCGTTACCTTGTGTGCTCCAGTATGGTATCTGGGAGCCACTGTTGCATTTGTGGCGCCTCCAGTCATTTGCAGCAGTGACCCTGAAGTGCAAAGCAGCGTCATGCCTTTCATGACTCCACTGTGGCACCAATGGTGGCAGACCAGCAGTTCCCCCACCGTAAATGCCCAATAGGATCGGGCCATGAGGTCAGTGGGATGAGGCCTTGGGATGAGGCAACTGTCTGTCATTTGACCCCGATTCCATCTGAAGGGTATTCTCAGGGCCAGTCCATCGATGAGGCCAACTGAAGCAGTCGCCTCAGGCAGCAGATTGGTGGTGGGGGTGTCCATCTCTGTCCACTTACTTGCCTCTACTGTTCCTCCTCCTACTACTACTACTACTACCTGGATTGGAAAAGAAGGAGTGGGGGGGGAGAGGAAATGGAAACATGGAGGGAAGTGTTCAGCTAATGGAGAGTGGGAGGAGCCGAGGCTGGCACATCAGCAGGTAAGTGGGCAGAATTTGGCACGCTCTTCCGATCTAGTCATGGTACGTAAAGGGCCCTGGATATACTAGCATTGGGTCTCCTTCCAACACCTATGTCCCAGGCCATCACTGTGAGCAAAAAGACATCTCAGTTTGACAGACAATGTCAAGGGCAAAGTATATCCAATGAAGCTGAGCAGTCCTGCTTATTTCCTCACTTATTAAACCTTTTTTTTTTTTTGTAGGAAATGCCTTCTATCGTTCTTCCTATAATTCTCCTCTTTCTGCTGCAGTCAAATGGCTAACCCTGAGGGCACAATCCTAACCAACTATCTTTCCAGCACTGACATAGCTGTGCCAATGGGGCATGTTCTGCGTTCTTACATGAGTGCTCATTAAGTCCTTGAAATCTCGAAGGGTGCAATCCTAACCTGAAGTTATGCCGGCATAGTGAGGCCAGCAAAGTTTGGCTGGCACACTGTAAAGTATGTTTGGACCACTCTTGGAGTCAGAATGACCAGCACACAAATGTATGCCATCCTCACTGACCCCCAGAGTGGTCCAAATGTGCTGTATGGTGGCCCTTGTGCTGGCCTAACTGTGCTGGCCTAACTCCAGGTTAGGATTGTGCTCTAAGTGGCCTTTAGCAGAGCCAGGTGTGAGACTGGCTGTCCATTTGACACAACCTGGTACCTTCTGTGTTCCTTTCCAAACATATCCCCAAAGTTTTGTACACTAAGGTAAGCAACTTCTAAGTTAAGCAACTGCTTGAAGGAGCTGCAAGTAAGTATCTCTCCTGGCTGGGAACCGTTGAGCAGACTCAGACGCCCATAATGCCATAGATTATATGGCGGTTTAATGTAGCATAGCATAATTGCATGTGACAAAGTGCTCCCATTTGTTGGCATACAATGCAGCTTCCAGAACAATTGATTTTATAGAAAGAGAGAAACTGAAATTATATAACCGCAGTATATGATGGCATTTGTTTTCTGCCCTGTTAAAACTTCTCGTATAACGGGTGCATTTTTAAGCAGCTGTTGTGTCATCCAAAGAAAAGCACAATGTCTCCGATCACCGCAGAACTTTCTATTAGCACTTTGCAAAGCTACTGTGCCTAATGGAGGCATAACTTTCTGCTGCGTAAGACACTTTGATTGGTTGTTGATTGAGAGCCTTGGTGTGTCACAGAAAATCCATCCGGTTTCAATACAGCTGCAGGCAAAGTGTTCTTTTTCCAGGGCACCTCCAGCTGCTGCAGTAATAGAATGCAGTTGCTCTGCTGTGGCAAGAGCATCCCAAACCAGCTGACCCAAGGACCAGGCATCCCAGGCTGCTGTGGGTCCTGCCCAGGAAATCTGCATGAGCTGATCGAGCATATTTCGCTGACTATAGATTTAGGGCTGGTTTAAGCATTACTTGCCCTGTGTACAGGCCACCAGAAAACCTTTACTGGTGGTAATTAAGAGCAGTGGTGGGATTCAAATAAATTAACCACCGGTTCCATGTCCTTCAGGGCAGCCTTCAGGGCCATCCGCTGCCTTTCTTCCCTCTCCCAACCTAAAATTAGCAACCGGTTTTGCAGAACAGGTGAGAACTGGCTGAATTTCACCACTGATTAGGAGTGATGCCCTGCCAGCAGCCAGGAGGGGTTGGGCAGTGGAGGAAGGCTCTGGCAGTGGCTGATCAAGCAACTACTAGAGATTTCCCCCGCCACTGCACTCACCTTTTAAAGTTGGGTGGCTTTCAAAGGCTTGTCCTGGGGCACTGTTCGCAGCGGCCCCACGCCATGCTCCCCCCCCGCCTGCCAAGCATGCTTACCCAGGGAGGCCGGCAGGTGGTGGTGGGGCCATGGGGCCACGGCCGGGCTCGCTCCCTGCTCTGCCGGCTCCGCAGGACCCCTTGCCGGGGGTCTGTGCAATGGCCAGGCTCGAGGCGCCCAGAGGGGGCGGCAAGCTGGCCAGCGGTCACCCCGCTTGTGGGGGAGCCACAGTGGGAGCGGCTGACACTGCAGCCCCAGGCAACGAGACTGGGCTGTGCAGGTGCAGCCTCGCTCTTGCCCGACCTGAACTCTCTCAAGATCTCGCATAAGATATCTCACAGGGAGGGGCCTTGGCTCTCCCGGCCAGAGCTCATAAGGAGCTCAGCCGGGTAGGCGAGTGGTCGCTCCACAGAGCTGGGCGTAGGTCTGGCACTCGAGGGCTCCACGGGGGCTGGCCACCCTCCTCCCTGGACGACCCCTTCAAAGGGGACACCCTTGCGGGGCAGCAGCCTCCCCATCCTGCCCTCCCTCGGCTCGGGATGGTGAGGGCCAGTGCCACCCTATCTGGTGATCACCCCCCCAGACACCGAACAGGACAGCGGGGCAAGGGGGAGCCCCGTGCCACAAGATCCCCACCCCCCGCCCAAAGAAACATGAGGGCACTGTGTCAACGCCCCCTCGCCTCAACGGAACAACCGGCCACAGCTACAGAGTAGACGCCACCAGGGCTGGACCGACCCCGCCAGTATCCCGAGCCAGGACTAGAAGCCATTCACAGTGACCCCGAGGGCTGGCCCCAACAGACCCTAACTGTGTACGGGGGCCTGTGACAGAACGATGGATGTAAAGAACCTGTGCCAAACAAACAGCCTCAGGCGAGCCCAGATCCAAGCCTCCCACATCTCTCTGCACAGTGACCTTCAGAAGCGCCTGCGTATCCACGATCTCCACCACCACCACCCCCGATGTCTCACATGGCAGGCAACTCCCCCCATGGAGTTCACAGACGCAAAAAAAAGCTAAGGTAGCCAATAATCTGCCAATAATCACCCCCTGGCTGACCAAGGCATGCTTCCTGGCGCCCCAATCCCTGCCCCAATCTTCTTCTTCTCTGCCTCCTTACTTAGGGTTACCAGATACAAACTGGGACAGAGCCTATACCTTTAACCTTTGTATAGAAGAGGGAATTTGGGCAGGTGCATCTTCTGAAACCCTTCCATGTTGAGCTGTGCCTGCCCAAATTCCCTCTTCTATACAGTGGTTAAAGGTATAGGCACTTGGTCCCAGTTTGTATCTGGTAACCCTATCCTTACTCCCCCACTGTTGAAGACGGCACTGACCCATGAAGATGGAGCAGCTCCAGGAAGGGGGTTAGGATTCAGCCACTGCTGTTGCCTCCAAACGAGAGCCACTCATCAGCCCTGTTGGCTCCCTGTTTTTTCTAGGATTTTAGACAACACATATCCCAATCCCTTCAGCAGTTCCAGTTTAATACCCCAATCCTAAATCAGCCACAAAGAGGGGCAAACTTCCACATCATCATCAAACAGTATTTGTACACTGCTTTTCAACACAAAGTTCACAAAGCAGTTTACAGGCAAATAATAATATTAACATTAAATGGCTCCCTGTCCCCAAAGGGCTCACAATCTAAAAAATGCAGAACACCACCAGCAATAGCCACTAGAAAAACACTGTGCTGGTATGGGGTGAAGAGGGACAATTACTGTCCCCCTGCTAAATATAAGAGGAAAACCACTTGCAAAAGTGCCTCTTGCCCAGTTAGCAGGGGTTATCAGTGCCACCTTGATGTTTACCTGTTAGCTTTCTTGATTCTTTTTCGCTTTATCAATTGTGAGTCAGACACCTCCAAGCACCATATAAGATTCACAAGTGAATTGTGATCATGGTTCAGTCCATAATGCCTACAATCTAATGCCTTAATGCCTTACCTACAATCTAAGGACAAATTGCATGATGATTATGTTTCTATATCTCAGTGTACTTATATAAACCAGTGAACCACAGGTCTTTCTATAGTGGTCATAGGTTTACCTGTATCAATAAAGAAAACACAGCCAGGGAATCAGACTGAAGGGATTTTCTAAAGTGACAAAACTAGTATGAGCTGCTTCCAAAGCTTGATATGGAAACTTGCTGAATATGCTGCGCTTCTGTATGGTTTTGAGAAATGTCCACCTGTCGTGGCTTAGTGAGGGGTGTGGAAGGGTTTAGAGGAGACCAATTGTGGCCCCAGTGGACAAGAAGTTTCCCCCCTCCTGCACTGAATCCAGAAATTCATTTTCTACAAGGAGCTGATAAATAGCAAAACTAGACAATGGAGGACACTTTGGTTCAGAAATATTACATTAGCCTCATTACGGCTGCAAAACTAACTTGAAACACTATCTGTGACAAGTTTATTATTTGCCCCTGGGAAATGGAATATAATAGGAGACAAAGCAGATTTGCATGAGTGAGTCTCTACCTCTCATTAGGTGGATTTCTTCAAGTAAGGACCTGAAGTAATATCAGGCATGTTAACCTTTCCTATCTCCTTCATGTAGGCAGATTCATTAACACCTACAGTACACAGTCGATTCCTAGCAACAGAGATTAGCTGTGAGGTATTTGAATTGTAATGCATTACTTCTAAAACAGGGGGAAGACTAGGCACTCCTGAGGAAATGAAAGCTCTAATGAAAGCCGTCTTCAGATTCATGCCAGAGGCTCTTTTGAAACCAATCCTGTACTGATGCTGAGCCAGTTTGAGCAGTGTGTGCCATGGGTGCATATTAACAGATGCTGGTGCAACCACAGCCCTAACAGCACTGTCACTTACCCACTAACAGACAAACTCCGGACACCCTCACAATGACACAACAACATACTGTACCTTAGACATCAGCACAACTCCAGCTGATGGGCAGATCAAAACGGGGTGGATATATAGGCAGGAAGAGGAGTCAATATAAACCATGTCCCAATATATAAATGCCACGCCAACAACTAAACTGGCATTAGAAGGGAGGAAACACCAGAAAATCTCACCTCTTGCCACCGCCTCTGCTACGACTGCGCATAAGAGATAGGCTACATTTTGCAGCCAATGACAGCACACTGACCCCAGCACAAAAGCCCCTGCCAGGGAGTCGACATCTCAGAAGATAGGCACAGGGTTATTATACACAGGCATGTCCTGGTATCCACTGGGGTTCGGCTCCCACCGTGAATACGTGAAACAGTGGATACTTAGGAGTCCTTTTTAAAGATAAGAGAACATCTGTGGCAATAAAGTTTACAAAGAGATATTTGTTTCATTTTCCCATCTTTTTAATAGGTGTTCCAGTATCCATGGTATCCATGGATAACTAAAACCATGGATACCAAAACAGTGGATACCGGGGCATGCCTATACCTCTCTGGACTCTTGTCACCCCCACTTAGAGCACACACATGGGAACTCTTGTGGTGGTGAACTACAGAGAAAGCGTCCTTTGCGCAGACAAGCTTTTGTTCCTCACAACCTGTCTGGCAAGATACTTGGTTCACACTTGGCTTTGCAGAATTCTTCTGGCAAGACCTTTGTCCTAGGACTCCTCCATAGACAGACATTCAAGTAGAACTTCCACATCAAGCCCCCGTCCAACAGAGGATGCAAGGACAATATACCCCATGCAGGCACACAAAGGAGGGGAGGAAATCCCAGGCCACAATGTGTTGATGCTTCACAGGTGGAGCCTTCTCATCTGTGGTTTGCCCATCCACTGATTTGACTCGGTGCACGGAGCCACCACAGAAGAAAACTTTTTAACTTTAGTAACACGTACTGTTAATTAACCTTTAAAAAAAAAGCATTTTAAAAAAGTTTTTCTTACCGCAAGCCAATCTCATTAGCTCTGAGAGAAGACCTCCTCCCTCATCCTGGGAAGTGTGATTAATCACTTCCGTTTTGCATTTTTTGCCTTGCTCCAGGGCGAAGGGAAGAAATCTTATCTCAGTGAATGGATACTAATTGCTCTAAGCCCCTGGAGAATGGCTGTAGCCTGTTTCCATGGTAAGAGAAGCTTTTTTTAAGGGTGAAGACTAATCAACAGCAAGATTTCATTTAACATTTTTTTTTTGCACCTGTAACACACAACCCTTGCGGATAAAAAGGCTCCACCTGTATCTCTATTTCACATCTCTACCTCCGCACCTTCGCTTCCTTTATGAATGCCAGGTACTCCAACCATTGCTGCTCCTGACCAAATGTTCATTTGGAGCCCTGTTGCTTTTCAGGACTGCTCCGTTGCCTTGGGGGGGGGGCAGAACAGTCAATTCTCACAGAGTTCTTGTAGAAGCTCCATTGGGGAGGGGAAAGTAATACCCCAGGTACTGTGCTCTCACTCCCCACAGAACGCCATTTCATGTGCACTTTGGTGGCACTGCTCTCCACTACAAACACCGAGCATGCAGAGAACATGTTTTACGGATGCAATTGTCAATTCCTTGTTACTCTCTCTGCGGTTTTCCATGCTCCCTACGGGCAGCTTCTCCACAGTTGAAGAGGCTGTGCAGACCCATGGGAGCCCAGCTGCTGCTCTGTGAGGATGCTGACCTCCTTATTCCAGGCAGGCCCCTATGGCTTTGCAAACTCCATTGCAGGCAAGGATCCAATGGGTGCAGCCAGCCCTCCCTGGCACCTGGTACTTGTCTGTCTGTTGGAAAACATGAAGTGTAAGCCACCTTGGGCATTTGCTTCGGCATGGGAAAGGCGGGGTCTTCAAAAATAAAATTAATTTTAAAAAAGTAGCACAATATCCCTGCTTGGAGGAAATGATTGGCAACCCCGTTAGTGTGCATCTTTTTCAGTTGCTGCTCTGTCTTTGGGATTGTGCAATAAAAATTGTAACCTGATCACATGTGACCTCTCTTTGGCAGTAGAATAGGATTCTGTCTTCCTGCCCTAATTGTTTTTCACCTCACCTGGCCTGGCCTCAGGTGAGACTGCAGGGGAGGGAGAGGGCCCTCCCTGCAGCATCCTCACTCTCTGACTGCTAGGATACCAGACAACCCCCCTGCATGCAATATTTGCTGAACAAAGCAAGCAGGCTAGAGCCAATAATGTGATTAAAGTTGTGTCTTTCGTGACCCTGGGTGAAGACAGAAGCCTGGACTGCGAATGTGTTATTAGCTCAAAGAGCTAATAACAACAAAGACCTAATTATCTCTTCTTCCAGATAATTTGTAGCACTCACAGAGATAATGTACTTGTCTTTCAATTCCAAGGCTTTAAAATTGTTCTCTCTTCTTTTATTTTTACTGCTAAAGAGAATGGAAAACATCACTCTTTCAATTACTGATTAAAAAAAATAATGTGACAATACATACTTCACATCACCAGAATTTAGACAACAGTGTCAACTAATTTATTGGAACTAAGTTAAAAACATTATTTGGGTCCAATTGCAAGGTCTCCCAGTGTATTAGGTGGGCCACTGGCATGTCAGCCTCTTTGCAATTCCATGGAGCTGGACTCCAGTCAGGTTTGGATGTTTTTCTGAGGCCTGCAGAGGTCATGCGCAGTTGTGCATGGCCTCTGTGGGCCTCAGAAAACCCTCTGTCTCTGACCAGAGCCCAGCTTTTGCTGGGTTCAGAAGGAGGAGCCCTCCCTGGGAGGGTTTGGCACCCACAGACACTCAAATTCACAGATGCTGAACCAGCAGATAATGAGGGCCCGCTGTACTGTACGGTATATTGAAATTGGGATATGATCTGGGCTATCTAATAAGTTTTGATGAGCGGGAATATGTCTGGAAAAGAGCAAATAGATTTCCTTTATGTTCAAATGTCAGGAAAATGGTTATATGAAGAACAACTGGTACACTACTCCAGAGTAGTTGCATAAAATCAAGGTACCATACAATAATAGAGGCTGGCAGTGTAAAAGTATAAAAAGTGGAAACGTAAAAAAACAACAAGCTGAGTAGCTTCTTTCATATGTGATGGTCATATGAAAATGCTGGGTGATATTGGCTCCAAATCAGAAATACAGTAGCAAGTATTATAAGAACCAGTTTGGATGTGGACTCCGTATTGTTTCTGTTATACGCTGATTACACATTTGTTCCCTTACCCAGGGGTGTTCTGCCAAATTCCCTGCTGGGCCTACCCAAGAGCCCCAATGCCCAAACTAGGCTAAGTAGTTTCCCCTTCAGAGCGGCCTCAGAGATAGGCAAGAAGGAGGGGGGGGGTCACAGCGATGGTATCTGGTAATGAAGATCCGGAACGCTGGGCGGGACTTACGTGTGATTGGCAGCCCGTCCATTCTGCCTCCTGTCCACCCGCCACGCGGGCTGCCCTGGCCCCGGAGGGGGTGCATGGTCGAGCAGCAGTGGGGCATACCAACTGGGGGCAGCCCGCGCGGCAGGCGGCAGAATGGAATAGACAGGCAGCCAATCACACATAAGTCCCGCCCAGAGTTCCGGATCTTTATTACCAGATACCATCGCTGGGGGGGTCAGTCACCCACTAGGCCTCTTCTCTTCCAGCAGCTTTGCTTTGGATCACAGTCTGGCCAGCCTCCTCCAGACTGCCCTCATACTGGCTTAGCTCAAAACACCCTACCAACAAACCCCACCAACAAACAATAGGCAGTCAGCTTGCCCAAGCCACAACTGCCTCCTCCACTTGGTGGCTCCAGGGGCGTGGCAGACATACAATTCCCAATGGTTATTCCCCACAACAACCTTACCTTATCCAGTCTTTCAGCCAGTCCATCTGACAGTCCTTCAGGCAGGCAGTCCATCTATCCAGCACCTACCTGGTACTCCCGTCCAGCACCTTCCCAGGTGCCTTACTGCAGCTCCTGCCTCCCACTTTATACTGAGGCCAGCCAATCAGTGGGCAGGCTTTAATTCATCAGCCACACCCATCTGCACCTGTGCTAACCTCCCTCCAGAGCCAGAGCCCTTATCAGCCTGCAGCTGTGTTCCTGCTGCAGGAGTTCTGGGATTAACCCCATAATCCCTGGTTTACCTGGACAAGGGGCCATTGCTAAGACCATTCCCTCACTCCTCGGGGTAGCTCCTGCCTTTTCCAGTACAAGGGGTAAGTCTCAGTAGCTGCCATGAGTTAACTCAGACTTGTGCCAGCAAATCAGCATTGGCATGGAAAGGTGGATCAGGTCCAGGAAGGGGTTAGACTTCAATGGGCACCACTGCTGCTGAGCCTGCCCCCTTTATAGACTTGATCTGTCCTCCTCCCTACCCTTGTCGACTCTCCATTCTGCCCAAACCTGCCCCCTCCCTGCCTCACCTCCAAACCCCTGTGCAAACTCATCTGCTTCAGTGGGTGTCTGCTGTCCACTGTCATATGGACCCAGCCACTTGCTGCTTGCTGGCACTGTTGCGTTTGCAACAGCCATAAAGGGTTTTACGCCACCAGAACATTCATTCTGATGATGTAAGGGCACCTTAGGATTAGGCCATAAATTTAATTGGCCCTGAACTTCTTCAGTCATGATTAACTAAATTTAGGCTACAGCCGCATAAATACGTGAAATGTGTTGCACGAATGCTTGCCGTTGCAACATTATGTTATGCAAAGCCCTGGGAAGTGAGAGTAACCCTTGCAATGACTTAGCGGGGAACAAAAGCACATCATTTTGCAGTTACAGCAGAACAGATAACGGGTAGGGTAGGCAGAGGGTAAAGCAGAGTAGGCAGAGATATCATCAGTCTATTCAAATTGGTTCCTGATAAATCGGGGAGAAGGCATTCTTCCATTGACATCATTCCTCTTTTCAATATGCTGCCACAATATGGTCTTATTGTAAAAAGGAAGATGATCTGCGATAGAAAAAAAAGATACGGGTAAATTAACTAAACATTAATTAAACGAAGAAGACAAACAATAGCGGAGTGGGGTAGGTATCCACAGCCACTACCCACGCTGGTTTAAACGCAGACTAGCTTTCAAGATGTACAGAAATGAACACTTGAAATCACATCATTGCATTTTTCATTTTATGTTCAATTAGTTCGCGCAGCTACTTCACAGAACAATCTGGACCTAGAACAGTGGTTCCCAAAGTCCTCTGTGGGAGGAGGGATCCACTTAAGTATTTGCAGGGACAGGGCTGCAGGAACATGTTTGGAAGTTTGAGGATTCCTTCTGCAGGGCTGATAAAAAAAATGCAGCGCTGGAGGCTGATAAAAAAAAATCCCCCATCCCTGGCAGCAGCATGATCCTGGGGGTCCTGTTGCTGCATTCCTCCCACTCCGCCCCTTAAAGGTGCAGGGAGAACTGCTTCCCTGGTTGGTGGGTCACAACAACCCACCAGTTTGGGAACCACTATCCTAGAAGCCTTGTAACATGCTTTACAGCATGTTTGTGATCATGCGTGTGCCCATCTCGCTGGCAGAAGCCAGCACGGGATTGGGCTACCTGTGAACTTTTGACCATTGAATGAAAAGGATTTAAAGCCGTGTGGCCAGGAATTTCCAGAGCACCCCACATTCTAGATTGCCTTTAATTCCACGTCTGGAAGACAAAACAGAACAAATGGACCATTTTTCCTATATTCTGGGGTTATGTTTTTTCCAAAAGTTCAAAGAAACCTATTCAAAAACCTTCAGTACATCCTATGCTGCCTGTTGCCCCTTTTAAAGAAGAGGCTGTTCCATGCAGTGCCTACAAGGGGGAAAATGTTCAAGTTGAACACCTCATTAGAAGCACACAAGAGTTAGTCACACATTAGATGGTACGTACATGCAGATGACTGAACATGCAAACACATTTTCTTATTAATAATCATACAGTACATGAATTCATTTGAAAAGCCTGGACCATTCCCCCAAAATATGGAATAGAACTACAGGTTACTGTACTACAGGTTACTGTAGTACACAGGTTGAACAAAATATGTGAATAACGGTACATACTGTATATGTAAAGGATGCCAATTGTATGCATCGTACATAGACTGTATGCACGCAGAATATAATATGTGACCCAGTGAATATGCCAGTGGCAACAAGGGGAGTGGCAACAAGATGCAAGTATCTAGTTGTCTTGTGTGCTCCCTGAGGCATCTGGTGGGCCACTGTGAGATACAGGAGCTGGATTAGATGGACCTTTGGCCTGATCCAGCAGGGCTCTTCTTATGTTCTTACAAATATGTGAAGTCCTGTAAGTCAGCAAGGAAACACTAACTATGCATTTTCTTGTGTGCTTTTACCAGGGACAAAAGATGTAGGGTTACAGAGAAAGAAAATATGTGAATTTTGACTGCAAGTGGATGATCTGTTAAGGGTTAGACTGCAATACTGAGAGTAGGGGTGTGGTTTGTTGTTTAGTGACATTTTTTTCTCCAGAATGTCATGATTAAAATAGCAAATTGCAGTATTACGTGTGTTTATTCTACCTTCACATTCCAAGTTCTCATTTTATTAATTTTAAATGCTTTAAAAGTATACTAGGTAGGTGAAATAGTGTCGGCAGATGCAGCCACCGTATTATTTCTAAGTGGAAAAGTAATCTATTGGGCAGCGCCATCCTAAAGGAGGAGTGGCGCCGACGCAACATCATTGCATCAGCGTCATATCAGTGCCGACACGGGGGCACTGAGCACCACCCCCGCATTGGCACTAAGGCCCAGGAGGGGGATGGGCTTGGGAATCGGCCATAAGGCTGAATCCTAAACCCGATTGGGAGGCCGTGTGGCCCCAATTCGGGCCGTGTGGTCTTCTCCTCCTGTTGTTTAGCAGGCGCAGATCCGAGGAGCGAATAGGGGAGGCTGGCGCCTCCCCTACAGTAAGGGCACAAATGTAACCCTCGCCTAAGCAGCATTAGATATGGTCCAACAGCCTTGCCATTCCGGCGCTGCTTCGGATTGTGCCCTTAATTTCTGGAAAATATCTTAAACACCAAAATGTAGTGTGGTTTTATTCAAATATTTTAACTCCAAAAAAATGGTGTTCTGTGTTTTTATGTGGTGTTTAAAAAAAAAAAAAAAAAAAAAAAACCCACTCCTACTGAAGAGACATTGGAAATATGAAAGGTTTGCACCAGTGATAAACTTGGGCCAAAAACCTGTGATATGAACCGTTCCATGTTCTAAGCCTTTCTTAATCCTCTTTGCTAAAGGAAATCTTCCCCTTTTCTTATGCTGTAACAAAGTGTATTGCTTTTAATGAATGAAGCTGCTCCTAAGCAACGGTTTGCCATCTCGTTAAGAGAATAGCAGCCCAGTCTTATCCCCCGCCACCAGCACTGATGCAGCTGCACCCAAATCTGCATCCTGTCATGGTGGTAGTGGGGCAACCTGAAGGCAAACTGGAGGTAAAGGAAAGCATTTTTACCTACCTCTAAGTAAACCCTCAGGCTACCTATAGGCTTCCTTAAACATATGCCACCTATTCTGGTGGATGATGTTTGAGGAGGGAAAAAGAGTGGGGAAGTTTGTGAAACAGGAGATAAGATCCGGCATGTGCCATTATCAACAGATCCACCTCTTCTTGCCTCCTCCCCGTGCCCCAATTCTGCCCCTCTCCTCCCAGAAATACCCCTGTTCCTCCCATGGGCAATTCACTGATGCCAGGAGATGGTGGTCTCTCTGCTGCTATCCTGCACACATGGCCAAAAGCTGTTGCACTGGCAGCATAATTGCACTTGCCCACAAAACGTCACTTCTGCCAGCATCATTGCCCTTCTACCAGCAGAACGCATGTTCCATCTTCCTACAGGGAGATTAGGATTCGGCTTCAATGCTGCAATCCTATGCACACTTACTGGAGAATAAGATGCACCGAACATAGGGGGACTTACTTCTGAGTGAATCATGCATAGGCTGGTGTTGCAAGAAGAACAAACTGCATAGTTCTAGTCCAATATTCGCTCTAAGAGCACAATCCTAAACTGAGTTAGGCCAGCATAAACTAAGCCAGCGAAGTTTGGCTAGCACGAGGGACATCGTAAAGTATGTTTGGAGCACTCTCAGAGTCAGAGAGGCCAGCACACAGACATGAGCCATCCTCCCTGACTCCGAGAGTGGTCCAAAAACGCTTTATGGTGGCCCTTGTGCTGTCCAAACTTTGCTGGCTTATGCCAGCCTAACTCCAGTTTAGGATTGCGCTCTCAGTTTTGCAACTCAGCCCCACTATAATAGCATTGTTTTGACTATTTCATATATGAAGACTCAAAAGCACTGTTTCAAGTATTACCACCGCAATCATGTGGATGCCCCAAAATATTTCAAAAGCCCTACTCCTAAAATGCACTGGGGCAACTGCGAGAGAAACATCCTCATATGTTATACATGAATATAACAGATATGGGTAGTGAAGCTACACAGGATGTTAAACGTTTCGTCGGCGGGCGGGCAGGCGGGCAGGCGGGTGAGCGGGCAGAAAGAAAGAAAGAAAGAAAGAAAGAAAGAAAGAAAGAAAGAAAGAAAGAAAGAAAGAAAGAAAGAAAGAAAGAA
>JAJKFI010000046.1:12126216-12178177 GCA_029204185.1 Lerista edwardsae
GAAAGAAAGAAAGAAAGAAAGAAAGAAAGAAAGAAAGAAAGAAAGAAGTCTGGGTGCAATCAGGATTGGGACCCGTGCACACGAGGTAGCCTCTACACCATTATCCTGAAAGAAACCTCCTCCTCCCCATATTTTCCCTTGGAAAAAGAACTGCTATCAGTACCAATATTGCTTAATATTTCTAAAATATGATTCGGGCTGTGAGATAGTATAGCCCAGTGAGCAGCTGCTCCAATCACCTCATTGGCTTACAGCCCATGGAAATCCTGACTACAGTATTAAGCAAGCAAGCAAGCAAACCGTATTTATATACCACTTTTCAACAAAAAGTTCACAAAGAGGTTTACAGGCAAAAAATAAAGTTAATTGGCTTTACTAAGCGATTTGCTCGCCATGCCAGCAGGGGGGACCCCAAAGCTCAGGGCCCAATATGACGACATAGGCCACATTGGCTTAAGGCCGGCCCTGATGCACTTCATCCCAGCAGACCCACCCCTCTAATTGGACATCCTTCCAGCCTTTCTGTAAGGCACCTGGCGAACCATTCCTTCCCTCCCCCTCAAACTCCCTACATAGGACTATTCTTGATAGAAACAGCTCTGGAGCTTTGCATGGAGGAAGCATTGCTGGGGAACAAGTGGTTGGATGTCCTCCAAAAGTATGCAGATGCCCGGGGGTAGGGCACAGAACGACATTCCACGGACGTACTCTGAAGCAGAATATTGTTTGCCAAAGCAAATGCTGAGCTTCGGACTTTTCATTTAAACAATATACTCAGAAAGACAAAGCCGGCTTGTCAACATGTTTTCCTAAGCAACTCATGTGTGGACAGTGCTGTCAAGGAAACTCTGATGCTCCTGAGAGAGCACAACCTTCCATTATGAAAAGCTCAAACCAAACACTGACAGCACAATCCTAACCCGGAGTTAGGCCGGCACAGTTAGGCCAGCGAAGTTTGGCAGGCACAAGGGACACCATAAAGTGCAGTTGGCCACTCTCGGAGTCAGAGAGGCCGGCACACAGACGTGCGCCGTCCTCCCTGACTCCGAGAGTGGTCCAAACACACTTTACAGTGTCCCTTTGTGCCAGTAAACACAAAGGCCTTTGTCCCTGGCCTTACTCCAGGTTAGGATTGCGCTCTGAGCCTCCTGCATTTCACAATGAGGGAGACAGAAAGGGAAAATAGAATACACACACACAAAACACAAAGCCCTCCGTGTGCCAACCTTTGACACATTTCACAGCAACAGTGCAATGACAGCCAGAAAACTCGACCTCAAAGCAGAGTCCTGGAAGATGTTGTTGAACAGGGGAATTGCTCCACATCCTTTGCTGTTGGTAAAAGAGAAAGGTTTGTTTCATCTTGTGATGTGAGGTATCCGTCTTTTGGAACAGTGCAATTTTTTTTACAGCTTACTATAGGGCAGCCCCAGTAGTCCTGGACTTTAATGGGCCTATCAAGGAAGTTTGAGGATGACATTTTCGGATGTTTTAAGCTGGATGTGCATTGCTGACTAATTCTGGATATTTAAAAATGTTCTTTGATGTTGAATATTTTTTTAAACCGTTTTCCCTATTTTCAGAGTGGTTTACTGTAAGCCTTCCTGGAGGATCCGGGCGGCGCAATCCAACACTGCCTGTCGTACTGACACGACATCATAGCCTCGATGTAATGGCCTTAGCACCGATGTGGGGGCACCGATTCGGCACCCCCACATTGGCACTCAAGCAACAGAAGCGGCACTGAAGGCAGCGCCGGCCCCACTGCGCCCACAGCTCACCTCCCTCGCGTTGGCCAAAGCCAATTGGCACAAGGGAGGCGCCATTGCTGGACAGGGGAAGGAATAGGCGGGGGAGGCTGGTTCTGGGTGGGAGTGGGTGGAGCATGGGAGGGGCATGGGCAGGACATGGGCAGGACGGCCCAGGGGGGAAGAGGGCCTTCGATTTGGCCATAAGGCCGAATCCCAGGCCTCATCCCGAGGCCACACGGCCCCAATTCGGGCCGCGTGGTCTCCTTGGCTCTGCGCCTGCTGTTTAGCAAGCACAGAGTTGAGGAGCGCACTGGGGAAGCTGAAGCCTCCCCTCCAGTAAGGGCACAAACATGCCCTTGCCGCAGGAAGGCTCCAGCCTCTCCAACACAGCATCAGATATGGCGCTGGCCAGCTGGCCTTGCCCTTCCAGCGCTGCGATGGATTGCTCTCTGAGTTTTCACATTCCTCACTGTAAAGCACCTAACTGTGAGCACTAAATTAATCTACAAGAATTCCATGCAATCTTGCTTTGGCTCTTAATGGGATCATCACGAATTTTGTAAACTCATACCATGATAGGCTGGTAGAATCCCCAACAGGACCAGCCCAAGACCTCCTGACGCCAGAGGCAGTGCGCCAAATGTTTTCCCCACCTTTACCTGGGGGTGTGCCAGCCTCTACTTCTCTCACTCCTGGATTTGAAAAGCAACAAAGAGAGGAAACAGAAGAGGAACTATGAAGAGGAGACGCTCTAGCCCACCACTCTCCTCTCCACCACACCACAATAGTGGAGCTAAGTGAGCGGACAAAGGTGAGCATCCCCATCATCAATCTGCTGCCAGAGGCAACTGTTATCAGTCAGCCTCATGGGTGGGCCAGCTCTGATCCTCAGGTCTCAAACAAGCAGGAAAAAGCTCCTCATTCAGTGCTGGATGAAGCAGTGGGCCCAGGGCTGGTCAGCAGGCCGCAGGAGGGTGTCCAGATGCAGTTGAGAATGGAGGCAGTGGACTGGGGTGATGCACTCCCCCCCCCCCGCCATCCATGGCACTCTGGGTATTTCCCAGGCTTCCCGTGCAGAGCGCATAGTGCTTGTCACTCAAAGCGGTGAGCACTCCTTCTCTCTCTCGTGTCTCCGTCTGGCTCAGAACTGGACCCTCACTGGAAGCAGAGGGTGTGGTTCACAGGCTCACATCGACACGATGACACAGGGAGTGACGTTTCTGCATCACTGCGTCACCCGGCCCCAGGTGCCAGGAGGCTCTGGGACGCCACTAGCCATGAAACGTTTTTTGACTGCTTTTTCTCATGTGATGGGCTGAAAGTTAAATTCAAATTAGTTCTGACGTTTGCCTCCCAGTCAGGCCTCAGGTTCTCAGCATGCCCCCAAACGAAAACTATTCTGTATTCTTTGTCTCTGAGTTCTGCATGGGGAAACAACTTACACATTTCAGACATCATTTTTCTGTCAAGCTTAGACAGTTCAAGCTATGAGCCCTGATTTCTACTGTACGTGAAGGGGTTCATAAACATTTTAAAAAATTGTATCTTTCCAAATAATTGTACTTTAACTTTAACCTAAAAACCTGTACAAATCCACTTCGGGGTTTGTTTGTTTTTAAAGCAACATTTCAGCATTAGCTGAATTTAATTTTGGGATTCTGTTATGAACAATTCCAGACCTTTGCTCTATAAAGGTGTGAGCTGACATAAATATTCAAAAATCTGGGCTAGAAACAAAGAAGCAATGTTACTATTTATGTTCATTAATTATTACCAGTTATTATTAAGAATATGTATACAGGCTTGCCCCAGTATCCACTGATTCAGAATCCACACTTTCAGTTATCCACGAACACCATGGATACTGGGGTGCCTATTAAAAAGAGAGGGGAACATTAAACAAATATCGTTTTTTTACCTTGTTGCAGGAAAACCACTGATGTGCCCCTAGCTTTAAAAAGGCACCCCCAGTATCCACAGTTTCGGTAATTCATGGTGGGGTCTGGAAGGGAACCCCAGCAGATACCAAGGCATTCCTGTATGTCACTTTAAAACAAGAGTAGAGTACTTTACAAAGCAGTTTACATAGTAAGGTAAATCAAATGCTTCCCTGTCCCCAAAGGATTCACAATCTAAAAAAATACAGAAGGCATTACTAAAACATAAAAACTGATGCATGCTATTTTTCTAGACTTTAACGGCTTCTAAGATATTTATAAAGTTGATATTAGTTGGCCATTTTATCCCACCCTGTATTTTACACTATTTATGCTGACCATACTGATCCTAACACAGATCAATCTCCATTATCATCTGAGAGTTCAAACCCTACCAGGCGAGGAGCGGATTTGAAATTTATATTTATACAGTGTTTATATATATTTATATAACCTTCGAGGTTATATACCACATCTGATAATCAAAGGGCGCTCTTTGGCCTGAATGGCTTTTCTTATTAAGGATGGTTTCTGCATCCCCCTGCCAACTGGGCAAGAGGCACTTCTTCAAGTGGTGTCCCTCTTACAGCCTGCCACTGCTCCTCACCATTTCCCTGACTCCTCTTGACATATCTGGCACAAGCAGCAGCGCACTTGTAAGAGCCCTAGAAGCAATAATGGTGGCTACTGCTGCTGGACCACTCATATGCCTGGCCAAGGAAGTGGCCTAAAAGCAGAAGCAGCTGCCACTGCCTCCACTCACCCAGCTGGCCAAAAGTGACCCAAGGGTAGCAGCTATCACCTCTTGGCCCGCTACAGCAGTGATTTTCAATCTTTTCCATCTCACAGTTACACTGACAAGGCACTAAAATTGTCAAGGCACACCATCAGTTTTTTGGCAATTGACAAAAGCACACCAGGCTGCTTGTTGGGGGCTCACATCCCGCAGTGGCTCTACTAACAAATGACGCTCCTCCAAACTCCCACAGCAAATCTGCAGACTCTTCCTGCTCACTTGTTGAAAATAGCTGCTCTAGAGAGTAGCAGCAGGCACTGCTACTGCATTCTCCTCTCCACGCTTCCTGCTTCTTCAAGAAGTGCATGGAGGGGAGGTGGCTCTAGGCTACCCCTCTCCTCACTACACTTCCTCTTCTGCCTACTTCCTGGGTTTTTCAAATCAGGAAGTAGGGGGGAAGGGAGGCCAACCATGACAAAGGAAGTATGTGGCAGGAGGAGGGGGGAGAATGGTGGGAAGTGAGGAAGAGAAGGGAAAGGGATGGGGCAGCAAGAGTGGTTGTGGCATGTGGTGGCAGTGAGAGGAGGCAGCTCAGAGAATATGCTGCTGCAAGTGTGCTGGAGGCTTAGACTAGGTGCTACCTTAAAAAAAAGAGATGTGGGGGATCCACTTCTGATAATCCACTTCTGTGACTGCAGCATGCCAGGATGAGATGAGCTCTTACTCCACATGCAATCGTCTTGCTGAAAATATGTAGATTCATAGTAGATTTTGTCTGCAAAGCACATTTTTGCAACAAAAAGCCACTTGAAGTGCAAAAAGCAGTTTCTGGCAGAATTGGATTTTCAGCAGGCAACTCTCATGTGGGGAAAGCATTGATCTCCCCTTCCCTCACACCATGGGTCCAATCACATTTGAGGCATTCACCAGCAAGGGGTTTGGTTTGGTTTTAAGGGATGCTTCTGGTTGGAAGCACATCTCTTAAAGCACATTTGTGAACGTATCTTATTTGGGAATTCTGGTAAAAGAAATGCAATTATTATATCTTATTCCCAACCTCAAGTTTAGGTCTAATTAATTTCAGGGAGATGTCCTGGTAAAGTAGGTATGTTTACAAGCCTGGGCTGAAGTGTAAGGACATGCCAGGGACATGCAATCACGACTGGAGATGTTCTCTGGTTGTGTCCCGAATCTTTCTGAGGCTCGCAGAAGCTGTGCAAGGCCTCTACCGACTTCAGAAAGCACCCTGGAGGTGTTGGTAGGGCACTTCCAGTTTTCACCTAACGAGGTTCTGGTTGCATTTGGTGGACCTGAGTGGCCCAGAAGTGTTACATCACTTCCAGGTCAATCGGCTGCATGGCACTGTGTATCTCACCAGCACATAGCATCATGGCACAGCCCGGGATATGCTACACCTCATCTCTGCTGCTGCATTACAGCAGGAAGAGTGGAAAGACAGAGAGGATGGAACTTGCACCTTTAAGAGCAGGAAAAACAAGGCATGAAGGAACACCATGCGAACACCATTCCTACATGTGTTCACTCTGCACTGGCCCCATTGTCATCCTTCCCTAAACCACCACAGGCAAAGAACCAAAGGGCTGAGTTGTTGCAAAGGGCAACTCAAGGAGGTCATGGATTCCTCCTAGTACTTCCAAGTGCCCTGGAATGTCACTCCACCAGCAAATGTGATCATTTATGGATTGGAAGTACAAGCCTAGATACCATGGCATAGATCTGAATTATTTTAAAGCAGCAATGTTCATTCCGCCCAGTGGCATTCCTACCCAGGGGGAACACTAAGTTTTGCAGGAGCCTGAGCTCCTGTGTAATGCTGCCCCTCCCACCTACCTCCAGCGCCATTCATGGCTCGGAGAGCAAAGCCTTTGAGCCAGCTTTCGGAGCTGCAAATGGCTCTGGAAGCAAGGGGGAGAGACCACATTACACAAGAACTCAGGCTCCTGCAAAACTTAGCATTTTGCCCCCCTATAGGAACGCCACTGATTCCACTTTTAGAAGTTCCTTTTCCAAAACATTTCATGTACAACCCATTTACTAGAGTGCACAGTTTGGGAATATTAATACTGCAAACCCCTAATCTTTTCTAAAACAGCTGTAAAAATCTGCATTTAGAAATGTTATTTTGTACTGGAGGCAGGCGTATCCAGAGAGATTTGTTGAGTTTTATTGAGATAACAACCCAGCTCTTTAAAAAAAATCCACACTTTGTTGTTTTCAAAACGAGAAAGCCAAGCAGGTAGCACTATTTTCCCCCCCATTGCTATATTTGGCTCCTTTCACATTTATCATCTTTTACACACATTCTTTTTTCAAGCACTTCAGCTCCTGATAACACTCCCAAAGTAGCTTCCACGTTAACTACAAACCTCTTTACACCAACAAAGTTCCATTTAGATTTAACTGTTCCTGATCTGAATAGGAAAGTCAAGTCCATACACACACGCAGGAGAAAAGCCCACACACTGCGGGAAAGCTTCTACTGTAGCCGAGTCGACTGCTTGACCGAACAAGCAAAGCTGCTTCTACATTTACAACATCTGTGCTCACCAAGGGCGTTGATGCCCTTTTCCTCTTGGTGGCAGCATCATGAAATGTCATTTGGGGAGGAGAACCAGTGAGAGAGGCAAGTCTCCAATTTTCAAGGGTGATTTTTTTTTCCAGGCTTTAGTAGAAAAGACTTGAAAACAAAATAAAACCATCTTTCCAATACCAAGGACTGCTCACAACAATTCTTTAGATCCTGGCTATTAATCTCTTACCATTCAAGGGATTCACACACAGAAATATTTGGAACAAATCAAAATAATAATAATAATAATAATAATAATAATAATAATAATAATTATTATTATTATTATTATTATTATTATTCACATATACACAGTCAAAATGATAAGAAGATCACAAATATCACAGACTGGTCTTTTAATTGGCAATTCAAGCTCTAAGCATGAACCTAAGAATTGTCCAAATATCTGCATAAGATATATGATGTTCCCAATTATTATTATTATTATTATTATTATTATTATTAATCATAATCATAATCATAATCATAATCATAATCATAATCATAACACTAGTATATATTAATATTGTCCCACCAAGGGGCAACCTCCCAGTCAGCTGCCCCCACCCCAAAAGTAATTGTGATGATGTCATTGCTTCGCCTTCTCCCCCCAAGCTTAGCACCTGGGGCATTTGCCCCCTTTAGGTCTGCCACTGACTACTACGACTATTACTACTACTACTACCATCACCATCATTATCATCCACCTCCCAGTCAAGGATTCCTGGGTTAGCTAGCAAGATAAATATGAAAATAAAATTCCCAGAAAAATTTAAAACATTTTAAAAAATTTAAAAACCAAAGCTTAAGAGAATGATGATTAGCAGCTATATTCCATATTAAAAACAAAATATTAAAAGCCAGTGAGCACAATTAAGCAGCTTTACCTATCTCCTAACAGCCATCAGCAAAGGAGCAATCGATGAGATCTGTTTCTGACTGGCATTCACTGCACCACAAAGGGAAGAAAAACATACACACAGAATGAAGAAGGTGGGCTGTGTTTTTTATAGTATGTCAGAGAAACACAAGGCTGGGGAGTAGACAGGTGGACTCAGAGGCGTTTCTACAGGGATGGCAAAGCTCTAAGTGTTGCAAGAAGCCTTACCCTGTCATATAAATCCCTCCTCTCCCTTGCTGCTGTAGCCAGTAAGCAACACCAAGATGTTGCTGTTCCCGGTGAGGATTGGCTAAAACGGTGCAGGAGAGGAGTGATTTCTACTGCAAGGTAAGGCTTCTTGCAAAACTTAGAGCTTTGCCATCCCTGTAGAAACGCCTCTGGGTGGACTTCCAGCCCCTTCCTCTTTACCTACAGCATAAAACAGTGGTTTCCAAACTTTGTCTATTGGCTGCCCTTGACCTACTTGGCCATTGCCTGCTTCTCTACATTAGGGCTTTAATCTTAAACACTGTATAGGGCAGCAAGTTTTTCCACGACAATTCCGTGGCTCTCTGAGCTGGTTTCCGTGGCTCCCAGAGAGCCATGGCTCACAGTTTGGGAACAAATGGCATAAAACCATCTTTCTATATATTACATCACAGCATGCATCAATCATAGAGCAAGAACTCAGTAGGGATACCATGCCAAACTGCATGTGTTTACCGAACACTGTATTTCTCCAAGAAGAGTTTTCACGCTATCATTTGGCCGCATGGCATTCTTCTTACTGAACATACTGAACAATACTGCATGTGGTCAACATGAAATGACTTAGGGCACAATCCTAACCTGAAGTTAGGCCGGCATAGTTAGGCTGGCACAAGGGGCACCATAAAATGTAGTTGGACCACTCTCGGAGTCAGGGAGGATGGTGCATGTTTGTGTGCTTGCCTCCCTGACTCTGAGAAAGGTCCAAACATACTTTACGGTGTCCCTTGAGCCAGCCAAACTTTCCTGGCCTAACTGTGCCAGCCTAACTCCAGGTTAGGATTGCACTGTTAGAGTGACAACTCTAATGCAGGGCCAAGTGTAAACTCTGTACAAGAAATCAATAAATTCTATGCTTAGGATGGTCACTCCTGTATGAGTACAAGAAAACTTGCATGCTATGATCTGGATCTGTTACGCAATGGCAACAGGTTTGTCTGTTTTGCATGATTTTCTTCTAGGAACCGTGGAGGACTGATGCTAAATGGGACAAAGATGTCGCAAACATTGAAACTGGAAGTTCTACTGAGCCTCCCCTTGCTTGAAGCTTCAGAGATTTCACCAGACATGGCTAGAACATTTCCAAGCATGTCTTCTCAGTGCAAGAAACGAGCATTTAAAAACAAAAGGATAAAAGAAACCAGGAATACTCGGGTTGTCTGAATTCTGTTCTCAATGCCAAAGACTTAACTAGACTTTTTCAACACTTGCATGGAATGCGCCAGCAGACCTGTTCCTATGTCTGCCTATGATTCATTTCTTGATTGGCTGTAGGGTTAGGGAACTCTTGTCGCCTTGGGTAGTTTGCAATGCAATAATAAAATGCAATAAAGTCCATAAAGTACTTTTCCTGTCAAACATCCCAAAGGCAGTGTACAAATAAGATTTAAAAGATTAGAGCCATTTGAAGTTTTATGAGGAGTCCGTGCAGCCGGCAGAAGAAAAACAGTGAAATATGGCACTGCTGATGTGTTATTTTTAAGATCAGCCACCCCATTATTTTTATATCAGCTCAAAGCCTATTTTACGTGCCTAATAATCCATAAGGTCACTCATTAAGGCATTGCAATTATTATCCAGCATTTCATGCACATAGACATATAAATTTGGCAATTTGGAGTGTAGCCCCCAAATGTCAAGGCAAGCTCAGGTGATAAAAATAACTTTTCAGCAGTTGAGTTTAGTTGTGTCTGGAGGATAAAAGGGGGCAGAATAGAAAGAGGGCTTCATTGCTAGATGTCAAAAAGGCGAGATGAAGGAATTTTCATGAAAGGAAGTTGACACCCCAGGGACAGTTAATCAGATTCATGGTGTAAGCCAGTAATATTCAAACCTTTGAGACCAGGACCCACTTTTTTGAATGGCATTCCTGTCAGGACCCACCAGAAGTGATGTCATTAGCCTGGAAGTGATGTGTCAGGAAGTGACATAATCAACCAGGAAGTGCTGTCATTGTAACATAATAAAATGATACTCTTGAAATGTAAATTGGCATCCCTGACAGAGAGCAAGATTAGGACAAAATATGCTGTAAACTCTCACTTGAAAATCCTAACTGTCAATATTCTGTTATGTTCACAGAAGGAATATAACAAGAGTAAAGTCTGCAGTTTCCAAGCTGGCTGTTCCCAGCTTTCCATGACCCATCTGACATCAGATTGTGATCCACCAAGTGGGTCCCAACAGTTTGACCCACAGTTTGAATAACACTGGTGTAAACATTTAAAATAATTTATCCCAGAATTGGCTAATTTTGAAACACTTGGGGTTTGGGTTTTTGTTCCCCCCAATGTTTGGGATGCCAATATGTAGACTGATGATGACAATAACAAGATAAATGCAATTCCCAAATGTCATTAGAAAATAACCTTTGAAATTTACAGTGTGCCATCAGGAACTTATTACTTCAAATTTCGTTGTACGTTATGTATAATGACAATAAAGTATCTATTTATTGTCTTATTTGTGTGCACTTTATGTATTAAATACATTGAGTGGAACCCTGCAATTTCAGAAAAGAACATATTCCCCAAATATGTGTGTTTTTAAATCAGGTGATTTTATTTGAAGGTGTTTTGAATGGACTTCACTCTATGATCCATTTGGGACAGAAATAGACGCTGCAGACAGGCAAAGCCAATTTTCTTGGGAAGATGAAAGGAAACATATGAATAATGACCAACACTGAGATGGTTCTCCTGGCCAGAAGCCACAAGGAGAGAGAAACTGGGTCAATTAAACACACTTCACATACCTTTCAGACAGTACAGCGATCACTTCTTGTTTAATGAAGAATGATTCTGGTGTAAATGACATCTGAGGCAAGGTGATCTATTTCTTTCATGCAATGGGCAGTGCGTCAGAGCTCTTGTACTGTATATAACTGCTGACACAAAGCAGTAGACCGTAGGAGGAGCTGGGTTCGTAATAGCAAGGGTCTCACATCATCTTCAGGCAAATCATTTACCCCAGTACTGTAGTTCATAAACTGTGGTCTGAGACTTACCTCTCGAGGTTTGGGTTTCAGATGACCCCTGAGATAGCAATGAAAATAATAGTGGAAGTTGAAGGATCAAGTTTCCCTGAATTTCCTACCAACCTCAGGAGGCCCAAGGCATGGCTTGAGGGCACATGAGCAGAGCCAACCTTAAGCCAATGTAACCAATGTCATTGGGCCATGCACTTTGGGGGGGGGGCATACCAGTGCAGTGAGCATACTGATTGCTTCTGCAGCTGGGATGTCTATGAACTATAACTCAGGGGGGGTGAGCTGAGCAGCTTTACTCTGGGCCCTCCCACCTGCCCCTGTCTCCGAACTGCCCAAAATGGGCCTCCTGGAAGCAGTTGGCAGTGACGTCATCATGTCACCACCAACTATTTCCAGGTGCCAGATTCAGCACCACAAATGCTTTTCTTGGTGAGTGGGGGCCCCGCGGGAATGCCCCACATTGGGCCCCTCCCACTGCTCCTAGATCAGGCCCTGCGCATGACATAGCCACCTTGTTGACACTTGTGAAGCTAAGCCTAGGCTTACCAGATACTAACTGGGACAGAGTGCCTATACCTTTAAGTATTGTATAGAAGAGGGAATTTTGGCTGGTGCAGCTTCTGATGCCCTTCCATGTTAAATTGCACCTGCCAAAATTCCCTCTTCTATAGAATGGTTAGAGGTATAGGCACTCTGCCCCAGTTTGTGTCTGGTAACCTAGCTAAACCGACATGGATCTGGTCAATGTTTGGGTTCATGACTACCAGGGAACCCAATGCCTGTCATCTGGACTGCCATGTTGGAAGATGGAGGCATTCAAAAATAATAGTGTGTTTTTCCTGCCTTTATCTAGTTTTGAACTTTATGAACTTCTCGTTGTTGCTATTATTTTGGTTTTTATTTGATTGTATGCCACTTCAAGTTGCCCCAGACAACAAAAGGTCAAGCAAATATGTTCTAAGATAAACAAGAACATAAACAAGTCACTACTCCCTGTGAAGCAGTGCAGTGGCACCAATGTGGCTACCCCTGTATCCCACTGGGGGGGGTGGCTTCTGGAGGCCTCCATAGAGTGAAGGAACATTTGTTCCCTTGCCCCGGGGTAAGCCCCAGGAGCCTCTAGAGGAGAGTGGCAATGAGATGCAAGTATCTAGTTGTATGGTACCTGAGGCATCTGGTGTGACACTGTGAAATTCAAGAAGCTGGACTAGATGGGCCTTTGGCCTGATCCAGTGGCACTCTTCTTATGTTCTTCTGACCAACTGTGCAGTTTGATAGTTGATGCATGCAGGTAGATGGTGTCAAGGAAGGGCGTCAAGATCTGGTGGGCATTGGTGTTGCCAAACCCAACTCCTTCCTGGGCCAGATCTGCCCATCCTCCACCCTTTGCCCTCCAATGGTGCCCACCATGTGCACAGCTAAAGAAGTACAGGGCAACGAACAAACATTATGGGGCAACAAGCTGACCTTGACGTTAGTGGCCAAAATTGTGAAGACCTTGGTGTGTATGAATAATGCCATGCTATATACAATTTGATTCAGAATTTAATGCAGAACACAATGAAACAAACCATAGTGTAATATCTTTATCAAACTTTATGGCCCCCCCCCCAAAAAAAAAAACCACCAGAAAATGAAAATAAAGCTGTCATGTAAAAATTGTGGTTTCTTAAAATTGCAGGTTTTAGAAACAATACTGTCATGTTATATACCATTCCATGTGGAATTTCTTGCAGAATGCAATGAAACAACCTGGAGTGTAATATCTTCATTCCATCAAATGTTATAGCCAAAAAAACAAGAAAATGAAAATACAACTGTGATGTCACTTCCTCTTGTGATGTCACTTTCAGGGCATCATTTTCCCCTCTGCACTGTGCTACACTGTCATTAGCTACGCCCATCCTGCCCTCCCTTGCCCATTTCACCTTTCCCGTTGGTTACCAGCTCCAACGGGAGGCCAGTACTCTGGCAGCACATGTCGGAAGGCTCTGGCTCCCCTCTCCCTGTCACTCAGGCAGCATGTTACTCACTTTCCTGCCAGAGCGTGCTTTACAGCTGCTTTTCAGCAGCAATTGCTGGCAAAGCATGCATTCTGCCAGCACAAAGAGCCCATTGGATTGGGCTGCCCATTATATAGTGATAATTTGTATCCGGCTTATCTAATTTTGCTTCTTGTGGGTACAACGTATTTTGCACTGGTAAATTGTGTTCATGCCATGGCCAAACAAATGACTTGACTGTACTTAAAACCTGGGTCACCTATATTCACTGTAATCACACAGGATTTCAAGTCTGTGGCCTTCTTATTAAACAGATTCTCTTAGGCATGCACTGCCAAATGATGCACTGCCAAAGCGATCTATTGAGGACAAGTTTGTTTTGGAGCCTAGAGGACAGAAACTGTGCTAAGTAACAGACCCCTGGGCCAGTGGGGAGATTAGCATCTAGCCGAGTTGGAAAAGCCATAGACACTGCAGAAAAGACAGCATGTTTGATGCGTCCGCAACTTCTTTTACTCTACTGAAGGAAAAATTGTGCAGAATATGCATGATTTTTAATATTAACACTATGTGGCTGAAGACAGGTGCAGGATTGAAAGAGAAGTCACTGTGTGGTCATCACTCGTAAGCCTGGCTGTACAATTTGCATAATATATGCATATGCCTTTATGCTAATCTCTCCCATCTCCAAAGCTCCTACCAGTTCCCAGCTAATAGCAGTTGAGGGAACAATTTTAACTGGAAAAGCAGGCCCAGTCCCATCCAACTTTCCATCAGTGATGCAGTCGCAATGCAGCCCTAAAGTAAAGGAACAAATGTTCTCTTGCCTTGAGGAAGCCCCTGTGACTGTCCTACACACACACACACTGCAGGATGCTGCATATGCCCCATTGGCATGACTGCATTGGTGCTAGAAAGTTGGATAGGGTTGAGCCCACCATGAGTGGAGGCAGGGATACAACCACTCCCCCACCTCATGGAGTATCTTTGGTCTACATTTGTGTCCATTAAAGTTGTTGAACAAGAATAAAAAATTACTTTGAGAGTTCCAATCATGGAGTTCCAATGTAATGCATTGTTTGGCCCTTAAAGGGTGTTAATGTATATTTAATTCTTTAATCCACATTCACTTTAATCCACATTGGAGATGTGGGAGTTCTGCTGAGGCCCAGCTGCAGTTCTTGCATGTGCAAAAGTACTTGTCAGCACAACAAACTTCAAACATGCCCTGGTATCCACTGGGATTCTGTTCTGGACTCCCCTGTGGATACCTGAAACTGTGGATTGCCTTTTTAAAGACAGGAGAGCATCAGTGGTTTTGCTGCAACAAAGTTAAAAAAAAGAGATTTGTTTAATGTTCCCCTATTTTTTTTAATAGGTGTCCCAGTATCCATGGCATCTGTGGATAACTGAAACTGTGGATACCGAATCAGTGGATACCAGGGCATGCCTGTAGTGTGCATTTCAACCTAGCAGTGAATTACAAAGCAAATGGGACTTCCTGAGAAACCCTAATTTGAGACATGTATTTCCTATTTTAAAACCTGCTTCTAAGCAATGGGTATTTGTGCTTGGTGGTGATCTGTGCCATTGTGAGTCAATTTCACAGAAATATCAGCACCATTGTAGCGCATCCAAAACACTATTGCTCTTTAAAGAGATTGTTGAACTCTTGGGCCCAGACTTTTATTGTTAATGCAGTAAACATCTGTGTGAGTAAAAATAAGTGGGGAGAGAATAGGATGTCTTCCGTTGGGTAAGTTTTCTGTCTCTGAAGCCCTGCTGTCTGATCTCTAAACCTGTTCCAGGAAAAAATCAGACAACCAAATCCTCAGAGGCATAAAGCTAGATGGCCTTTTGGGTCACTTTGCATTTCTCTGCCTGCTAGAGAAGATGCGGGCAAAAGGAGCATTGCCTGTAATGAATGCCTTTCTCTGAGACCCAGCACAGACAGGGTTAAATCATTGGCAGGAAAATAAATGTTGAATTCGGAATCAGACTTCGCATTTGAGAACAAGCAGCTCAGAAGGGAATACAAGATTGATATCGAAGCATTAGACTTGATCTGGTCTGTGTTGCTCTCAAAGGATTTGATTTATATCAGAAGCGTCACAGCAGATATTGCCTAGGAAAAATATGTAGATATAATTTATTTTTTTGTGAGCGCAAAATACAATTGAAAAGGAAAAAAGCAGACCTGAGGCATTAATCTCGGATAGAGGCTGGCTTTGTGCTGCACAGAGCAATTTCAAGGCTGAAGCATTCATAGAACCCTCTAAAGTGTGCCTTCCAGAAGGAAGAAAATGACAGGAGCCAGGATGAAACTTTTTGCAAAATATGTCTTTAGCCAGCAATTAATCTGTGGTACTCCTTGCCACAAGATGTAGTGATGGCATCTGGCCTGGATACCTTTAAAAAGGAGATTGGACAAATTTCTGGAAGAAAGTCCTTCACAGGTTACAAGCCATGATGGATAAGTGCGACCTTCTGGTTTTAGAAGTAGGCTACCTCAGAATGCTGTTCGCAAGGGAGTAGGAAAATGATGTAGGTATCTTGGGCTCCCTGAAGTATACTCCCTTTTTTAAAAATTGTTTTTATTAATTTTTAAGAAAAGAGATGGGATAGGGTTACAGAAAACAAAGGAATGGGTTAAACAAAGATAAACACATTAGGTAAATACCTTGCAATGCATCATAATATCTTAAAAATATCATCAATCCAATTAAAAATATCATTTCTAAGGTTATCTATTTCATACTCAATATATCCAAAATCTTCTTTACTTATAAATTATAAAATATCTTAATATCCAACATTGAACTATGTAATCAGTACTAATCTTTTATTACTTTACAATTCAAGTATACTCCCTGAGGCATCTACTGAACCACTAGAAGCTGGAATAGACGGGCCATTGGCCTAATCCAGTGGGGCTCTTCTTATTTCTTAACTGGCAGCATTCCTTGAGGCTGGCCATTTTCACATTGCTGGAGCATTTCTGAGGATAAGCCTACAAAAATTCTGGTCATATCCGTAGAACAACCTTCTTTCAAAATCTCCTATTCCAGTGTAGTCATGCACCCGGTTCTCACCGGTTCCCGAGAACCGGTTTCTAAATGAGCTGGCCCTGCCCACAGCAGCTGGCCTGCCAGTGCTGTCATGCAGCTGGAACGGCGTTCCGGTTGTTACAATTAGTGGACTCTGCCCACTTAACTCATTGCTGGCTCCTTGCTTTTTTTGCTTCGGGTTTTTTTTGCTCCGTTTTTTTTGCTTTGCACTTCGTGTTGGTGTGTGTTTTTTTTGCTTTGCACTTCGTGTTGGTGTGTGTGTTTTTTGCTTTGCACTTCGTGGGTTTTTTTTGTGTGGCTCCATTTGTTAATTGGACCAGAAAACAGGGCCATTTCCCGCCCATTTGAATTTGAATTTCAATTGCAAGCAGAGGCAAATCTAAGGGAGGGCAAAGCTCTTAAGTTTTGAAAGAAGCGTTACCTTGCAGTGGAATCACTCCTCTCCTGCACCATTTTAGCCAATCCTCACAGGGAAAAGCAACATCTTGGCGTTGCTTACTGGCTACAGCAGCAAGGGAGAGGAGCAGTGGTGACATGGAGGGGAAAGGCACGGGAACGTGCATTCCGGAACCTAACCTTAGGGCTGGCTCCGCCCACTCATCGCTGGCTTTGTTTTTTGTTGTTGTTTGCTCCGTCCCCCAGCCTCTCTGTTAAGTGCTCCTAGAAATGCAGACCTCTCTCCCCCCCTTGCAGGATCGCCCCCCCCCAGCCTCTCTGTTAAGTGCTCCTAGAAATGCAGACCTCCCTCTCCCCCTTGCAGGATTGCCCCCCAGCCTCTCCTTTAAGTGCTCCTAGAAATGCAGACCTCCCTCCCTCCTTGCAGGATCGCCCCCAGCCTCGCCTTTAAGTGCTCCTAGAAATGCCTTTCCTTTCAGACTTCCCTTGCAGGATCATTGTGCATGAAGAGATTTTGTGTGAGCACAGAGCTTAGCATTGCTGCACTTCCTTGTAGCCTGCAATTCACTATATCGATCTTTGTGGAAGTTGATTTTCCCTGTGTTTGGAACTGTGGTGAGTTCTCTAGAAAAGTGTAAAGGGAAGATGTACACGTAGTTGTTGTTCTTTGTGGGTGTCATGAAATTGTGGTCTTATGTGAACCTGGTTAGTTGGGAGAGAACTACTCAAGTGTAAATGGCTCAGGTGGGGGTGATTAGTTCATTGATATAAAGTTAAAAGCCTCAGGGAACAGACCCCTTTGGCTGCTCTCAGGGAAGGTTAGCCTCACTATGTGCTGTGGAAGCTGGTTGTAGTCAGTCAGTAAGGTAAAAATCCTATAGGATTTTTTGTTGTTGTTTTTGTCCTTTGAGTTCCTCTCAGTTAAGTTATAAACAAAGGGGTTGATTATTGTCATTTTAATATTCAGGTTTTATGGTACAGAGCCTCTGTAGTTTATTTATAACTCTTAATATATGTCAATAAAATTGGGTTTTTTACTTCTGTTATTTGGCTTTCTTTTAAGAGGGGTTTTTGCCCAGGAGCTCCCTTTGTTGTGTTGAGCCTGGGCTGGTGGCAGCAGCAGCTACACCTGAGGAGGGGAGTTACACCCCCCCTCAATAGGTTAACTAGATTTCCTCCCACAAGGTTTGTTGCTTTTATTGCTGGAATCTTAAATGATGTGGGTACTACTTTAAAGCAACATTATTTGACATAGTGAAGCACGAGATTTCTCCTGTCTCTCTTGAGAAGCAAGAAATTTCTTGTGAATATGAGACATAGTCTGTGACCATTCATAGGTCTACTAAAATGACATGCAGCATCCTGTTGGTCTGGATGGCATAAAATGAAGCTTGAACTGGGGATACTGTGGACTAGTAACTTGCAAAGTGGATCACTATATGATTAGATGTAAATCCAAGTAGGAATCATAGTTCAGTATGATGGTTTCTGTGAATTAAGCTGTTGTTAAAGGCTGGTTTTCCCTCCTGCCAACTCTAAAGTTTGCACAGCGTTGATTACCCAGCGCAGTTATTTACAGGTGATAATTATTATTAATTGGGCATGATCCAGTGTAATTTAAGTGCTTTTACATTGCATTGATTTTGAGTAGTCAAACATGTGCTTAACTCTCCCTCCAGTTGAAATCCTAAGACATAAAGACTGATCTAAACTGTTTACTCAGAAGTCAGCCCCATTATTTTCAGTTGGATCTTCCAAAAAGACAGGCTTATACTTGCAGACTTATGCATATATTGCTGAATGGCTTACTCTTTAGAAAGTGTGTTTAGAATTTCAGCCTTGAGAACTATTGGCTGAATTCTGCCCATAATTGTAAAGATTTCCTGTGTCATTGCATTCCTCCTACCTCCAAATCACTGACAGTATGATGGGTTTAGAAGACCTTGTGTACATTCTGAGAACTCTTTAGAGTATGGTCAGGCACACACAGCCCAAAAGAATTAGATTGGGAAGAGCTGACGTCCCCCTTCTCAGGCCTTCTTAACATGCTCTGAGAGTGATCTGGAATAGTTTGGGAATTGTTGGGTCTGCTTGATGACATCACTTCCTGTCATGACATCACTTCCGGTGGGCGGACCCCAACAAGTGCCAATCAAAAGTGAGTTCCTGTTCCTAAATCATTTGAATGACACCACTGCTTATGATGTCACTTCCGGTGGGCGGACCACAACAAGTGCCAATCAAAAGTGAGAACCTGTTTCTAAATCATTTGAATGACACCACTGTCCTATTCCCCCTGAACTTGACACCAAACTTTGAAAAGTGGTGGGTCTCTTTCCAATATCAGTATAAAACACCTGTTTGAGTCCACAAAGTCTGAAACAAAATAAGGACCGTTCTCATACAAATGCTAAAAATCTCAGTTTATGAATATGACAGAAGAGCAGTGCAAACCATCTGCTACTAAGCATCTGGTCAACGTTGGACCAATTCCATGTCAGGCAAGTGCGCCATCTTCACAGTCTCTTTCATGCTTTTCATGACAACGTTTTTTATTCCACAGCGCCTTTTTGTTTCCAAAACTGACTTACTGACAAATCTCTTTAGAACTACACTTGCTGTTTTCCTAATGACTAATCTCTTGGAATTGGTGTTACACGATCAATCCTACTTAGCTATTTTTGGACTTTCTCACACATGGCTATTCTTTGTCCCTGCAAAATGATCTCTCTGAATTGAATGAAGAAACTCATAGAAAGAGGTTGCAATCCTATGCTCACTTTCCTGGGAGTAAACCCCACTAAACACAATGGGACCTACTTCTGAGTAGACACACATAGGAGTGTGCTCTAAGAAGTGGTAAAGGGCATTATTCAATTGGGCAGGTGGGGAAGCTCACAAATATGGAAGCCTACAGGGTATTGTATTGAAATGTGCACTACATTTATGGGAAATGTGGTTCCATGTTCTTGTACATTTGGTCTGGACGTAAGACTAGCCACAAACAAAATATTACACGGATTTTTGACTCACCTGCGTTGTCAACCCTTTCTCATCAGCAATCTTGAAAAAATACCTAAAATATTTTTTGACACATATCCATTAAACAATAGCAAGGGAATTCTGCAGATGACAGTTGAATAACAGGGGGCACTGACTTTTTGAGAGGGAAATGGATCCCCTCTCCTGGGTTTCCTTGCCAAAGCAAACATGGAAAGAAGAGAATAACTTGCAAAGGATTTTGGGTGAGGCTGCTTAACCTTTTCCCAACCTTTGGTTCTGCCATAAAAATATTTTTTCTGTCAGTTTGCTCTCTTCCAGCCTCCTCTCTCCCTTTGCTCCTTCCCTGTTTTGTGTTTTCTCTCCTCTGTCAAGGAAAAGGGCTGTAGGTCATTGCTAGGATACCTGCTTTGCAAGCAGAAACCCCCAATTTTGATTTCTGGCAACTCCAGGTAGGGTAGGGGAAAAACCTGGGAGAGCCACTGACAATCAGTGCCAATCCTATTGAGCTAGATGGGCCAGTGGTCTGACTCAGCAAAAGGTAAACATCCCTCAAATGGTTATACACCGACTGAGATGTTCATGGCCAGAATGTCCAATAGTCCAATTAAAAGTGTCCAGGTTCATGATCCAACAGAGTACCTTTCCACGACAGCAGTCAAGCCCAGACATGTTGAATTGCGCTACTCAAATGTTTATTTGCAATTGGTATAACCTGCAGGTACAGAAAAGTCAAGATACCACTTCTCCGGAACAGCCTGGTCACAGCGGCATTCCTACGTGGGGGGGGATGCTTAAGTGGTGCAGGAACCTGAGCTCCTGTGTAACATGGCCCCTTGCCTCCACAGCGATTCACTGCTCAAAGAGCCAGCTCAGAGACTGCTCTCTGAGCTGCAAATGGCTCTGGAGGAGAGGCGGAGGGGCCGCATAATGCAGGAGCTCAGGCTCCTGCAACACGTAGTGTTCTCCCCTCTGTAGGAATGCCACTGCCCAGCCAGAAGGCTATCAGAAGTGCTTAATTTAGAGCCCAAGCCTATGCATGTCTTCTCAGAAGTAAATTCCACTATAATGAACGATGTTTACTCCCAGTTAAGTGTGGATAGGATTGCAGCCTCAGGCAGAAGACTGGGAGAGGCAGTAAACTGATAGGAGGCTAGCAGAAAAGGCAACAGGAAGAAGAGTCCCTCCCCTCCCCCACTTACCCTTTCTCTGCCTGCTGTTTCCGATACACTGATTTTGAAGATACGCTGTCAAAAGAGGAGGTAAGAAGGCAGCTCGGCAATGGTAATTGTGAGATGAGGTATTGGCATGCTCACAAAAGCACCTAGAGCAGTGGTTCCCAAACTGTGGGTCAGGACCCACCAGTGGGTCACAAGCCAATTTCAGGTGGGTCGCGAAGCACCTCGAGCAGCCATATTGAAAAAATGGGAAGATGGAATGCTGGGAAGGGGGAGGGATATGTGGTTGTTTTCCTTGTGTCAAGGTGTAAATTGGCTTTTTTAATTTCTGATTTACTTTGCTATTGGAAAATGGCTGAGAAATAACCCAACTTATTGCTGCATTCTCAGGAAAGCAGCAGGCTCTGGCTCTGGCTCTGGCTCTGGCGGAAGAATGACGGCACTTCCAGCCATGACAACACTTCCAGTGGGTCCTTGACAGATTGTCACTCTAAAAAGTGTGCCGCTGTGCTAAAATGTTTGAGAACTATTGACATAGAGGCACATGGGAATTCGGTCGCCTCAGCATGTACAGTACTCAAATTCCTGCTCGGCCTGCCTTTCTGCTCACCAGGCCTTCACCAACTCCATTTTTGCATGATCTCCACAACTGCAGGAATGGGAACATACATTTGCTGAGGAGATGCATGGTTCCTCCATAAGACAGAGCTAAAATAAAACCGTATAATGATGCTAGTTCTAATGGGCTAACTATTGTGCCAGAATGTGAGAGAGACACAGCGCTGAGTCTAATATTTGGTGTATTCTAGATCAGCTTTGTATGCGAGTATGTTTGATTTTCTTTTGAGGGGAGACATCAGTCGTGTGTGGACATTTCTTTTGTCCCTGCCACAAGGCAGTGGATCTTAAAAGCCGTTTCAACATTTGTTTCAGTTGGGTAGGATTTTATGAACTAGAACATTTCAAAACAGTTACTCATTTTTCTAAAAAGTATAGGTTAACAGTAGACATATTTTGGGTCAAGCAACCAATACCAATAAAAGCAATAAAAAAATATGTGAAATCTTTCATTTGAACAACCTCTGCAGCTTTCAAGTTGTTGCCGAAGTGCATCCGAAAGTGTCAGGTCACAAGGGCAAGAGCTTGGCCAATTGTCCTCTTGAGTTCAATAACTGAACTTTCTCTCCTCACATAATACACTTTAGATACAAGCTCCAGGGAGACTGTTCACAATACAATAAAGAACTGCCTTTCATGGGGTGTCATCATATGCCTCACAATTTGAATCAGGTCTTTCCTGACAAATGAGCAAAAATTACGTGTGAGACAAAGAGCCCAATCTTATCCCTCACCATTTTCCACCATGAAGCCAGACTGGCACATGCGCACTGCATGCTTTTGGTGGTGGTGGGGAATCAGACAGCCAATGAGGGATAAGCAGCAGCGGCATTCAGCCGGTACGCTGGGCGGGACTTACCTTTGACCGGCAGCCCGCCCGTTGCGTAACGGCATGTTCCCCTGCTTGAAAGCGGCGGAACGCGCCGTTACACAACGGGCAGGCTGCCGGTCAAAGGTAAGTCCCGCCCAGCGTACCAGCTGAATGCCACCGCTGGGGATAAGTAAAAACACCCTAAATACATTTCATAAGTTGCTCCTGCCAGTTTCTTAGCTCTTCCATGGGGTGGGGGAGGACGACATGCTTCATTACAAACATTATGCTTAGAAGTATTACCATTTCGATAGCTATCACTTTCTCAGATAAATTCTGGAAGTTGAGCAATTCACAATGGACCGTCCTTGTTTATATCTGGTCACTAGCTAAATCATCATTAAATCATCTGTTTTTTCTGTAATATGAATTCCTATATAGCTTTCTGGTTTTAATGACCACTTTAAACTATGCTGATGCGATGTTTCTTGCCTAATAGTCTCATTTATTTTGAGTCCCAATAATTTGTTTTTAGCCTTTCTAATCTATATTCTGATATTGGCCCATTTTGTATTATTTCTTTATCCAAAGATTCCCGAGGGTTATTTAGAGGCAGCGTGATGCCTAACACACATAACTAATGAATAACTAACACACAAGACAATTTTGAAATACTCATTGCCTATCTGCATTGCATTCTCATTACATTAATGCCAATAAAGATTCAGTACTTATGAACAAGGCAGAGACTGATTAGTCTTTATGTGTTCCTTTCGTTAATTTAATCCTATCTAATAATTGTCCATTTATTTTTTACTTTGCTTCTGGTTCTGTATATATTGCTTTGACACAATCTAACAGCACAATCCTATTCAGCCTTTAGGACAGTGGATCTTGTGCCAAAGTTGCAATAGAAATGGCATGCCACTGCCGCGCACATCAGAGCCACTGATGCAAATGGTTGGCAACTCTGTGTACCTGCCAGCAATGCACCAGCCTGCACTAGACAAGGTAAGGCGGGGGAGGACGCAGGTTATGGACAGTTTAGGAGAGGGCAGGGGAGGTTTGGGGTAGGGATGGGAGAAGACAGGGCAGTTTGGGGTGAAAGGTGGATCCTGGCAGCAATGGCATGCACCAGGGTGCTAATCCTCCTTTGCTACCTAACACGCTCCCTTCGTCTCCTCAGACCTAAATAGTGGGCATAAGTCTGGGAAAACCCATTGCTGACCATGAAGTTTTCCAGGACATAAGGAAAAGGTTTTTTACTTACCTTTCAATGCCCCCCCCAACCATAACATGCAGCACAGACTCCATTGGCACAGCTGCATGCCATGGACTGGCAAGGGATAAGACTGGGCTGTAAGGAATGCTCATTGCTACTTTTTAAAAATAAAAAAATGCCATTCCAAATTATCAAAGGCTGTCATATAGAAACATTCCAATTTTTGAACTTCTGTGCAATCGTTTAAAATGGATCAAACAGCCCAAAATGGATTGGACAGCCCAATCCTGAGCTGAATCCCCCAGGTAAGGGTGCAGGGCAGGGGATGAGTCTCCTCGCCTATGCACCAACTATTTAGCCTGCACAGAAGCAAGGGCCTCTGTGTTGGGCCGATTGGCCTGACACAGAGCTCTGGATCCCGCAAGCAAAGATCTTCGCAGTTCCCACCCCCCTTCTGCCCCATCCCCACCCAGGAACACCAACCCAACACTGCCCCACCCAAAAGGAGCGCAATGCCAGTGAGGGGTAAACACACCACTCATGAGCTTGCATTGATATCTCCAGGTGGTGTGGGCTGGTGTTAGAACAATGCAGGCAGTAAGGCCTTACCGCCGGCATTTGGCATACCTTATGCCACATTTGCTGTTGGGCCATATAATATCCAAACCACTGTCTCCGGGCTGAGTGGCCCCAATTTGGGCCGCTCCTGGCCACATGGACTTGTGCCTGCAATTTTGCAGGTGCAGGTCTGGGCAGTCCCATAGGGCTAACTGCGGCTTACCCCAGGCCAAGGGAAAAATATCCCCTTACCCACACTGATCTGCTGCTGCCTCCTAACAGCGTTAGGATGCAGTTCAAGTAAGTTGGCCTGCCTATTCCAGTGCAGGTTAGAATTGCACCCTGTGTGTGTGTACGTGTGCTGTGCTTGCACATGCATGCAAAGACAGTTCATTTTAAAAATACAGCAAGCGAGCTCATTTTTAGGAGAAAGATTGAAAAATTGCAATGGCTACTTTTTTAAATTTATAGATATTAATATTCTTTTCAACACCAGCATTCTTACTCAAATTCATTTATAGGTCCAGTCTGGTATGGCTCACCAGCCATTAATCAAAGGCTTGGAGCTGAAGCTGTGAAAGTTAAGATAAATTAAAAGGCCCTTTATTTATGGTACAAAAAAAATCCTTTCGTTCCTTTTCAACAATTCAACTACATTCCCTAATATAAGATGACTTTGAGAGAAAAAAAATTCATTAACCAATACAGCACTTACATTTGCATTTGTTTTTATCACACAGTTACCAAAGGAATTTTTCTGCACATGTTGCAAAGGAAAAGTGCCTGGGTCGCCAGAGCATGTGATATGGAAATTGTACCTATGGTGGTGCATTCAGGTACTGTATATCAAGGCATATGATTGTGTGAATTAGTCCAATAATCTAATGGGATATCACTCTTGCAAGAGTCTACCAGCAGAAGACCCACAGCGCAATCCTATACCCCCCATGCGCAGGCGCTAAGCTCTTGCACCAGCTGAACACTGTTGCAAACGTGCCGTCAAGCGCATCCGCGTCTGTGCTGTGGCGCTGGACCGGCACGAGCAGCAGTGCCGGTGCTCGGGTGCCGCCACGACCATCGGCAGTGCTGGCCATGCACCAGTCAAGTGTTGGTGTCACAGTCGGCGCAGGGCCTTCACAAAGGCATTCCAGAGGCATTCCGGGGGCATAACTGGGCAGTGCAGTGGGCAGAGATAGCAGTTGTGATGCAGGATGGCCATAGTGCCGTATCCTAAAGCCCGTCCCCGGCCATGGTGGCTCCGATTCAGGCCGCTTCTGTCCACGTTCCTCAGATCCGAGCAGGCCCATAGGGGTGACCGGGGCTTACATAGGTGCAAAGGGAAAACCTCTCCTTGTCCTGGACGTTGCTGCTGCTGCCTCCTCATGGGCTTTAGGATACAGCCCTGCTATGTCGGCCTTACTAGGCCGGCATAGTATAGGATTGTGCTCCTAGCTGTTCTAAGAATCGAGAATGAATGGATAGAATGAACTCATCACTGGCTTCTGGTGTTGTGTGAGAGAGAAAAGAATATCATTCTATCTACTTTATCAAGTCCATGCATAATGTTGTACATCTCAATATGTTCCTCCTCAGGCGACTGAGAGCAGCTAACAGTGGTGCTGGAAGAGCTTAATTCTCATGGGAACTAGATAAAAAGCTTCTTGCACATCTGGGCTGCAGGCCTTATGTTTTATTGGAAAATTTCTTATTGGTGATGGGGGAAAGCAGAGTAAAGCAAGCAGCGGATTTTCCCCCTTAGGGCATCACCTCATGGGAACCTCCCTCACCCAGACTGACTGCTATTAACAAAAGACACATGAGGCAGAAGCTTGGTAAAGATGCAGAAAGAAAGGTTTACTCACAGTTCCATCCAGTGCATATCTACAGTGTCTAATTAGGATCAGAGGCAGTGGTGGGATTCAAATAAATTAACAACCGGTTCTATATCCTTCAGGGCGGCCTTCAGGGCCATCCGCTGCCTTTCTTCCCTCTCCCAACCTAAAATTAGCAACCGGTTCTGCAGAATTTCTGGTGAACTGGCTGAATTGCACCACTGATCAGAGGTACATCTAACACTTGGAAGGCAATGCCCTTCAGCTGCATCGCCGTGCAGGGAGGTGTGCTTAAGATGGCGGGGGCATCAGAGCCCTTGGTCTGCACATCTTATCAAGTCAGTGGTCAGAAGACAAAAGGGGCATGCTCAGAGGAGAAGGGAAAGAAATAAGGTCAAGGATCTGAGTTTAAGCAACATTGTTTAAGGAGAGTGTTGTTATGGGTATGGGACCAATTGAGATATAAGATATATGCTAAAATTCCAAGATGGATTAGACCGTTGGAGATTGGGACTAAATCAGAATGGTTTAGAGAAGATCAAAATACAACTTATGCAGAATTAATTGACGGAAGTAATAAAATGTTGTCTAAGGAACAATTGGAATATAAAGGCATAATTTTAGATTGGTGGTCAATAATACAAATTAATTCAAGGTTGAAAGAAGATAATAAGCTAGGGATTTACCAGACTGAAATTGAATTTGATAAAGAATTTTTGGGGGAGAAAGATAAATTTATAAAAAGAATGTACTTAACCCTGTTGAATATGAAAATGGAGGATGAAGTAATAAAAGAAGCAATGATTAAATGGGTTAAGAATTTTGGATATACCATACCTTTAGATGAATGGGGAAAAGTCTGGAAAAATAATATTAAATTGACTAGAGCTATATCTTATAGAGAAAATGTATATAAGATGTTTTATAGATGGCATATTACTCCTGAAAAAATTTCTAAGATGTACAAAAACTCTTCTAACAAATGCTGGAAATGTAAAAATGTTGAAGGGATATAGTATCATATGTGGTGGACTTGCTCAAAAGCGAAATTTTTTTGGCATAGTATACATGAAATGTTACAGGAGATTTTACAGTGTGTAATTCCTTTTAAACCAGAATTATTTTTGTTAAATATTGTATCAGATATTCAAGATATAGCCAAAAAGTATATTACTATACATGTTGTAACAGCAGCAAGATTATTATTTGCACAATTGTGGAAAGATGAAAATGTGCCAAGCCAGGAACAAGTAATAGGGAAAACCTATGAAGTGGCAGAGATGGATATTCTAACTGAGAGACTGCGTGAAAGAAAGGTGGAAAGAAATGGTCTTCAATGGAAGCCTTTTTATGATTGGATGGATCTAAATTGCTAGCAAATGTTTTGAAAATATATATTTAGAAGAATGTAACTAGATGTGTTAATGTAAGCTATGCATGATGTTTTCAGAAGTTTTAAAACTGTTTATTAGAATTGAAATATGTTGATTGATAGAGACATACTGCAATGGTACCTTGTGTGTAAACCTGTGTGTTTCCCCCCCCTATGTCTTTCTGTATCCTTACCCGTATCTTTAAAATAAAATTTATATATATATATATAAAGGCTACACCCAGTACTGTCATTCAGTAATGATCAGACGGAACGCGAGGCGGGACTTACCCCTTGATTGACAGGGAGCCCGTGACGCGTCGCCACCTGCCTTTCCGCCGCGGGGGCTTCTTCCGGGTGGCGCGCCCCTCCGCGGCCCTCCTCAGCACCCAGCGCACCCCCCAGGCAAGCGGGCACCCCCTCCGAAGCCAGGGGTGCCCGCACGGCGCTCGGCAAGGTCGTGACGCGTCATCAACGAGCAGCCAATCAGGCGGTAAGTCCTGCCTCGCGTTCCGTCTGATCATTACTGAATGACACTACTGGCTACACCCCTGTAGGAATCACAGAGAGGACAGGTAAGAAGGGTCTAGGTCACAGGACATCACATTTTCCCCTTTTGGTCAGTAGACTGCCCCCTCTAGACAGCAGACGGAGTTGTGCCAACTCCAACACGTTTAACACCCAATCAATAAACATTGCAGCCCTACTTGCAGGTTTTGTAAAAGGGGCAGCCTAATCCTAACCTGTGCTGGAATAGGAAGGCCAGCCAGCCTGCCCCATATCCAGCACAGGGTTGGGGCTGGAGGCAGTGCAACTTGGGGTAACATGGGGCTGGCTGCAGTGCAACTTGCAGTGGTTCTCAAACATGTTAGCACTGTGACCCACTTTTTAGAATGACAATCTGTCCAGGACCCACCAAAAGTGATGTCATGGCTGGAAGTGCTTTCATTCTGACGCCAGAGCCTGCTGCTTTCCTGAGAATGCAGCAATAAACTGAGTTATTTCTCAGTCATTTTCCAATAGCAAAGTGAATTAAAAAGAGAAAAAAAACCTATTTACAACCTTGACGCAAGGAAAACAACCACGCAGTCCTCCCCCTTTCCAGCATCCCATCTTCCCGTATTTTCAATATGGCTGCTCTAGGTGCTTCGTGACCCACCTGAAATTGGCTTGCGACCCACTAGCGGGTCCTGACCCACGGTTTGGGGACACCTGGGGTAAGGGGGAATTTATCCCCCCGTGTCACCCCACAGCCTCCCCAATAGGGCTACTCAGATCTGTGCCAGCAAAATCAACCAGGCCACAAACAAGGGTTAGGATCTGGTCTAAGTGCCAGAGGCCAGTACCACCTACCCCTCCCTGGTGGGTCCCTCCATCGTTCCACCCACCCTGCCCCAATCTGCCTTTTCTCCACTATCCCTAACCTCCCACACCAGCTCCCTCAGCTGGTCTTACCTGAGCATCGCAGGTCCAGGAAGTGGCCCAAGAAGGCCCGCAACTCCTCAGGAAGCACAAACGTGTCTTATGGCTTGTGCTGTCCGACAGAGTGCTTAGGATTGCGCTCTCAGTGACTTCTCAAAGTGCAACCCTGACACCAAAGTTACATCCTGCTTCCAATATATGAAATACATTTCTTATTTACCTTTGTGCCCTTCAGTCCATCGGGTGTGGATTACTTTCACCTCAGTTAATTAAATCTTGCCTAATGAGTGTACGTTAACAGTGATTATGCAGCTGCGAGTAAGCTAGATGGAAATTCCTTGTTATTAACATCTGTTGAGGAGATATTGTGAAAACCTACTCAGCATGATAGTGTTGGCCAAAAAGAGAAGTAATGGCAAAAAAAAAAAAAAAAAAAAGAACTTCTTCAGTCAAGAAAGGAAAGTGATGATTATGACACGAAACAAAAATTCAAAAGCTTTTTGAGGCTCCATTGCGCTACCATTACATGGTCTAAACAGATTGTTACGAATAGATTTCATAGAGTTTGCCATGTGTCAGATTGCAATTTGTCATATCAGTGACTGGCATTTTGTCAAGTGTTAATATTTGTTATCAAAATGTGATAGGCCGCCCTTTCCTTTGAACATTTTGTCATTTTTCTTGCCCCAATTCTTTGCAGAGGAAACTGCACCCTTTCAAAGGAAAAAAATATTCAGAAAGAGGAGACAAATAATACCGTTACATACCTCTGTCCATTCAGGCTGTGATGCTTTCAAATTATATCCTGTAGTACAGCAATTATCCACTCAAAGCCCATTTATGTTTGGTACAATTATTCACTAACAGTCCAATCCGATTCGGAGGCTGCACTGGTGTCACACCATGTCCATCCCATCCTAAGCCCGTCTTTGCAAAGCCACACCAACAGCAAACTGACACAGCACAACAAAGGCCAAAGGCCAAGCCTGCCCTGGCAGAACAGTGCTGCTGCTGCCTTTTTCCCAGTTCTCCCCAGCATCCATGGAAACACAAATACAGCTTATTACCCATGAAGCTCATCATTGCTGTGACATAGGATTGCCATCGCCATGACATCATCTGTGTGTCTCTGTGTGTCATCACTGTGAAGTCAGCAAGTCACTGGTGAGACATCTGTGCATTATCGCCATGAAGTTGCCATTTTATCCATGTGACATCCATGTCACCATCTGACCCAGGGGGGCTTGCAATCGCAACCAGAAGCATTTTGGAGATGCAGGGAGGCCCACTAAGGGGTCCGCAGGCTCCCCACACCCCTTGGAAGGCCAGCTCGACCCCCAGTAAGTCGCACAAAATGCAAGCTTTCCCCAGCGCCAACACTGCATCCTCCACCCCCAGGGCAAACACTTACAGGGAGAGTTTGAGAACCTCTGATATACAGGCATGCCCCAGTATCCACTGATTCGGTATCCACAGTTTCAGTAATTTTTTTAAACTTGCTGCAGCAAAATTACTCCCCTATCTTTAAAAGGCGTCCCCATTAGCCATTGTTTCAGGTACCCACAGTGGGGTCTGGAATGGAACCTCAGCGGATACTGGAGCATGCCTGTATATCAGTCTCTTGCAAAGCAAGGTGTCACACTCAAGCATTCTCCTGGAAGGAGGTATCACCCATTTCTCCCATCTCCCAGCCTAATACCTTTCCCCATACACAAAAAAAAGAATTGCCATGGATAACAGGAGTTGTCCCGTTGAGAGCCAACTAGGCTTCTCCAACAACAACTGTATTTGTCCAAATAACCTGAACAATTATTTCAATCATTACTTAACTGGGGGACAGAAGGGCCTGTGGGCGGGCCCGCCGGGGAGGGTGATGGTGTCAGGATCTGGCACTAAGGCAGGATCCTAGCCCCCAATTTCAGCAGTGCAAATCTAAGTATCCCCATTCAAGCTGCTGCCGCATTACCTGGGAGAAAGGGAATAGATTCCCCTTGCCGCAGGTTGCACCACAGCCAGTCCCACCCCTTATCACTGCATTTTGCTCATGATCTCCCTGCATCTCCTTGTCTTTTATACCCCCAACAAACACTTCTTTGTTTGCATCGACCTCTCAGGCCCAAACCATATGTGTAGTTATTCTGTGGGAAAATGCATCCATGAGTCACACTGGTGGGTTTTGACCCATGTGGGATGTGCAGCCACACCTTCAGTGCAATCCAGAGCTTTTTTCAAGGCACAAACCATGCCAATCTCCCTGGCATGGCTGCCAATCATCCCTCCACAAACGTCCTGGGTCTGCAGAAATCCCAGCTGCATGTGCTCACCAAAATGGGCAAGTCTTTGGGGTTTTAACCTTCTCACGGCAGGATACTTCCTGGTTTGGCATATATTGTACACTGGATTCCCTGCCCAAACTTTCACAGGAGACTTTTTTCCCCACACTTTCCCCAGATGGTTTCTGCAGTTCTGTTGTTCAGTGAAGGAAGCAGCGTTCCCCCAAAGAGAAACTCTTTTTGAAAAAAGGGGCTCCCTTCCCTGATTCAAAGCAGGATATTTCCCCCAGAAACAATACAGTACACGTTAATTTTTGGGGAACTGATTGGGCAGTTTCCCAGGACCACCTTCCTGTTCAGAACCAGGAAAGGGAGTTATTGAGGGCGCAATCCTATACGGTGCTAGAATGGCGAGACTGGCCGTCCAATGCCATATCCCAATACAGTATAGGGGAGGCTGGAGCCTACAGTAAGGGAGCACACATTCCCTTGCTGTAGGGAGGCTCTAGCCTCCCCTATGCGCTCCTTGGATCTGCTTCTGCTAAACAGCAGGCGCAACCCTGAGGAGACTGCATGGCCCAAATCGGGGCCGCGCAGCCTCCCAATCAGGCTTAGGATGCAGCCTTACAGCCACCTCCTAGGCCTGTCCACATCCCACCCTCCCTCTGCCCACAATCTCCCTCCCCCCCCACCAATCCATGTCCCGGTACAAAACGGAGCCTCCCTCGCGCCAGCTGGCTTCGGTCGGCATGAGAGAGGCTCAGCGCAGGGACAGCAGGACCGGCATTGCCTGCAGCGCCAGTCCTGCTGCTCTAGTACCAACGCAGGAGTGCCGATCAGCGCCCCCACATCGAAGCTAGTGATATCATGCTGACCCTATGACATAATGTCGGTGCGACGTGCTGTACAGGACTGTGCTGTCCGTATCTGGAAGCAATCACTTCAATAGCTCAAGTGCAAATCATTTGCACCCATCAAGGGGCAGGTCAAGCACACCTCTTCCTGACCTGTACAATTTCTGAGACCTGTAACATGCTCTGTATCATCTCAGGGGGGAAACTCCACATCAAATTGGTCACTGCCTTCACTACAATTTTGACTGCCTGTAGACACCTATATATTTTAAGACAAGGTATTGATTATTTCTTGTTCAGGACCTTCTGCTGGGCAATCCACAGCTGACCTGACCTGACCCTGACCTGACCTATGGCTGGCAAATGGTGTTGTCCAATGGTAGAGCATCTGTTTTGTAGGCAGAATGTCCCAGGATCAACTCTCCATTACAGAAGAGGATGTCAGGTCGCTGGGCTGGGAAGATTAATTAAATCAGAGGTCCATAACCTTTCATGTCTCACGCACCTCCAGGAGAATTTCAAACTGCTAGTGCATCTTCTCCCCCCAATTTTTTAAAATCATTATCATTTGCTATTTTCCTGAAATTGCACTGAACTTCTATGGCAAAATGTAGAACTTCAACAACATTAAATTTGAACTATAGAAAAAAAAAGAGTATGTATCAAGGCAAAACATGTTCTTAATTCTGGAAACATTTCATGCACCCTCTGGACCCCTTTCATGTACCCCCTAGGCTAGGGGTGCAGGTCACACAGGTTAAGGTACCCTGATCTAAATCCACAGAATGTCACTACCAAATTGGGCAGAGAACACTGGGCTGGATAGATCTACTATCTTAACACCGTGTAAAGTGCATACATGTGAACAGTTCAAGGCACAAAATATTTACTGCTTTGGAAAATTAATATAAATTCTCTGCCAATCACCCAGTCTGTTTCTGTTCATTTGTATTTCTGCCTAAAAAGAAGGTATTCTAGCATTGCTTGTGCTGATATGCTCTTACAGCATAATTTCTTTGCTAGCACAGTACAGTACTAAAAGGTAAATTAAAAATGACATTTCCAAACAAATCAGAAGAGGGCGAGTGCTGACTGCAGGCTATTGTGAACTTTAAAGAAAACACTTCAACTCCCCAGGGTTTCAGTGCATTGTGCCTATGTTTTGAAGAACTGCCTCAATCATTCCCCTTGAGCAAGAATAAACTGGCTCTCTATTCCCTATGGAAAAACCCAGGCAGCCGAGAGTAGCAGATTCACCACTTCCCGTATCCGAGTGCCTTTGTGACCGTGTTCCTTCCTGATTCACACCATCCCGGGCCGGTCCCTCTTGCTGTTCTGCAACCCAACAGCCTTTGCTGAACAACGGCTTTCTTCTCAGCCCTTTCACTCTCAGTCAGCTGCACGGCCAGTCAGTCACATGGTCATCCTTTTAATGACATAAGACCAATGGATCACCGTCCCTGAATCCATTAATAGAAACAGCCTCAAGAACTGCACATGGCTCGCCCTGGGCCACAACTTTCATTTTGCTGCAGACAGCATCTTGCGGAGGGGTCACTACTGAGCTGCACGGGAATCTGCACAATTATGTATACACTTCTGTTTCTCCTCTGAACTAATCCATTGCAGACAAGGGCATGCTTGTTTTCCTCCAAATTGTTTATGCCCCCGCTCTCTCTCTCTCTCTCTCTCTCTCTCTCTCTCTCTCTCTCTCTCCTGTGAGTTACTGGACATTTTAATGTATAGAGTCATTGCTTGCATGTTAAATAGGGCAGTGGTTCTCAAACCTGTTAGCACAGGGACCCACGTTTTAGAATGACAATCTGTCCAGAACCCACCAGAAGAGATGTCACGGCCAGAATTGTAGTCATTGTAACATCAGAGCCTGCTGCTTTCCTAAGAATGCAGCAATAAATTGAGTTATTTCTCAGCCATTTTCCAATAGCAAAGTGAATCAGAAAGGGGAAAAAAACCTATTTTCAACGTTGACACAAGCAAAACAACCACACAACCCTTTCCCTTTCCAGCATCCCATCTTCCCATATTTTCAATATGGCTGCTCTAGATGCTTTGCGACCCACCTGAAATTGGCTTGCGACCCACTGGTGGGTCCCAACCCACAGTTTGGGAACCGCTGAAATAGGGGCTCTTGTCCTACTGTGTTCAGTTTCAGCATGGAACTTTTGGCCACATAATTGTGCCTTGCATTCTTTGGTTTGCACTGCTCTTGGTCATTCCAAAAATACAGGAGGCTTTTCTTTGCACACAATGGATAAGCTCTGCATTTGGTGCAGGAGACTCAAACATTTTCCATTTGGCTCCCTCAGTTGCAAATATATTTTCCCAACTTACATTTTCCCAACATTTATATATTTATATATATATATATCCCAACAAATATATTTTCCCAACATTGTGGGGTGCTTCAGACACACTGCCAAACCATGCTATATGCTCAGATTTGACTGGATCTTTGGATTCATGTGCTCCCTCCTCCCCTCATGTGCAAACCAGGATTTGAACCTTCTTTCAAGGGAAGCACCATAGTTTGCAGTAGAATTTTGCAAACAAAACAGCAAATTATGGTAAGCATCAAACTAGGAAAGGAGGCAAGGAATTATTATGTGCAAGGAGGGGAAGGTTGTTTTACTCCAAAACCATGCACGTTAACACCAAACCATCATTTAGCAGTACATCTGACTTAGATTTTTGTCGTCGTCATCAACACACACACACACACAGACAGCACTTTCATTGCATTTATGAATGCTATGTGGAATGAAGTTGTGAACGTATCGCAGACATGATTGTCCTGATCCATTTAAGAGGCATTCAAGAGCAGGTACCCAGAGCAGGTTTCCACATATGCATTCATAGCTGGAATGGAAATTGCACATGCACATGATGCTGTACAAGCAGTTGCAATGGTTGCATTCAGTTCAATGGCAGTTTTTTTGAAGAGTGTCTTTGCACAGCCCATGAAATAAGCTCGAATTGCCAGTCACTATTTCTCAGCCTCATCTACCACACAGGGTCATTGTGAGGACAAAACGTGGGGTAGAATCATATACACCACCCTGAGCTCCTTGAAGGGCAGTATAAAAATGCAAATAAATAAATAAATAAATAAATGGCACCTAACAGCAGCAAGAGCAGGATATTAGATTTTGTATTCCATTGGTATCCACCCTTCCTCCAGGAATCCCTACCCACCTGTCCACCTTCAATTTTATCTCCTCCAACAACTCTGTGAGACAGGGTAAGCAAGCTCTTTAAATTAAATATGCTAAATTTCAAAGAAGGAATAAGTGGCAGGAGAAGATACCACTCTAATGGAGACATTTAACATGGGTGGCCTTATAAGGGCATGGGTAGTATCATCACAAGCTACCACTACACTACTGGATACAGCTTTACACATCCAGGGCGCATTCCTAACCTGGAGTTAGGCCGGCACAGTTGGGCCAGCATTTGGCTGGCATAAGGGCCCACCGTACAGCATGCTTGGACCACTCTCAGAGTCAGGGAGGATGGTGCACGTCTGTGTGCTGGCCTCTCTGACTCCAAGAGTGGTCCAAACATACTTTACAGTGTCCCTTGCGCCGGCCTAACATTGCTGGCCTAACTGTGCTGGCCTAACTCCAGGTTAGGATTGCACTCTCAGTTTGATTAGAGCCTAATCCATCATTATCCACATAATGATGTGACATCATTAGTGATCTTTATTTTGTCATCACTTATGCTGCTATGCCCCTTTCATGGATCACTGCCTTGTCGTGGCGAAGGGGCTTGAGTAGCTCAATGAAGCTGTGAGCTATGCCATGTAGGGCTACCCAAGATGGACAGGTCACAGCAGAGAGTTCTGACTAAACGTGGTCCGCTGGAGAAGGAAGTGGCAACCCACTCCAGTACTCTTGCCAAGAAAACCCCATGGATTACAAAACTAAAAGGCTAAACGATATGACACTGGAAGATGAGACCCTCAGGTCGGAAGGTGTCCATTATGCTACTGGGGAAGAGCAGAACACGAGTACTAGTAGCTCCAGAAAGAGTGAAGTAGCTGGGCCAAAACTGAAAGGAAGCTCAGCTGTGGATGTGTCTGGAAGTGAAAGGAAAGTGCGATGCTGCAAAGAACAATACTACATAGGAACCTGGAACGTCAGATCGATGAATCAAGGCAAGCTAGATGTGGTCAAACGTGAGATGTCAAGGCTGAACATCGACATCCTGGGAGTTAGTGGACAGGAATGGGAGAATTTAATTCAGATGACCATTATATTTGCTACTGTGGGCAGGAATCCCTTAGAAGAAATGGAGTAGCCTTCATCGTGAACAAGAGAGTGAGAACAGCAGTACTGGGGTATAACCTCAAAAATGATAGAATGATTTCCATTCGGATCCAAGGCAAACCTTTCAACATCACAGTAATCCAAGTCTACGCCCCAACCACTGGTGCTGATGAGGAAGAAGTTGACCGCTTCTATGAAGACCTAGAACAGCTTCTAGAATTAACACCCAAAAAAGATGTCCTTCTCATCATAGGGGATTGGAATGCTAAAGTAGGCAGTCAAGAGGTAAGAGGAATAACAGGCAAGTTTGGTCTTGGAGGACAAAATGAAGCAGGGCAAAGACTGATAGAGTTCTGTCAGGAGAACACATTAGTCATAGCAAACACCCTTTTCCAGCAACACAAACGGCGACTGTACACATGGACTTCACCAGATGGTCTACATCGAAATCAGATTGATTACATTCTTTGCAGCCAAAGATGGAAAAGTTCCATACAGGCAGTCAAAACAAGACCTGGAGCTGACTGTGGCTCAGATCATCAGCTTCTTCTTGCCAAATTCAGGCTTAAACTGAAAAAAGTAGGGAAAACCGCTAGGCCCTCCACGTATGACCTAAATCAGATCCCCTACGAATATACAGTGGAGGTGACAAATAGATTTAGGGGCTTAGATTTGGTAGACAGAGTGCCTGAAGAACTTTGGACGGAGGTCTGTAACATTGTACAGGAGGCAGCAACTAAAACCATCCCAAAGAGGAAGAAATGCAAGAAGGCAAAGTGGCTGTCTGACGAGGCTTTACAAATAGCTGAGGAAAGGAGAGAAGCCAAAAGCAAGGGAGAAAGGAAAAGATATACCCAACTGAATGCAGATTTCCAGAGAACAGCAAGGAGAGATAGGAAGGCCTTTCTAAATGAGCAATGCAAAGAAATAGAGGAAAACAACAGAATGGGGAGGACTAGAGATCTCTTCAAGAAAATTGGAGATGTCAAAGGACAATTTCATGCTAAGGTAGGCACAATAAAGGACAAAAATGGCAAGGACCTAACAGAAGCAGATGAGATTCAGAAGAGGTGGCAAGAATACACAGAGGAACTCTATAAGGCCGATCTAAATGTCCCTGATAACCACAGTGGTACAGTCACTGAGCTCGAACCTGACATCCTGGAGAGTGAAGTCAAGTGGGCTTTAGAAAGCCTCACTAACAACAAAGCTAGTGGAGGTGACAGCATTCCAGCGGAATTACTCAAAATCTTAAAAGATGATGCTGTCCAAGTGCTGCTCTCCATATGCCAGCAAATTTGGAAAACCCAACAGTGGCCACAAGACTGGAAAAGATCAGTTTACATTCCAATCCCAAAGAAGGGCAATGCCAAAGATTGCTCGAATTACCGCACCATTGCACTCATTTCACATGCTAGCAAGGTCATGCTCAAAATCCTACAAGCTCGGCTTCAGCAGTATGTGAATCGAGAACTACCAGATGTACAAGCTGGTTTCCGAAGAGGCAGAGGAACTAGAGATCAAATTGCCAACCTTCGCTGGATCATGGAGAAAGCAAGAGAGTTCCAGAAAAACATCTACCTCTGCTTCATTGATTATGCTAAAGCCTTTGATTGTGTGGATCACAACAAACTGTGGCAAGTTCTTGAAGAGATGGGAGTTCCAGACCACCTGATCTGCCTTCTGAGAAACCTTTATGCGGGTCAGGAAGCAACAGTTAGAACTGGACATGGAACAACCGACTGGTTTCAAATTGGGAAAGGAGTACGACAAGGCTGTATATTGTCACCCTGCTTATTTAACTTATATGCAGAGTACATCATGAGGAAGGCAGGGCTGGATGACTCACAAGCTGGAATCAAGATTGCTGGGAGAAACATCAACAACCTCAGATATGCAGATGATACCACTCTACTGGCAGAAAGTGAGGAAGACTTAAAGAACCTGCTGATGAGGGTGAAAGAGGAAAGTGCCAAAATTGGTTTGAAGCTCAACATTAAAAAGACTAAGATCATGGCAACCACTCCCATCACTTCCTGGCAAATAGGAGGGGAAGAAATGGAAGCAGTGACAGACTTTATTTTCCTGGGCTCCAAGATCACCGCAGATGGTGACTGCAGCCATGAAATTAAAAGACGTTTACTTCTTGGGAAGAAAGCTATGGTGAACCTAGATAGCTTAATCAAAAGCCGAGACATCACCCTGCCAACAAAGGTTCGCATAGTCAAAGCGATGGTTTTCCCAGTAGCCATGTATGGCTGTGAGAGCTGGACCATAAGAAAGGCAGAGCGTCGAAGAATCGATGCTTTTGAATTATGGTGTTGGAGAAGACTCTTGAGAGTCCCCTGGACTGCAAAGAGATCCAATCGGTCAATTCTCCAGGAAGTCAAGCCTGATTGCTCCCTGGAAGGACAAATGCTGAAGCTGAAGCTCCAATACTTTGGCCACCTGATGAGAAGAGAGGACTCTTTAGAAAAGACCCTCATGCTGGGAAAGATTGAAGGCAAAAGGAGAAGGGGGCGACAGAGGATGAGATGGTTAGATAGTGTCACCGAAGCAATGAATATGAAATTGGGCGAACTCAGGAAGCTAGTGGAGGACAGGGAGGCCTGGCGTGCTGTGGTCCATGGGGTCGCGAAGAGTCGGACACGACTTAGCGACTGAACAACAACAACAATGCTGCTATGCACCCTTATCTGGAAGACCCATTGAACATAGTGTAATTGACTTCCCAGCAAACATGTATAGGACTGCAGTGTCAGTTTCATAAATTATTTTCCTCATTCTACTGGAATGCACTTGCTTCCTGCCTTTTTTTAAAGAAGCAAACCAGAGTACAGATTTCCCCCTCAGCAAGGTTATCTCCCCAGCAGAAAATTAAAAATGTGTCTCATGTTAATAGCTCTGCTACAGGGGCATGGGGTAATGCCCTCCTGATAAATCATTTTCATCCCCTGGAGCACTAAACTGCATCCAAGATTTGCTTTCTCATGCTTAATCTTGGAAGAGTGGAAATGTTACGCTTTTAAATATATTTTAGAATGTTGGATTATCTTATTTTGCTTTGATTTATTACAAAGTGAAATAGCTTTAAAGGGCATTTGATGGAGAGGCCTGTATATAAAGAAACAAGCAAAAAGAATTTATATTGCAATAATTACCGTATATCAGACTTTGGATTTTTTTTTATCTGGATTTTTTTTGAAATGAAAATTTTTATGGACCTTGACACTGTCAGTTGAATCAATAACTGACCACCATCAAATCCAAAAAACGACCATTCATTCTCTAACCCACAACAATCCAAAATATTAAAACAAAGACAAAAAGGAAAACAATAGAAATAAAGAAACAAAATGAAGGGAAGTGAGAGTAAAAACAGAAACACAGAGTTGAAAAGGAGATCTCCCTTTGTAATTTAATTATTACATGCAAATGCTTAGTACTGTTAGGAATGGAACAAGATGACAGCTGCCATAGTGCCAAAGACTACTATCAGGGCACAATCCTAACCTAGAGTTAGGCCGGCACAGTTAGGCCAGCAAAGTTTGGCCGACACAAGTGACACCATCAGTGGTAGGATCTGAATGAGCTAGGAACTGGAATGATGACCGGGACTCACCGTTGATTGGCACATGTTGGGACCGTTCAAAGTGGCCCAGCCGCACCCTGCAGCCCATCCCTTTGGTTCTGAGGTGGATGCGCCCCACCGCCGCTGGCTCAGGCGCCCCACCACCCCCACCCATCTCCCCGGCGAGCAGGCGCCCCCTCCGAGGCCAGGAGCACCTCGCAGTGCCGCGTCCATCATGGAGCCGGTGACCAATGGCGATGGGTGGGCAGCGCTAGCCCTGATTAGGTTCCAGAACAGCATTCTGGAGCGTTCCGCCTCTATTACATCACTGGACACCATAAAGTATGTTTGGACCACTCTTGAAGTCAGAGAGGCCAGCACACAGACATGCACCATCATCCCTGACTCCGAGAGTGGTCCAAACACGCTTTATGGTGGCCCTTGCATCAGCCAAGCTTTGCTGGCCTAACTGTTCTGGCCTAACTCCAGGTTAGTATTGCGCCCTCAGTTGGATACAGCTGCCAGTTAAGCCTCTGTGTCTGTAGTTCCGCCACATTTTTATATGGGAAGAGATTATGATGATGATGATGATGATGATGATGATGATGATGATGATGCAAGTATTTATATACCGCCTTTCTTTGGCCATTAGATTGCTCCTCTGGCTTTAATTCAAGGCGGTTTACATGGGCAGACTTTATCTCTAAACCTGCAAGAGGTTTTTACAAATTACAAAGTTCTATCTTTCAAGAAACTACAAACATACAGATGGAACTTTCATGGTTTAGTCCTTCTTTCTGGCCACACGCTTGCCTTCCTCCTGGCTGATAAACGGCTTCTCTGCTCCCACCAAAGAAACAGCTGGCCCAGGTCTCAAGGTCTGCCGCTCACAGAGACTTCTGGTGTTGTCAAACTGGCGACCTTTGAATCTTATCTTTTATTTGGGCAAACGGAGGCTTTAACCCTCTCGACTAAACCTTCTGCCCTCAAAAGATACTCAAAAGAACATAAGGGTCCTTATCTTATCATTTCTGATTAGTTAACAGTTCATAGCCAATTTGCTTTAGAGATGAGTGGCGGCAAGTGTTGATTGGGATAAGAGATTACAACCTAACCATACATAAAGCTGAAATGTAATACATATAAGTTCCCAGTCTTCTTGTTTGGGTATTCAGGAGGTCTAGTTGAAGATGCCCCCTCCCACTCAAAATGATCAGGTTTGTAGTTCAGGCAAGAGGTCATAGAACCACAGCTCAGACACAGCAAGGAGCAGAATTAGAATTGTCTGGGTACAGCTCATGCCCTTAGTTTCAATACAGTGGGTGTAATTAACATAGTAGCAAATGTAGCATATACTACAGGCCTCTCAATTTCGAGGGCCCAGCACTATGGGCACTCTTCATATAAGACAGCACCAAAGTAAACAGAAAGCTGTAGAAAGCTGCTTGCACATAGCACAGAAAGGAGGGGTGGAGTTTGGAAGAGGACCAATTGGAAATATCTGTTAATGGATATGCAAGCAAGCAGGCAAAAGCGAAACATGCTCTTTCTCCAAAAGTAATGCTTGTTGGCATAGTGATGGAGTAATTGGCTAGCAGCTTTGCCAATCACAACCAAAGAGGCATGCATAATCCTATGCCATGAACTGTGAAATGGGGCTTATCCCGCGAGATATAGGAAGTGATGTTGGGGCTGATATAGCCACAGAAGGGACCAAAACATGGCAGGCATAATGCCTGTATAATGACATGTCCCCCCACCTACAAGGAAACCAGTGGGTATAAGGTTGACACTATTGGGTATAAGTGGTTCTCAGTGAACCAGCGAAAGAGGTCACTGCCTGCCACTTATTTCCCTCTTGCAGCCTTCTTCTTCCTGCAGAATATCTTGCAGATTATGCCATGGGGCACCAGGCAGCGGTGGGGCGCCATCGCACGCGGAATCACGCAGTTTTTGCCCCCCCCCTGCCTGCCCACACTTCCCTTAGCTCGGAAATGGAGCATTTCTGGGCTAAGGGAGGCATGTCTGAGTGACGCGCAGGGGCGGGGCGACGTGGGGGGCGTGATTTCAGCGCCAGCCATGGGGCGCGCTCGGGCTTCCGTGCGTGCCTGGATCAATAGTGCTGCAAAGACGAGACAAAAGACAAACTCATATTCCAGCCCTCCCATTTTTGAAGTTTGCCACCATTCCTAAGAAGTGTACAGATTCTATAGACCAGGGGTCTCCAAACTTTTCAGCATGAGCGCCGCATCATATGTCTGACACGGTGTCGAGAGCCAAGGAAGGAGACACGTGGAAAGCCATTATATCTTAAGGATTTTATGTGACACAAGTCTTCTCAATAGCTTACAAGGGTTGGTTAATAGCCTGGGTTTAATAAAAAGATATTGCTTCTCTCAACGTCGATCACAGCTGTGATTTTCTTCGCTGGATAAGAAAAAATGGAAGAGTTCATTTCTCAGTAAGTGACTGGGTAGAATTATCCCTGCATATTTTGCCAACATCTCCGATTCCATGAGATTTAAGGCTTGTGTATTTTAAATGAAAGCTGGTAATTAGGGGCTTTGAATTACCTAACTGGGCAGCATGCATGGGCAACATCTGGGCACTTACTTCCCTCTGGCAGCCTTCTTCTTCCTGTAGAATATCTTGCAGAACATGTTGCTGTAGTCTGTGATGCAGTTGTAGATGGATAGACGAGACAAAGGACCATGTGAACTGATTTGAGAAGTCAGAGAAACCAAGGACGCTCCACTCCCCCTGAGGTCTTTGACTAACCTCAAACCTGTTACACAAATGGGAAAAGAATAAAACACTGAGGATGTTTGGAGATTCAGGATATCTGGTCTTTCTTTTGAATTCATAGGCTATTTTTCAATTGCAGACGGCCACATACAATGTACTGCTGTTTGATTCTTAGGGAACTCCTAAGATTTGTGGGCTACTTTTCAGTAGGGGGAAGGTTTTCCAAAAAGGCGCTTCTTTCTGTCTAGGCTCACCAACTTTGGGTGGTGGCAGTGAGAGCTACCTTTTTTCCCTTTTAACTCTGAAAGGGTGAATGAAGCAGGGAGATAGGTGGTAGGCATTGACTGCTAGGTGCTCCACCCGCCAAGCCCTTCTCCGTTCACTTACATGTGTGATCAGCCGTGGTGTAGCATGGGCAGGGCCGCAGGGGTGGCTGCTCCAGGTGCAAAGTTCATAGGGGCACAAAATTTCAGCCCCTAAGAATTTCAGTTGCTGGCTTTGGCATACATCATTCCTGGCTTAAACAAGCCAGGGACAAGGGACCCCAAAGCCCCCTCCCCAAGGAGAACATCAGTGTTCTCCTTGGGGGCAAAACACTGCCGGTCTCTGTGCACCTCATTCCTGGCTTCAACTGAAGCCAGGGACAAAGCACACAGAAGCCCCACCCCCAAGGAGAATGTCAAAATGTTTCTTAGGGTGGGGCACTGCCGGCTTTTAGGGGGTGCTATACTTGCCTTGCCCCAGGCACTGGAAATTCCTGCAATGCCACTGATGAACAGTCCTAGGATCTAAACCCAGATCCTGGTAACCCTCCTTCATGGTCCTCAGGTCTAAGCCAAGCTAGTTCTTAAATTCAGAAGAAAATACCAGCGAACAGGTTCAGTTCCTCCTCCTTGGGTGAGGAATTGATATACCCTGCACGGACATCCTAAGTCAGACCAAGACTCATCTTTCCTCCCACACCGAGGTTTTTTCCTTACCCAAGAATGGTAAACCAACTAGAAACCTCAGAAGATTGTGAAGAGAAACAAGAGTTGCTACAGTCCAGCAATAAAGTCATGGTAAGGCATCCATCACAAGCATGAACATGATGCTACCTTCCAACCAAAGAGAAGGAGCTGCTCTGACAGTTTCTGGACCAGACTTAACTCTCTCCTTGGAAAAACCTCTGACATCACAAAGAGCTGAGCCCTGATTGGCTCAGGGGACCTTTGTGATGAAAACACAGCAGACTTCACAATTAGGTAGGAGCATCATCACTCCCAGTTATCATCTCTTCCCTGTTCTGAGTATGGTCATGGGGAGGATTTCTGGAGGCCCAGACGAACACACACCCCTTACCACAACCTATCCTGCAGAGACTGTCAAGTCAAGTCAAGCCTTTATTATGGTCAAAGTCCAGCCCAAAAGAAAATCAAGACAGTGAAATAGCAAATGCTGATGGATATGCATGTAGCAAACTATATGGATAAACTTGCTTCCCAAACACTATGTTTAATCCATATAATTGGGCCCACGCTCTTTCAGCACCGTTTTCCGTATACATATTGCGGCCACAAAGAATTTTACAATGCTATACGTGAGTGCCAGGTAAGAATCAGATAATAGCAAATAAGTATATTCCTGATATGTATGACCCAGAAATCAACTCAACAGTGGACAAATGAGAGCAAAGATTATGCTAAGTTGATTTTATCAAGTTCTCTTATGTTTTAATGTTTGTTTGTTTGTTTGTTTAAAAATTAGGAGCTGCAGCAGGCTCCTCTTAACAGATGAAATGGGAACATTTGTGTTTTGTGTTTAAAGCAACAGTGTCACAGTGAAACCACATCTGTGCTTAAGACTGCTGTTTTGTTTTTGTTTTTTAGGCTGTTCCATATCGTCTGTTCGTTGCTTCCTTATTGAATTTTATGGGGTTGTTTTTTAAAAAAAAATTGTTAGCTGTATTGTGTCTGTGTTTTCCTCACAAAGAAAATCAGGAGTAATTTATTTTTAATTATTTTAATCTCTTTTTCTGCCCTGGCAGTCAGTCAGTCTTTTCTACCACTTATCCAGACTGATATTTAGTTTCTTAAAAATGTGAAATTGGTGCAATATACACACAAACTTTGCTTGGGCAGTATATACGCTGGGGTGGGTGGATAAAAACTCCAACATTCATTTGCCCTAAAGGAGAATAGATTTATAGCCTCATGCCATTAAATTCTTCTAACAGCTTCTATTCTTACACCCCTGCTAGAAGCGGCTCCCCTGGATAAATGTGATGCATCCAGCAGTCAGTGTCAGGGGGCTTTTTATACACCTTCTTCACGAAGGTTGTGTGCAAATTATGTCCACCGTTTGCAAATAAATATGCACATTCACTGCAGTCCTCCAGCAAATACGGTTGCCATGGCAATCCCACATACCGAACAAGCTGCCTGCTCCCCCTTCAAGGTATTACTTTGAGAAACCAGCAAAGACAGGGACCATAGGCTACGTTCCAATCATGCAACCCTTTCAAGCAAAAGTACTTGATTCCACAGCTGCAGGGTAAGTATTGAAAAGAGGGAGGGGTGTGCAAAATGCAAACTGACCCCCCCCACCCCCACCCTCACACACAAACACTTTTGAACAGGCTGGCACTATTTTGAGTCAACTAGACCAGTGGTTCCCAAACTGTGGGTTGGGACCCACCAGTGGGTCACGAGCCAATTTCAGGTGGGTCATGAAGCATCGAGAGCAGCCCTATTAAAAATATAGGAAGACAGGATGCTGGAAAGGGGGGTAGCTGTGGGGTCGTTTTGCTTGTGTCAAGGTTGTAAACAGGCTTTTTTCCCCCTTTCTGATTCAATTTATTACTGAAAAATGGCTAAGAAATGACCCAACTTATTGCTGCATTCTCAGGAAAGCAGCAGGCTCTGGCGTCACAATGACAGCACGTCAGGCCACGACATCACTTCCGGTGGTCCTGGATAGATTGTCATTCTAAAAAGTGGGTCCTGATTCTAAAAAGTTTAAGAACCACTGATCTAGACACCTTCAAGCAAGGTTTTGCCTGAAATGGGGTTGTATGTCTCCCTTATACCATTCCCTGGCCACTACACATATGCAAGAAAAAAAACACATGGGGGCAGGTATCAGGGGGACGTAGTGGGACATACCAGGAGGGGATGGAAGGCAAGCACGACAGAGGTGCAACATGGCAGAAGGGCAGGTGTTTTTCCTTAGGAAAGTGTGGAGGAGTTGGTAGAGAGTGAAAGGGAATGTTGAAGGCTTAAGGATGGCAGGAGAGAGCTGACTGGGTTCACGGCACATTCTGGCCAAACTCAGAGTCCAATAATATCATTTTCTGACCTCCTCTGTTGCAGCTACACCAAAAAGGCACACAGTGTATCCAGCGGTGAGGGGGGCAGATTGGGCTTCAGAGGGAAAAGAGTTATTTCTCCTCCATAAGCCTCCCACTCTGGAATGGATCTCCTTGGACCGAAAAAGAGAACGGGGGCAGAGAGGCTGGTAAAAGAGGGGGTAGGCTACAGCATGAGCTATCGCCATTGGATCCACCGCTTCTTGTGGCGTTCCCGCCCCACTCCCCACAAACATTACTCCCGCCTCCCCACCCAGTTTCACTCCTCCTTTACCCACCCCTTGCCACCATTGCTGCCTTACCTTCTCAAGCAGACACAGCAGGGTCCATTAAGAAAACATAAGAACATAAAAGCGCTTTGCTGGATCAGAGCAAGGGCCCATCTAGTGCAGCTTCCTGTATCTCACAGTGGCCCACCAGGTGCCTCAGGGAGCACACAAGACAACCAGATACTTGTATCTCGCTGCCACTGCATCTGGCATTCTGAGGTAGCCTTCTGAGGTACCTGAGGTACCTGAGGCATTCTGAGGTACCCTTGCACCACCCCCAAGGAAGATACCAGACTTCAGGTGGGGTTTATTTTTATTAGTGACCAGTTTTTAAATGATGAAACCTACAGAACACACCGTCCCTCCTTTGCCTGGAGTCTCCCTCAGTATGGAGGTGGAGCACTGCCGCCTTTTGCAGCAGCACTTGGAAAATGGCTGCCAATTGAGTCCTATGTCCTCCATCAGCAGCTGCTTTATGACAGCAGAATGTTCCACGGTTGTATGTGCTTCCACATGGCAGCCTAATAGGATTGGGTTGAAAACCCCTCAGGTTTGTTTTTCTTCTTCAAAAGTTTGGCTTGAAATTTCAGAAAGCTCAATGCAGACATGAAAGAATTCAGCCAACCCTAGATTCACCAAACCTCAGCGTGTGATCCATTTGCTTGGGCTGGGGCGATCTGATCCATTATTCCACTTGTCAACCTCTTGCCTCTGTTGCCATCCTGAGATTAACTGTGACAAGCCCATTAAACTTTCATTTAGCTCAATTACAGCAATTAGAAGATTAGGAAAGCTCTTTGAACTGTCCTGCCACAGACACAGAACTGCCTTTGAAGTCGTTAGTGTTTAATGTCCGAGGGAGGGGGCGAGAGATGTTAGGGTGGCAAAGAGCAGCCACTCATCCGGAAAACGTTCTTCTAACCCTTGATCTGTGCAGACTCTGTGTAGTTACTCAGGGCCAGGCCTGCAGGGGAGCAAAATCCCTGCAGCCCACGCTTCCAGGCTAAGGATAGGCCATGACAAAACAAACTTCTCCGTAGTATAATATACAGTAGTATACAGCCTAAACAAATTTAGAAAGGGGGACCCAATCAGGCTTCTTTCCAGCATTCAGTGGCCCTGTCCAGGGCTAAACATTGATGCCAGTAATATCTCTGTTTGTGAAATGGCACCTGTGGGGAGGCATGAGATCTGCACTGGGACCATAGTAGACGCAAAGGATACTCCCTGCCCTCCACATATAATGGCCTTGGTCCAGATCAAATGGCCACATGCATGCATGCTAGTTAGAAAATGAATATAGCCTGGCATGCTATTACGTGTAGCATACTACGTGTAGCCTTCTTTACCTGTTCAAGACTACTGTCATCTACTCTGAGGATATCCTAGGGCAGTGGCGCCAAGTAGGAAGGTAAAGATGAGACACCGCTAATATGTTGCCTGAGGCAACCCCTTTGATTGGCCTCATAGATTGGCTGGCTCTAACTCAGAGAAGGTAGTGCCAAAGGAGAACACCCAAGGAGAGTTGGTAGAAACCACGACACATTCAGGCTCTGTAGTTCTAAAGAAACAGGGCTATGGGAGACAGCACACCACAAGCAACCAGAACACATGCAAAGAAAATGGTGAAGACACTGGCAAGATTTACACATCAATTTTTTTTAAAAAAAAATACCTTTAACAGTACAAACCACAAGTTTATTTTTTCTGGTAAAAACAAGCATTCAAACTAGCAACTACATCAATAGGCATATACAGCTTGGTTTGTGCAAATGAGGGCAGACTAACAAGGTTTTTCTGAGGGGGGGAATGGTAGAGAAAGGACATGAGTGATGTTTTTCAGTTTAGGAATGGATTGGGAGATGCCAGTGGAGTTTATTTGAATAATTTATACCCCGCCCTTCCCATGCTGAAGCAAATGCCCAAGGCAGCTTACAAAGTACAATGTAACCATAATAAGTAAAAACAAAAACGCACTTTTTCAAGTGGTGTTCCTCTTATATTTAGTAGAGGGAGAGTAATTGTCCCTATTTAGTTCACCCCTGTGCAGTGTCTTTTCTAGTGGCTGTTGCGGGTGGTGTTCTGCATTTTTTTTAGATTGTGAGCCCTTTTGGGACAGGTTGCCATTCAACTTTATTATTATTTGCCTGTAAACCGCTTTGTGAACTTTGTGTTGAAAAGTGGTATATAAATACGATTGGTTGGTTGGTTGGTTGGTTGCTTGGTTGGTTGGTTGGTCGATGGATTGATTTAAACATTCAACATTCAACATAGCGAGAGTTCAAGAATGAAGCAAGGCCCAATTCACTTCATCAGGCTCTTTGGGGGGGTGGGAGAAAAAGAAACACACACACACACACACACTGTTGACCAGGGGAGTAAACAAACTACGGCAGGATTCCAGAGGAACATCAGAGGGACCAGAGGTCAGACAGCCAACCAGAAGAGTAGCTTACACTTTTAAGGAATACTGCAACAGGCTGAGATCTACGGAATATAGCATCCTGTTCTGCACTCCTCCCTTCCCCAAGCAGTCAAAAGTGCCACCTGGATTTGGACTTCCCTTGGAGGACAGATCACTGCAGATTTATGGTATCTTTGCAACAGTTGGTTTATTTCCAGTTTAAGCCTTGGAAGGTGGCTAGCCATGTGTGCATTCCTACAGAGCAGTGGTGTTCCTGGGGAAGTGGCACCTTGGAGCCCACCTCCAGTCTGCCGCCCCTCCCCCACCTGTTCTTGGCTGCCTCCTCCTTAGCAGGAGGGAGGAGGTGGCCCATAGTGGCAGAGTGGCAGAGGAATCTCATGCTGCTGCAAGTCACTCAGCTTCACAGTGCTACGAGCAACCCACAGCTCCTCTGACACCCACAAAGCTTTGCCATTCACATTAATTACAGCTCTGTACATACCCCATTTTGTAATCCTCAAATTATGTGTGGTTTAGTAGGGTGCCCTTAATAGTTCCACACACACCCAATTTTAGGCAAATCATGGCCTTCTAAAAACAAGAGACCTATCGCAAAAGGGAGGCAGCTGAATTCCCTCTGGTCAGTGGTGTAGCTAGGGCATTTTGCACTCGGGGCTACTTAATTTTTTTACACACACACCCCATGGCAAAATTGTATTGGGTTTTTTTGGCCATAAATTTTGCTAGCATTAAGGTATTACCCCCCTGGGGGGGGGGGGTTCATTGAATTCCTGGTGAAATTCCGCATCCAACGGTACAAAGCATGATGGTATTATTTTTTAAAACCGTAATTTTAAAAACCGCATTTTTTACAAAAGTTTTATTTTCTGTTTTTCCTTTTTGGCCATACCTTTTGCTAGAATAGAGATACTACACTCTGGTTTTTTCCATTGAGTTTCTGGTGAAATTCCACATCCAACAGTATATAGCATGATGGTTTTATTCAGTGCTTTTTTTGTAAAAAAAAAAAAAAGGCGGAGGAACTCACAACTTGTTAACCTTTTATTTATTTATAAACCTTTTTTATTGGAGAAATAAGTAATAAGATACAACTAGACACTAAAAATTAAAAAAAAAAGATTTTCTATTCACCAATCATTTTTAAAATAAATATTTTATCATAAATAAGTAAATAAATATTATGCAACTCCCATCTGTCCGTCCCCCAACTCACAGCCAGATCTCATAAGCGGCTCCATCCAACTTCACACACTGGTTAGAAAAAGCCAAGGAGGGAAATTGCCGCTTTTAACCCTTAAAGCGCATTTCGCAAGGAAACAGAGACTGGCACTCTTTGGAGGAGGAAAATCAAACACACAAACACACACACCCACTTTGCAGCCGGACAGGAGGCGCCTCCACTCCCCTCTTTTGTAGCCCCCCCCAATCCCAAACTGCAGCCTCCTATGCCTCCTGCATGGCTCAGTTCCTTCCTATGCTCAGGCCAATACTATGCCTGTCTACTCAGAAGTAAGTCCTATTATAGTCAATGAGCTTACTCCCATGAAAATGTCTATAGGATTGCCACCTCAGTGTCTGCAGGCATTGACCAGCGCACGCGCGCACCCTCTCCTACACTCACAGAGGCCAGCAGCAGCAGTTCTGGCAGAAAGTGAGGAAGACCTCAAGAACCTTCTGATGAGGGTTTATGCTGGTGTGGCATCTGTCTCGTTCACTGATTCATAAGGAGCCATTTTAGTTAACTAGAGCAATCTTAGTCCTCGCGCATGGAGAGTTTTGGGCGCAGGGAAAGTTCAGCAAGCCTGAAGCGCAGAGGGCTGCGAGCGAGCAGCTCAGCTAGGCACCCAGCTGACCCAGCTCAGCCAATCGTCCGCAGAGGCACTGCGAAGTCCACCCTCGCCACCGGACTCTGGTAGTAGGCGATGGGGGAGGCTTCGCTGGCTTGACGAGAGGGAGGGCGTGCGAGCTGGAGCCAAGGCAGTGCCCAGGCGTGGGTGGCAGGGCGGGGGGGATCAATTGGACTGCAGGAGTTCCTGGGAACTTCTCCGAAGACGGAGCCAAAAAACAAGCACAGAAAAGGGGGCAAGATAGCGAAGAGGGAGCCGGTCTCCACCTTACCTCGCTCGGCTCCCACTGCCAGCCCCGCAGCCAGAGGAAGTAATCCTGAGACGGCGAGCAGCATACGGAGAAGCCGCTCGGGTATGGTGCAGGGTCTGCTGGGCTCTTGCTTCCCGCCTCTTTCCCTGACTCTGCGCAAGCGCCCCAGGATTCAGAGCGCTGTAAGTTGAAAGAGAGCAAAACCTCCTTCCCTCCTTCCTCCTCTCGCAATGTTTACGTCTGCACTAACGACTTGTGATCAGAGCCTTGACTGCCAGTCAGTTGGCGCTGTGGGGGACTGCATGAAAAAGGTGCCGGAACGCCGTTGGGCTCCGTTCCATTACAAAAAAAGCCCTGGTTTTATTCCATAAAACCACAATTTTTAAAATCACGATTTATTCAAAAGAAATTTTATTTCTGGTTTACACTTTTTGGTCCATAACGTTTGACAGAATAGAGATATTACACTCCGTTTTTTTCATTGAATTCTGGGTGGAATTCCGCCTCCAACAGTATATAGCATGATCATATTATGCCATAAACTTGCAATTTTCTGAATTTGGGGTTCAGTGGTGACACCCCTCCTAAAGATGGCACCTGGGGCGCTGCGCCCTCCACCCCATAGGTAGCTATGCCATTGCCTCTGGTCCCCCTACAATTCAAGCATTGCTTTGAAAATAGGAAGCTCCCACCCACTTTGAAAGGAATGGGAAAACTGAAACCGAAGAGGAAAATCCTAACCAACTTTCCAGCACTGACATAGCTGTGCCAACAGGCATGTGCTGCATTCTGTAGTGGGGGAGGGGCAGTCACAGAGGCCTCCTCAAGGTAAGGGAATGTTTGTTCTCTTACCTTGGAGCTGCATTGCCCTTATCCCAATGCTGGAAAGTTGGTTAGGATTGTGCTCTAGGTGGGCCAACATTATCGTGATGGATTTTCAAATTAAATGCATTGTTTGTGTCAGAGAATCAATAAAAGCTACATCACAATAAGTATCAGAGTATCAGAGTAAATACTGTTGAGGATCAGGACACGAGTGTTCAATTTCTATTTTAAAAAATACACAAAGTGCCAACATGAATTTGCATAAGTTTTAACAAAAATCCAAAAGAGGCATAATTGTCCAATTTTACCCATATCTACCCAGAAATAAGTTCCACTGAACTGAACAGGGAAGCATGTATAGAACTATAGTCTAAATAACCAATGACTCACCAAGCCAAACATAACCCACCAGCATCACACGGTGGTCTGCTAGATTTTGCCAAGCAAACAGCAAATCCCAATGGTTTATCAAGCCATTAATGCATTGCCATATATAGCTAGTGGTGGCTTGCATGTGGCTTGGGAGGTCATCAGTTGTGTAGACGTGATCTAATATGTAGCTTTCATTAACATTATAGTGATGGATTTTCAAATGCATTGTTTGTGTCAGAGAATCAATAAAAGCTACATCACAATA